>CM060452.1:50368429-50968429 GCA_030545235.1 Helianthus tuberosus | reverse complement strand
TATAAGTTATAAAATTCCTTCACAAATGTTTATAACAATACAATTAGAGTTTGATCTTAATTTTGATACATCTGTAATGATTGAATATATTAAAAACCAGATAATAATAATAAAATATCAATATATAATTATAAAATTAAAATTGTTGAATGGATAAATGTATATTCTGAGTTTACTTTTAGAAAATAAAAAAAAATAAAAATCTGCTGATGTGTTATTATGGATAAACATTTGTAAATGGTCCAAATATTTGAATACTAATTAAATATCTTATGAAAAAGATGCATTCCATAAAAACTAATGACAATATGACAGACAATGAGCACTACTATATATGAAGTGTAACTTTTGTAATCTAATTGTTTATTGAAGAATATTACCCTTTTTATTAATAAAATGAGTGCAAGTGGAGATACTTTATTTTCCAACCATCTGCTTAAACACTTTTCTTGAAAGGTCATTTTGGTGGTTCCACTTATGTATTAATCCATTGTTTTGTTCTAGTGGACTTCCCTTTCATAACAGTCTTTCCACTTCAATTATTCACCATCAAACACATTGTTTCTCACTTAAACAATATTGTAATATAACTTTAGTTTTCTTTTGTATGTATGCACTGACCTGCCTACCACACTCAACATCACAATATATGTCTTGATCTTCAACTGTTGGTGGTTATTTTTTCTATTTATTTTATTTTGTTGATCTTCAGCTGCATCATATGGCCATCTTTTGTGGCTTTTACTTTTGTTATTGGTGTTAACTGTTTGCTACTTTCAAGGGTTGGTGACAACAAGGCATGGTATAGTGGAAACGTTTAGTTCTCTCTGTAACAGAGGTCTTAGATTCGAATCCAGCTTCCACTTGTTTTCTGTCTTAACCCCTTACCTTGTCTCACTTAGCTTGAGGGAGTGTATATGTGAGTATTCCCAATGGGTTCTCATGGAAAACATAATATAATAGTGATAATAATAAAGTATCTTAAATTTTGTTTTTTAATGGGATATTGGATTTAAATAACACCAACTTTTACCAATCGGCCGATAACACTCCCAACTTTCGATTTGTACCACAACACTCTCAACTTTCAACTTATTTTTCTCTAGCACTCCCTAACTAAAACCATAACCCAGTTAGCTGATGTCGGATGCCACGTCAGTTGCCACATCATCACAAAATGCCACATCAGATGCCACGACATATGCCACCTCATCAAAAAAGGCCACATCAGATGTCACATCAGCAAATACTATCTGGGTTAGGTTTATTGGCCAATTAGTGAAAGTTGTGGTTATTTAAATTTAATATCCCTTTTTTAATTGATTACAATACGGACAATCTTGGTTTTAAAAAGCGTGCAAGAGGCACGAGGCGATCTAGAAAACGCTTCAAGTCTTTAGGCAGCGCCTTGGCCTCGGGCACATAGGGGTCAAAGTTAGGGTGTGGAGTATGATTATGTAAAAACAACCAAACTGATGAAGAAGTTACGAATGATTTACTCCATAAAAGGGCTGAAATGTAAAAGAACTGAGAGATGCAACTTTTGGTTATACATAAAACTTATGTCATTGTACATTGAGTCACGTCTCTTGTACGTGAGTCTCCCGGCTCACGCTTTTAAAAACCAAGTGGTCAAATACTTTTTCTCGACACGAAAACATCAGAAATAGCGAGGCAAGTGGAGAAAGTCGAAAACATTGTTTTGGGACCCACTAAGAAGCAGTCGAATATGAAACATGTATACGATTCATGATTGTTTACGTTACTCGCTTAAATGGTCACTAATGTTAGGGATCATGATAGAAATAATATTGAATGTGTTAATATTGGATTATTCTAGTAAAAGGCAGTAATGGAATGACAACATAAAGTTCATCAATCACTGTAGAATGTAGACTATTAGTTGGCATGTTAGTAAAGCAGAAAGTTGACTTGATGATTAACCTTCACTTGGCTCTAGAGATCATTCTCATTTTGAATTTATCTGGCTATCTGCTAAGTTGACCTGATTTGAATCACTTTGAGTCAATGGCAATGTATCACGGACAGGTTATTTGTATTCTAGTCTCATATCCGATTGTAAAACCATATCCCTTACTCAATTTCACACCCGTTTGATACCCGGTTAGTTATTGCACATGCGGTTATCAACTGACTTGAAATAGCAAATATCACTTTGACAATATTAAAATTTTAAATATATTAATTATCTAATAATTTCAAATTACTATTTATCATAATTTTTAGTATTATATAATATATTAATACTTTTGGTTAAAATGCACGTAAACATGTATGGTATAGGTTTCGAGTAATCAGGTGGGGTATGACCAGGGGCGGACCTACATTGAACGGGTCGGGGTTCCCGGACCCCAATGTTTTTTAAAAAAATAGTAGATTCGGTATATTAAATTTTATAAGGACCCCATAAATAGAATTAGGTGGATATCATAGAAAGAAAAAGAAAGTTGGTGTAATGGTAAACCACTAAACCCCCCCTCTTTACCAACAAGAGGCCATGAATTCAATCCTTGCATACCTGTTTTTCTGTTTTCTTTTAAAACCTAATTCAAACCTAGCTCTGACCCGACCCGAACGAGGACCGACCCGAAAATTTTAACGTTTTGTTATGAAAATTTTGAACATCGAAAAATTGGACCCCACTGAAAAAAAAAATCGTGGGTCCGCCACTGGGTATGACTTAATACAGTACCCAAACCCAACCCTTAGTTTTTTTTTAATTATCTAATACCTGGTCCGGTATCCGATTGCAATCTTATTAACATTATACATCCTAAATGTGTCGAGCTTTAGTATTTGCAAAGTATTCGGGCTTTTCTGCCATCCCTAGGTCCAGATAGTAAATTTGGCTGAGGTTTAAAACATCATGTACAAATCAGGTGGTGAACCCACTTAGTATATGTATACCTTCAAATAAGAATTTGTAGTGTTTTATGTTGTAAAAAGTTGTTGAAAGAATGAGTCATTATATAAAGACTTATGTTATTGGTGCAAACACTAGTTACAAATATTAATTGGATATTTAATGTTTATGATTAGTGCTTATTTGCATGTTTAATCATAACTTTTTTGTTGTGGAATATATAGTGGATCCTATATCATATTATGATCTATATTACTAGCATATTCCTTGTGAACGTAATCAAATATAATTGGATTTTGATTTGATGCGGTGTAACATGCTAAAATAAGTTTCTAGGTAGGGGTCGGGTAGGATGACCAAAAAACAACTTCCTTAATTTTAAATTCTTTCATAGTTAGTGTGTCATATTATAAAAATGACACAAGAAATTTTATGCATTTTTAGAGGCTTGTTATTTAATCAGTTTTTCTTTTATATTTTACATGCTTAATATAAGACATAACTAAGAGATGTACAAGAGAGATTTTCGTTCAAAATGTAGCAGACAATATAGAATTGAGAGGTGTCATTTTTCAATTTAAGGAGTGAAGGGTATTATGGTCACTTTTTCCTTGAACCTACTTCATCATCGATTTTCAAGCGACTATAATTTTTCTAAACGATAATATCTTTTAAAAAAAGAGTAAACTGCCATTTTGGTCCCTGAGGTTTGAGCAGTTTTGCCACTTTAGTCCAAATCTCAAACCTTTTGCATCTGGATCCTTGTAGGTTCAGTTCTGTTGCTATTTTGGTCCAAAAATGAAATCAACTCATATTCCTCAAATTTAATCCTGATGTTTTGTCATTTTCCTCAAGGGTAAATTGGTCATTATGATTTTATTATAACTCATTATTAATTAGAATAATTAAACTAAATAAAATCTTTGATCATATAAAATCACAGAGAACCTACTTCATCTTCACCAAATGCATACAGCCAACAACCACCACCACCACCCAACCTCCGACAGCCAGGAGCATCACCACCATCTTCCGTCAACTCAAACCCAGCAACATGAATCCTTCAAAAACCCCATCGGCTGCAACGTTTTAACCCCATCCTCTTTCCCAACAGATCTGATTCAAACGCTTGAAAGGGTTTCAATGGATGTTGAAATCGGGAGAAGGGGAACTATAACGATGGATAGTAGTAGTGGGTTTCAATCGGTATAGATCGTTGTAGAGAGGAGAGAACGAGAGAAGAACATACCTGACAAAGACGATGAATGACGGTGGTGAAGTGTTTCAGAGGTGTGTGACGAGGGTTGGTAGTGTGTGGTGGTTCCCGAATGGTGATAGTGGCGAACGATGGGTGAAGGGGTGACGAGTGAGGCGAGCGGAAGTGGTTCAGCTAGGGTGATGCGGCGAAGCTAATGGTGTTATTAGGGTTGTCGATTCAGAGTGAAGATGGAAGATGGATGATGGTGTTTGGTGATGGAGAACGATAGGTAGGGGTGGGGTGGATAAGGGTTCCTGTCGGAAAGGGTGGTACTACGACGATGATGTGTGGTGGTGGTCGGTTGTTGGCTGTATGCATTTGGGGAAGATGGTGGTGATGCTCCTGGCTGCCGGAGGTTGGGTGGTGGTGATGGTTGTTGGCTATATGCATTTAGGGAAGATGAAGTAGGTTCTTTGTGCTTTTATATGGTCAAAGCTTTTATTTAGTTTAATTATTTTAATTAATAATGAGTTATAATAAAATCATAATGACCAATTTACCCTGAGGAAAATGACAAAACATCAGGATTAAATTTGAGGAATATGAGCTGATTTCATTTTTGGACCAAAATGGCAACAAAACTCAAACCACAGGGACCCAGATGCAAAAGGTTTGAGATTTAGATTAAAGTGACAAAACTGCCCAAACCTTAGGGACCAAAATGGCATATTACTCTTTAAAAAAATTACATCCCATTAAGAAACATTTCATTATCTTTAATTTGAGCAGACTATTGTTATAGTTTTCATTATTTTTTAAAATTTTATTTTACAGACTACGAAGTTACGTAATTTGTGTAACGTTTCATGATTATGTTCCAGTACGTAATTACGTACCATATATGCAAGTATTAACAAATGCTCAATGTAACCCTAAATCTATAATTGTAACGCTTCGCTTTTTCGTAACTTTCCTAATTTAGAAATCGGGTCTTGAAAATCTGTTTTTGGAGACCCATCTCTTTCGAAATCAAATTCGTTGCATCGTCGCAAATCCAAGACTTTAACCGTTGTAAAATCCGAGATTAGGATCATTCGTATTTTCCTCATATTCATGTTATACACGCTTCATACATGTTCGTACATTCAAAACAATTAATCATGTGACACTTTATTCGTACTTTGTGCAAAAAGCGTCAACTTACAAACATGCGACTTATATACACATTTTGCGCAAATTCTATGCTAATCTCGATAAACATACTTGATTATACTTATTTATAATTGTCTTTATGATTTAATTATGTTTCGTACCTTAATATATGGTTCCTTATGCTTAAAACACGTTATAATAGCTTAAAACACCAAATTATGGAAGTCTAGGGGTGTATTATGACAAAAATCAAACTCTTTTCTTGAACCCGAGCCCTCACGGGCCGCGAACCGGTTCTTCTCTTGCTTCACGGGCCGCGAGGCCGTGTGATCCGCGACCAGGTTAATCAGCTTTGCTGATTGGACGAGTTTGTGTGGTTTAGTTGGGTTTTCAAGTGTGTTTCTTTTCTTAAATGCCCACCAAACCCTACACTAACACTTCCCTATAAAACCCAAGTGCCTCCCACACATTTTTCACTTTACAACTCACCTCAAACAATCTCAAATCACTCTTAAAGCTGTTGGAAATCAGAACTAGGACAGATTCATCACAAGTTGTTTAAGTGAGCATAACTCACTCATTTCTTATTCTTTTTCTTTGATTCTTCTTTCTAGTTACTTGGAACAAGCCTAGGTATGATTCCACAGGTTTTTCATGGAAAACCAAGGCCTGGAACATCACCAAAAAGGCTCCAAAGTGGACTAAAACTTTCTGTTTTGATTCAAACTTTGTTAATCTTGCTTAAACTTGAGTTATCTCATACACATTCCTATGTCCTTATGCTCATAATCAATTGAAATTTTAGTTGGGCTTAAAAACAAGGTTGTGACATGTAAAATCAGAGGTTTAAACCTCAAAAACATTCTGTTTTGATAAGGGTTTAACCCACAAGTAATGAACAAGCTTCAAGCTTGATGTTTGTGTGATTATAAGACTAGCTTGGGCTATCCTACTTGAAAATCCACACATTACTTGATGTTTTCCTTAGATTAATTATACTTATTTCCTTCTTATTGTATGTTCATGACCCTCCTCGATTGTTTATACCAACAAGTGTAGTGGTGAACACCAAGAGGTACCTAAATGGAAGACTTGTTCTTCCTACCTCACGCATGACTTGTATGAATTACACAAGAGGTTCCTAAATGGAGGATTCATCCTCCTACCTCATGCTTGATCTATATGACATTATCTATATAACTTATATAATATATTCAAGGAACCAAACTCTTGATGATGAACTAGTGGTCGTTTGTCAAGATAGTAGGTTGCATCATCTAAGGGCCATAATGCTTGTCACGATTCTAATGGGCTTTTGTCCCATGAAAACATTTAAACTCTTTGAGTTTCATAGTGTCAAGGACAAGTCTTATGTGTACTAGATGATTACTTTTTCATATGTTTACTTTCATGCCCTTAAACTCCAAATCCTTAAACCATATGTAAACACCTCTTAAACTCCAAATCGAACACATTCATCTTTCTAGTCTCGACAACTTCGTCACAATTGGATAATCGGAAAGCATATGCAATTTTGTGAGTATACTCGAACCCATTTTACTTTTAACACTTTTGGGTGCAACATGTATTCTATATAAACACATGAAACACTTTAATCTATTTGAATCACTCTCTATCCATGTTGAACATGAAACTATATGATGCTTGTTAATCTCGTATGTTATGTAAACTTTTCATGTCTATATGCTCATTAACTTCGTACAAGCCTACCTTAACAATTATAGCGCTATAGGAGTAATGCACCGCCCACGAGTCTTGGGTATTGTTAAGTTAAACATGTTAACCTCCCGTTATTCTTTGGGATAGGCTATATTAACGCATTGGATTATTGGGTTTGAACATATAGCTTACATCGTTTCAACATACTAGTAACTTGCATATTGTTATTCATGTTGGATATGAGCTAGGGATGAGCTCGGTACCGACCGGTACCGAACCGGTACCGGAACCGAAAGTACTGGTACCGAAAATCCTCAAAAGTGGGTACCGGTATTTGAGGGTAAAAACGGGTAAATACCGGTACCGAAAATGTCAAAAGTCGGTACCGAATCGGTACTGAAAAGGTACCCGGTTCGGTAAATTCGGTACCGGTACCGGTTCGGTACCGGTACCGGTTCGGTACCGGTACCGGGTCCATTTTGCTCATCCCTAATATGAGCCGTTAAACTATTTTAATCTATATTATGCTATGTATGAAAACTTGTATACTCGCCAACTTTTGTTGATCGTATTTTAATACATGTTGCAGGTTGATAGTCAAGATGATGCTAAGTGAATAAACAAGATTTAGATGGACTTAGAAACACACTTTGATTAATCTATTTGTCTATGTATGTTTGAAACAATGTTGTTCATATTTGATTCTTGTATGACATTTTTAACAGATTATGAAATTTAATTTCAATTCATATTGTCACATAGTGTTATGAAGTTTTGAGCAATTTGTTCGTCTCATCCCGATGTTTCCGCCATCGGTTGGGCGTGACAATAATCGCGTAAGAAAACAAAAATATAGTGTCTTTTAAGGTTAGAAAGAAAATTTTATCTTTACCCTTAAGGCCATCAGCTATACATTAGCATTTTCTTCTATCCTAGATTTTCATCCATAACATATGCTATACTCCCCTCTGGTTCCAATTCCCAAATTCTATACTTTTACTATTATTTTACATAATTAAAATAACAAAAACTAAACAAGAGAGAGAGAAAGAAAGAAAAGACATATATAGAGGGAGAGTGGTGAGATGATCAGTACCAAGGCCCCAAGATACCCAAGGGGTGTGAAAGATTGGGAGGGGGACACTGTATGCCCTAAGGGTGTGCAATAACCGAAGCATTAATCGAAACTGAAAACCGACAAAACCGAACCCTAATTAATCAAAACCGAAATAACCAAAAGTTGGCTATCAGTTATTATTTATACCATTGGTTAACCGAACTGAACCATTTATATCTTCATATATTTCTAGCTTTTATACCTTGATGTGTGTAAAATGCAACATTAAATTACATCAAATGAGGCATAAAACTAACCCTTTTTTAGTACTAATACTGGAAAAAGTGTGATTTTGTCTTCCTTTTGTATTTTCAGGACTAAATGAGCGTAAACGAACAAAAGAAGCAAATATGCAGCAAAATCTAACATAATTACAAGAAAAGGAACAAACGTGGCATGCTCGGCCCCTCGACAGCATCTCCCCAAGCAAAAACAAGAAAACAGAAGGCTGAACACGGCCCCGTGCCCAGCGGACACGGGGGCGTGTCCAAGTGTCTGTAGAAAAGACAAAGCTATAGAAGCTTCTATTTCCCGACACGGGGGCGTGCCCAGCTCAACACGGCCGTGGTCAACGCTAAGATTCGTAGAATCCAAGCAAATCTTGATAGTACAGATACGCTTCTGCACACGGGGCCGTGCCCAGCGGACACGGGGGCGTGTGGAGCTAATGCAAACAAGTTGCAATTAATGAAGAAAGAGAAAGTGGATGGGCATGAGGCCGTGCCCAGCGGACATGGGACCGTGTCTGGGCTTCTGTGCAGGCTATAAATAGGGGTGATTGGTTCACTTCAAAGGCTATAAATATGGCTTGCAGACTCTATTCATCAAATCCATAAACACTGCTGGCGCGTTTGTCAAACCAAACGGCATCACCAGAAACTCGTAATGTCCATATCGAGTTCTAAAAGCAGTCTTCGGAATACTCTCTTCCTGAATTCTGAACTGGTGATAGCCTGATCGAAGATCGATCTTGGAGTAGTAACTCGAACCTTGTAGTTGATCGAAGAGATCATCAATCCTCGGCAAAGGATACCGATTCTTGATGGTTAACTTGTTTAGCTCTCGGTAGTCTATGCACATGCGAAAACTACCGTCCTTCTTCTTGACAAACAAAACTGGAGCTCCCCAAGGCGAGAAGCTTGGTCTAATAAATCCCTTGTCCAAAAGCTCTTGAAGTTGCGTCGACAACTCTTGCATTTCTGAGGGTGCAAGTCGATATGGTGCCTTAGCTACAGGCGCGGCGCCGGGAACTAAGTCAATGTGGAATTCGACTTGTCTTTGCGGCGGAAATCCTGGCAAGTCTTCGGGGAAGACTTTAGGATATTCCCTCACAACTGGGATATCTTCCAGCTTCGGCTCTTCGACCTCTTTATCCACAATGTGTGCCAAGAAGGCAACACATCCTTTCTGCAAACACTTTCGGGCCTTCAAACTACTGATAATCCTTAGAGGCGTATCATGCTTCTCTCCATGCACTAGAATCGTTTCTCCATTCGCCAACGGGATTCGGATTATCTTCTTATGACATACGATCTCCGCTCGGTTACTCGATAACCAATCCATTCCAACTACCACGTCAAAGCTTCCCAACTCGACTGGCAGAAGATCAAGCGTAAGCTCAAGCTCTCCAAGCTCTATTACACAGCCTCTAATCACTTCATTCGCTTCTACTAGCTTTCCATTAGCTAGTTCTATCGAGTACGAAATATCTAGCTTACTAGCTACTAACCCAAGTATATTCTTAAATTCTAGAGATACAAAACTATAATCGGCACTAGTATCAAACAGTACAGATGCAAAGTGTTGGTTGATAGGGAACGTACCCGTGACTACGTTCGGATCTTGGCGAGCTTCCCTAGCTCCAATGTTAAAAACTCTTCCTTGGGCTTGGTTGTTCTTTGGGCAATCTCTCTTGAAATGCCCAGCATCTCCGCAACTAAAGCATCCTTGCTTGTTTCCAGTACCACCCTGGTTGTTGTTTTGGTTGCGGTTTCCATTACCGGTTGGTTTCCAGTACCACCACGATTACCATTACCGCCATTTCCTCCTTGATTGCGGTTTCCATACCCATTACCGTTTCCACCACGGTTTCCACTGCCATTACCATTACCTCTCTGGCCACCATTTCCACGACCATTACCACCCCAGCACGTCTCCTTCGAATGACCATTCTTCCCACAAGATTCACACTTCCTATACCTACATGGGCCGGCATGATGTAACTGGCACACATCACACTTAGGCAAAGTGCCCATGTAACCTTTCCCCTTATTCTCAGAACTCGCAGCACCAGTCTTGACCTCAGCTGGTGGGTTCGCATCTCTCTTCTTGTTACCACTATTGTTTCCTTGAGTACCTTTATTGAAGTTCGAGAACTTCCTTTTATTCTCTCCAGATGACTCGACATGAGTCTCCTTCTTCTTTCCATCAGAGATTGAGAACTTGTTCAGCCTAATCGCTTCTTTAGTTAATGCCACACTCAGATCAATGGCCTCGGTGATCATTGGAGGCTTTGATGTCGTCACCATACTCATGATTTGGGGTGCCAATCCCCAAATAAAATGCTCGATTCGCTTGAACTCTGGTTCAACCATGTAAGGAACAACACGAGATAAGTCATGAAATCGTTGCACATACTCAGCAATCTTCGGACCATCCATCTTAAGATTCTAGAATTCAGTTTCTAGCTTCTGAATCTCAGCCCTTGAACAGTACTTCTTGCGCATAAGTTCCGTTATCTCGTCCCAAGTCATAGTATATGCAGCTTCCTCTCCTAGAGTCTGAACCTGAAGGTTCCACCAAGATAGAGCTCCGTCTAAGAAAAGTACAGAAATATAAGTGACCTGGTGCTCAGGCGCACACTTGATCATCCACAGCACAGAATCGGTTTTCTCAGCCCATCTAACGAAAGCTACAGCACCTCTAGTGCCGTCAAAGTTCAGGGGCTTGCAGTCAAGGAACTGCTTGTAAGTACAGCCTGTACAAGCAACATCATTCACAGAAAGCATTAGCAACGCACATGGAATGTCCAAACGTAATGTGTCTTAAGTGACTTAAACATTACCATGAGGTGGGTTATTTCCTGAGGTACCGCCACCGTGTTCAGAGCGCAAGGCCTCATGTTGTGCGATTGCTTGTGAAATCCGTTCTTTCAGTTCAGCCTCTGTTGTGGGCAACTGATTGCTCCTTCGTGGAGGCATCTTCTATAAAGAAGATTGTATAGGTCAGGTCTTATGTATATAATAAGTAGTATGTAATAGTGTCTATTATAACAAGTAAGCATATAACATCCCAATCACATCACAACATGCATTTCAACAACGTATATAATGAGAACGTTACGATTGAGCTTTCTATTAATCATCGACCACAATCACAGTTACATGTTTTACAAATGTATCGTATCAAAAGGGGAACACAGGGTCACACTACCCTTGTCCAAAATGTCTATCCATTTACCATAAGTCATACAAAAAGTGGTCTCCAAAAGTCTCACTAGCTCAGCTCAATAGTGGTGCTCTTATCAAAAGTCATGCTACCTACATAAAACCAAAAACAGGCTATGCTGATGGTGGTGGAGGAGGAGGAGGTGGAGGAACAAAAAGTAAGCTGCGCACATGCGCTAACTCCTCCTCAAGATCATAAACGTGCCGCAACAGATAACTGGGCTGCTGCTCCATGGTGAGAAATCGAACATCAAAATCTGGATAAGGCAAAAGAGGAGCAGGTGGAGCCGCAAAAGGTGACTGACATGAACATGGTGGAGGACGTGGAATCCTCTCAAGCTCCATAACTCTACGACACAGGATCTCCTGCTGAAGCTGCAATGATAAGAGTAACTCATCCCTCGTGTAACCAGCAAAGTGCGAAGGGTGGTAGGGATCATAAATTGGCATGGTGTACGGTGGGAACCATATGAGTGGCTCGCCTAGTGGTGAAGAAGTAAAATGAGCAGTAGGTGTATGCTGAGGCATGTGAGGAAATGTTGCTGTCACATGTGGGTCATGGCTAGGCTGCTGTCTAGACGGGCCTTCCCCTGGATAGGGTACGGGTATGTCCTGTAAGAAAGTGATAGGTAAGTCGGCACGGTGTACGTCTGACTCAACTGGATGGAAATGGGCAACATCAACAGGTGCATGTGTATGTGTAGGAGTAACATGCTCAATAAAAGGGGGTACATCATCATCATCATCAGCTATCGACCCATTGCTGGTGAAAGCGTATCTGGGGTCTACCTGCCTGGCGAAGGCAGCAGGGCCAGCAGGTGCAGGAATCGGATCTGGTACGAGTGGTGCAATGTCAGGTACGCCAAAAGGTATAGGATCATGATCAGGTAAGGGCTCGGGTGCTGGCATCGGCTCAGGATCAGCAGGTATCGGCTCAGGATCAGCGGGTGCATCAACAGGCTGCTCGTCAGGGGCAAAATCTAGCTCAAGGTCAAGCTCAAAGTCGTGTGGAGGAGTAGGTGCGACAAACATGGTCGTGTCAGTATCAGAATCAGTGGGGTAACGCTGCAGTCCCACTGCATGCAAAGTGGAGGATGATACAGACTCAAAAGAATCTGGAACAGAATGATCAGAGGAAACCTCAATAATAGGAACCTCAATGAGTGGAACAACAATGGCATCCTCAGCTACAACTCCATCACCCTAGGCATCATCAGGGGGACCATCAATAAAAAGATCGACATCATCATCAGACAAGTCATCAAAAGGCAAATCCTCGAAAGGAAAGGCCGCAAGAGGCAAAGGGGCGAGGATCGGAGCCACGACATGCTCACCGTCAGGATATCCGAGGATGAGATGGTCCTGGTCAGGAATAGGAATAAGAAAGGGATCCTCGTCGGGTAAACCATCAGCATGTGGTAAATCATCGCCAAAGTCGGGTAGTGCAAAAGGCTGGAAATCATCGTCATCATCCGACATCATCTCCGGGTCACTCTCTGTGTCAGAGGTAAAAAGCTCTGGCTCTGGGACGATCTCGTCATCCGAAACGATAACTATGGAGTCGACAGTATCAGACAGTCCACTCTCAGATGGAGACATAGTGTCTGTAACAAAACAATCACAACATATGCACATATATCAACAATCATTATTAAGCATGTAAGTAATAACAATGTAAGCACGTATCCGTCCTAGTCTTCCCAGACTACCCACTTAGTCTCCCAGACTAAACTTCCCAGTCTCCCAGACTGAACTCCCTAGTCTCTCAGACTAAACTTCCCAGTTTCTCAAACTGAACTACCCAGTCTCCCAGACTGAACTCCCTAGTCTCTCAGAATAAATCTCCCAGTCTCTCAGACTGAACCAACCAGTCTCTCAGACTGAACTACCCAGTCTCTCAGACTGAATCATAAACATAAACTTTGAAAAGTGTTTCGTGTCTTTTGTTTGTAAAAATGTTTGTTTCCTGGATCTAGGTGTTTCGTGTATGCAATGAAAATGTTTTTACAACATGTTTTCGTGAGAGCCCTAATAATTGTAGTCTAGACTCGAGAAAGAATCCTAGTTCGCTACAATCGAAGCTCTGATACCAAGCTGTCACACCCTGACTTTTGCGGAAGCGTGATTATGGTGTGACTTTCTTAATACCATTGCATTCAATCATAACAACAACTATATGATTAAAACCATAGACGTTCATCCATAAATAAGTTTAAAACATAACAACATTTTCTTAAAACATAGAAATTCAAATACGGGTACAATCATGCAACTTGTTTAAAAGTTCACAAAGACTCGACCAAAGACATTTAATAAACCAGGATTTGGGAGACGTGTCTCATCCAGGAATAAGACACACTGACCAAACCCAAGAACCATGGATGACATCTTTATTCCCTACGCAGCATAAAACTTCCAACGCCCGCCAGATCCACTTACTAATTCCCTGAAATACATGTATTTTGAAAACATCAACAAAAGTTGAGCGAGTTCGTGTGTTTGAATGTATGAATAAACCTTTAAAATCACTGTAAGTATGTATGTAAGTTTATAAATCCTGGTATGAAAGCAACAAGGAAAAATAGATCACCAATGGGTTGCAAGGCTATTGATATGTGTGACGTGATGCAGGAAGCTCAAACCTAGCAAATTTGTACCGGGCTTCTGGCTGTAAGACATAGTCTACCCATGGGCCAACCGTGGTCCAACATGGGCGGGGCTCGCTACACCCAAATAGATCTATCACTCATGTCCCTCGGTCCTACAACGAGGATTGATGGCCTTAAGCGTTATGCCCACCACTCACATGATCTAAGTGTACCATTCCTTAGCTAACCATACCAAATAATAATGTTTGTAAACAGTTGTAACATGTACTTCACCCCCGAAGTTATAAAACTGAAAACAGTTAAAGAAAAGGGGGAAACACGAAACTCACAGTCTTGCGTCTTCAACAATCGTAACTCGAACTTCTCCGGTGAACACGACTACCTACAACGTACTAATGTCTATTAGACGAACGGGCCGTGCCTTGTCTTAGCATTTAGGTTTCAGAGTTATGTTTCTTTTACGCCTTCGATATTATTCCAAGTTATATAATTATTGTTAAAATAACTAATATTTTAACTTAAATTATATTTATTAAATTTTGGAATAATTGTTAAACAATATATATATTAACTTAATACTTCTCAAGTATTAATACTTGTATTTCCTTCCCAAGGATGGGGTATCTTATACATGTGTATTCGTATTCTTGTATTTGTATATTTTTGCCATGTTTTGGTGTCGTATTCCGGTGTGTATTTATGCGTGTGAGAATACGTATTTTACTGTATCCATTAAGTATTCATATACTTAAATTTATATTTAAACTTTCCGGAATATTATTTCTAATAAAAGTCCACCAATATATATATTTCCAAAATATATATATTTAAGAAATATTACTTAGAAAAATTATTTATAATTTTTCTCTTGGCAAAAATATTTGTAGTTCCAAAATAATATATTTTCAAGTCTAACTTAGAAAATATTTACAAACTTATTTTTATCCAAAAATAATGTATTTCAAGTTTACTCAAGAAAATATATATTTTTCCCAAAAATAATATATATTCTAATAATTCCAAGGAAATATATATATATATATATATATATATATATATATATTCACCAAAATCGTATATTTCCTTCTTGTCAAAATATGATATAACTTTGTGATAATCATAAAAATCATATTTTCATTTCCTTGTGTCCAAAATATTATTTACCAAAATATACTTGCGAATTAAGTTCCGGAATATTTTGTAAGTTACATTTTTGTTCGGTTTCGCCAATATTTTGTGTGTAACTTGTATATTTATTCCTTGAGATTTTGGTAATATTTTGGATGGTAATCCTTGGTATTTTGATGTGTTATATTATTTCAAGTCCTAAAATAATATAACTATTACACAAAGTATACACATAATCACACACGTGTGTCTTCAATGTATATATATTCTAAATATATATTTAGCCACTTTTATTTATAAAAACCAACCTCCAATACTTATATTTTTGTAACAAAAATTATGGCAAAGTTTATATGGAAAACTCATGGTTAAAATACACTTGTAAATATTTGTTTAAAATATTTTTCTAAGTGTTAATATTTTTAGAAAATTTTGCCATAGTTTCCCCTAAAAGTGGAGGTTTCCATGCTTTCAAGCATATCATTTTCTTTTGTAAAATCATCACAATCAATCCACATTCAACACTAAACAACTTACACTTACCAATTTTGCCAAAATCATGCTTATTCCACTACTTCATGAACTTGAAAGTTTATGAAAACTTGTAGTAACTTGGTAGTGTGTTTAGTGAGTTTAGTTACCCTTTAAAGTGTGGTTGTTTATATAAAAACTTCATTCTTGAATGATTTAGGTGTTTACAACTTGTAATCATGCTTTACAAAAATGTTTCCTTATGAAATCTTCTTGTTACACAAGTGTTTCTATACTTGTTTAACTACCAAAAATAGTGTTTGTTTATGTAAGAACCAAGATCTACTAAAACTCATATTTTAAACTTGGTTCTTTTGGAAAACCATTCATAAATTTTAGATCCATATGTTTATTAACTCACTTTGATTATTATTTTTCAAGAAACCAAAGTATTCTTCTCAAGTTCATGATTTAAGTGTGGATGATCTTTCATCCTACCACATTCTCACTTTCTCGTCTTGCTAAACTATGTTTCTAATCATGATCTAGTAAGATGTTATGATGATCAACATCATTTCTATAAACAATCAAAGATCAACAAGCATACATCTCATAAACTGTAACACCTGTGCCTCCACGGCCATCAAACAAATGCCAAACCAATGAAATATTGTATTTCATACTTGGGATTTGTAAAAATATGTGTATCGTTTGCACATATCAACTCTTGTTCGATTTCAAACTCTAAATCGCTTTCTGGAAGGTTATACGCGCACCGATGCGTAAATATAACCAGTTTAATGCAACGAACACTCCGGAATAGTGAAATAGTCTTAACATACCTTAAATAACCTTTACATAACTTAGAAATAAGATTTGGAAGGTTTGGTATGCCAAAAGCAAGTTAATTCGCTTACAGGGACTAAACTTGACAAACTGCGAAAGTATGCCAATTTGAACTGTAACAGACATTCCGGAACATGACCATAAGTTAAACATACCATAAATATCCTTTACATAGCTTAGAAATAGGCTTTAAGGGGTTCGGTATGCTAAAATAAACTTTTGGGTCATTCAGGGACTAAAAGCGTCAAAAAGTGCACAAGTTTGCATTTTCGCGCATAACTTACGTTCTGAATACATCCGGACATCCAAAAATTTATGTAAGCACTAAAACATTTTATTTTAGTGTTTGGCATAAGAAAAATCCATTCGTCGCGTCATTTGGATCGTTTTTCGCGCTTATGCGCATTCCGTCGTAATTAAGCGAACATCGCGATCGTACGGCCAAACGAACCGACATCCGAGATATTTTTGAGCATGTTTTGAGTTCCCTATACTTTAAATTCATTTTAGAGCCTTGAAATGAGGTTAACGGGGTTCAAACGCATCGAAAATATCTTAAACGGGCTGCAGGGACCATTTCTGCCATTTTTGAAACTTTGCTGATACTGGTGGCCAGTGGCGTAGCGCGAGCACATCATGCCTTGGCAGTGGCACTACGCAACTGCCTAACCTGGACAGAAACTTTAAATCTGGTCCATTTTCACTTTCGCACATGGTTTTGGCAATACCGTGGGCTCAAATGGTTTTAGAAAACCACTATCTTGATGTGTATGGTTGAGATCAAAGCACGGTTAACGAGGAACGATCTTAACGGCTCTCCAAACACTATAAATACCCAACCCCATCCATTGCTAAACCCACAAGAATCTTGATTTGAGAAACTCTAAGTTGAAACCATTGTTTCATACCTGAGATTCTTGGATCGAGATTAGCATTCGGGGACCCTTCGTAAGTATTCTTTCGTTCTTTTCTTTCTTTTATTGCTTTTCGAGTCTGAAAGTCAAACTTTGTTTGACTTTCTGCGTTGACCAGTTTATGGTCAATGCGAAGTTCGTTTGAACTTCGCAACGTGATTGTAATCACGATGGTTATAGTCCCTTGGGACTATGCCTACTGATTACCACGTTGTCTAGGGTCGTAGGGTAAGCGATCTAATAAATCGCTTATACCTTCGAACCCGACCCATTTGGTCGATCATTAGGATCCGACCAAACACATTAGGTGACCATAGTAATAGGTAGGGAATAACCTTCCGAGGTTATACCCTATGGTCACATCGTTTGAGTAGTTGTATGATAGGTAGTTTATATGCCTTAGGTAAATTACCAGAATACCCTTTTCATGTGTAATTGGTAATTAAGCATATGTAACCTAAACTTTCATCACTTAACTGATTATGTAACATGTTTAGGCATATAACACTTGTCATAGGGCTAGTTAGACGTCTCGAGTGCGCTTTTGCGCGCACGACGCGTTAAAGTAGCATAAGCTACCTTAATGGGTCGCGATGGGTCGAAAGCACTTATGTTAGGTTTCATTTAGTATGTAGGCTTTGTTAAACCATATGACACGAGTCTCTATACTCGTTTGGTTTACAAACCCTCATTCTATCCGATCCTCCGATCTAGGTCCGGTTTATTAACATAGTTACCTATATTTAGGTGCCGTTTTGATATCCGCGATCTCTAGCATTGTTTGGTTGTTACTCAAGGACTACTAAGCAATCTCAAACGAGTACATTATTCCCCTATTTTACTGCTTTCAATTGTTTTGGGGTGACTCATATGTGCTAAATGTTTTCAAGGTTTTAACGATGGTACCAAAACGGTTTTCGATGTTATAACGATGGTTTCAAAAACGATTAAGACGATTTATACAAAACTAATAACGATTTCGATAATGTGAACGGACTTGTTGGTTGGGTTACATAACAAATGACATTCATTAGCAATGATCAAGCCGACCAGTATTAGGTTATGGTACCATAGGAATTGACAACTCCCGTTCCTGAAATCCTGGGTTGGTGTGGATTGGAAGGAATGACCGAATTCGATATACATAATTTAGATAAACCTTTAAATTGTTTAAGGGTTTATCGCCACAGTCTCAAGGCTTGGATGTATGCATTTTCACAACACCGCATAGATGTTCGTATCAGTATAGCATGCATTTCCACAAAACATAGTTTTGATTTAAACCGTGTTTTACTTCAATACTTTGTTTTTGTGCATATGGTTTAGTTGATATATTTCACTAGCCATACATATCACATTGGTTACACATTACATGATTTACATTTGACACATAAACATTATTGACATTGGTTACACATTACATGATTTACATTTGACACACAAACATTATTGACATTGGTTACACATTACATGATTTACATATTGACATAAACATTTTGACATATTATTCAATACGTTTGGCAATTGGTTTAAGCATAGACATCTTACATTGGTGGTTTGTTTGGGTAAGTGGTTTAAGTAACGAGGCGTGTGTAATATGATACAAGCATGGTGGATACGCCGCTGGTACTTCCTATATATAAGTGTTTGTATGGTATTACATATCGTAGCGTTAATTGAATCATTTCAACTTTTACATATAACATTTTATACAAATAACATACTTTTCACAATACATTGTTTTACAAACAACTTATCTTATACAAACTCATCTTACATGGTTATTCATTTAACCTTACATTTATTTATACATATCATCTAATCTTATCGTTTTTCAAATGATTTACAAGACAAAGCAAATTACAGGGTTCATGACTAAACATTTTCTTAAACAATAAGTCATGAATCCTATTTTCATAAACCTATGTATCTCACAGGCATTTTTATGCTGACGTACCCATTTTCACATGTGTTTTTCAGGAGATGATGCATAGGATTTATCAAGACATACTTAGGCGGACCTGTGCCTTAGTGACTTAAAACGAGACAAGAACTAGTTAAATTTTGTTATCTACTCTTTATTTCTTGTTTAAAGACAATGTAACTCGCTTGTTTGATGAATAAAACAAAACTTAAATTTCCATGGTTGTCAAACATTAATTCTGTTACAACACTCCCCGATGTTTCCGCCAGGTTTTGTATGTTCTACGTGGTCGGGGTGTGACAGAAAAGTTGGTATCAGAGCTCATGGTTATAGGGAATTAGGTTATTAGTAATACTTTGACCTAGTCTATGACCTTCTTAGGACCCTAACGCGAGTTTACTTGCGTTTAGTCATAAAACAATACCGTCACCTATCCTTAGGCGACGACCTCAACAAGAACATAAATTTCCAAACCGCTTTGAAAACTAATCATCTGTTCTAGGATGATTGATTACTAGGTTTTGAACCCTCTATTGTAAGGTTTTGAACTCTCTGTTATATGGTTTTGAACCCCTTTGAATTTTCAAAATCTCGTCAAAGTTTGGGTCTTATAATGTGAACATGTGCAAACTGGAAGGGTGAATGCCTGTATCCTGGGTTTTCTGTCTAGGCAAGCACTTCGTATATATCTCATCAGACGCGAGACCAGTTGTGCTTACCTGGGAATTCTTGGGATGAGTGTTCACTTATAGGCGAGCATGTCTTCAGTGATACATTAATAAGACCTGTTTACTTTGATTAGTCACCGTCTCATTTGTTTGCCTTAGGTAACAAACAAATGATCGCAATTTCTATGCGTTGTCATTTTGTTTTATTTGTCCAATAATCTTTCACTTGTTTCTTCCTATGTCCTTCATTTCCTTCTAGAATGTCTCTTCCTCTCAGCAATGGCCAAATATCCGAGCAAACAGCCAAATTTGCCCAGCGAATAGGCGAAGTGATTCTGAAGACTGTGGAATTAGGAATTGCCATGTCTCGTCTCAACAATGAAGCCACTCAAGAGTCACCAAAGGAAGCAGAAGTCAAGCCAGCACTACCAGCCAAGAAACCAATCAAGGAATCAAAGACCATGGATGAACGATTCCCTAAGAAGTCAAAGAAGCGGAAGGCTTCTCAGAACTTCGCCGTAGTCGCTCACAATGGTCAAGCCATCCCCAACCAACCAGCTCAACCCCCTGCTAGGAAGCAATATAACGGAACTGCACCCTTGTGCAACCAATGTAGCCTTCATCATCAGACTAGTGTGAAGTGCCGCAAATGCCAAATTTGTGGACTTATAGGTCATACGGCAAGGGTTTGTCCAACTACAGCAGTACCAAATCAAACAGGACCCATCCGGGTGGCAACACCACCAGCTAAGAAGCAATACAAGGGAACGGCACCAATATGCGACAAATGTAATGGGCATCACCAAGCTCACTTACCGTGTCGTCTGTGTGTATCATGCGGGCGAGTTGGTCACCTGGTAAGTGCTTGTCGATGTAACCCGAACCAAGGTGGTCCAGAACAACCACAATCCAACTCTGCTCAAGCTCGTTTCTCACCAGGATCTTGCTACAACTGTGGCGAGATGGGCCATTTCCTAAGGGATTGCCCAAAGCTTGCTAGTGCAAATCCAACCCACGGATGAGCAGTTGGCTGACTAGGAGATGTTGTTGTCTTATGCTTTTGTTCTTTTGTTTTCTTGTAATGTGAAACAATCTGTTTTGTTTATAAATAAATCGTTGATCACAAATTCTAATCTACAAGCGTAGTTACATGTGTGTATGGCATTTCCCTATGATACCTACATTAAAGAACTATGCTCCTTACAAACTACTCTTGTGAATATTTCCCATTCTTGTGTTTACTCATGATTCCCATAGAAAATTCTAAGTACTCGTCTCATTCTAAGATACGAAGTACAGGAAAATAAAGTGACATTATGAGTAATCATGCTTCTGCACATCTGTGCCTTTGAATCCTTGGTTAAATAACTAAGGGTATTTCCAAATCTCATACCCACTACGTTTTGATTTTTCAACATACACAGTACAAGTATTTCAAAAACAATCTTCATGATCTCAAAACATTTCATATAGTTTGAAAACAATTTTTCTAAATGCATTGTCTATGTTATTTCAAAAACATTGGCCATGTTATCAAAACCAACCTTCCTAATTTCAAAATGTTTCATATAGTCTGAAAACAATATTAACACAATACATTTTCTTATCAAGTGCATGATTTCGAAAAGCATCATTCATATTTTCAAAAAAAGAAAAAAGAAAAAACCTTATACATAATTTCAAAATTCCTCTCGCATAATTTTAAAACATTTTGTAAAAAAAAATATCTACCTAATACACCTACTTTATGATTTCAAAAGTATTATATATAAGGTTTCAAAAACATTTTTAGAACCCCATGTATAGTTTTCCAAATATTTTCTTCACACATTGACTTAACCTTCAAATTCTGCTTCATATGTCGCCTTGACATAACAAGCATCTCAACTTCATAAGCATTCTTACTTCATGTTTTGACATAAGCACATCCAGTGCAAGGTTTCAAAACATCTTCAACTTCTAAAATCCATATGGGATCTTTTTATCTTCACATTTAGACCCTTGTGGATAATTATCATTCAAATCAGAGTCATTGATTGGATTCCTTAAGTACCTAAATTCGAACATTTCGGTTCCTTATAATCGAAATCGAATTTTTCTTTTAAAAATCTTTCTATCTTTATAGTTAGATTCTTGTAAATGTTTAAAGTACCAAATGAAATCCACAAGATGGAGTTCTATTGTACTTTAAATACATGTGCTCTGTCAACAAAACAAATTAACAAATAAACAATCTTTGTGGTTATACGACTATGTGTTTATTCATCTTATGTTTTCTTTTAGGCATTTTTGTGTTTTTATACTCTGGATATTCGTTATCCAAATCCTCGTAGAATTTTTCATATCTTCATATGAGGGATTCGTAGAAGGATATTCAAAAAGGTACTACCTTAATTCCTTAATGGGCTTCTATGTAATAGTTAAGACCCTTGGATTATATAGTACCACTCCATGATTCATAAGAGACCCTTTAGTGGTCTAGTCAAAAAGATTGATTCACAATTTGGTTAAAGGACGACATCTAGTGATGTAGCTGGACAGACTCCTTGATAGTCTATTTAGATCATTTATTGATTTAGTCAAAAGGACTCTATGGCGGTCTAGTCACACTCATCACAGGATTGTTCATTTGGTTTTACCCTACACATTATAAAATAGACTGTGTGAACTGTGCAAGGAATTGTCTAATTATGGACGCGTACATAATTGTGAGATTCAGTGCACGGTAACCACAGTAAGATTTATTATCTGTAAGAACCGATAGTGACAACAATAACGAAATGAGAACGATGTAATGGAGGTACGGTGGATGCACCAATGACGCTTTATATACTTGTATATAAGTATCCCTCTTACATTGCAAGCATGATGTTATTAAAGTTACTAGAAGTTCAAAACCCTAACCAATGTTGTTCGATCTTTTCAACTTCATGTTTTCAAGCTCTCACAAGTTTCCTCTGATTAAATTTCGGGATGAAATTTCCTAAAGTAGGGGAGACTGTAACACCTGTGCCTCCACGGCCATCAAACAAATTCCAAACCAATGAAATATTGTATTTCATACTTGGGATTTGTAAAAATATGTGTATCGTTTACACATATCAACTCTTGTTCGATTTCAAACTCTAAATCGCTTTCTGGAAGGTTATACGCGCACCGATGCGTAAATATAACCAGTTTAATGCAACGAACACTCCGGAATAGTGAAATAGTCTTAACATACCTTAAATAACCTTTACATAACTTAGAAATAAGATTTGGAAGGTTTGGTATGCCAAAAGCAAGTTAATTCGCTTACAGGGACTAAACTTGACAAACTGCGAAAGTATGCCAATTTGAACTGTAACAGACATTCCGAAACATGACCATAAGTTAAACATACCATAAATATCCTTTACATAGCTTAGAAATAGGCTTTAAGGGGTTCGGTATGCTAAAATAAACTTTTGGGTCATTCAGGGACTAAAAGCGTCAAAAAGTGCACAAGTTTGCATTTTCGCGCATAACTTACGTTCTGAATACATCCGGACATCCAAAAATTTATGTAAGCACTAAAACATTTTATTTTAGTGTTTGGCATAAGAAAAATCCATTCGTCGCGTCATTTGGATCGTTTTTCGCGCTTATGCGCATTCCGTCGTAATTAAGCGAACATCGCGATCGTACGGCCAAACGAACCGACATCCGAGATATTTTTGAGCATTTTTTGAGTTCCCTATACTTTAACTTCATTTTAGAGCCTTGAAATGAGGTTAACGGGGTTCAAACGTATCGAAAATAGCTTAAACGGGCTGCAGGGACCATTTCTGCCATTTTTGAAACTTTGCTGATACTGGTGGGCAGTGACGTAGCGCGAGCACATCATACCTTGGCAGTGGCGCTACGCGACTGCCTAACCTGGACAGAAACTTTGAATCTGGTCCATTTTCACTTTCGCACATGGTTTTGGCAATACCGTGGGCTCAAATGGTTTTAGAAAACCACTATCTTGATGTGTATGGTTGAGATCAAAGCACGGTTAACGAGGAACGATCTTAACGGCTCTCCAAACACTATAAATACCCAACCCCATCCATTGCTAAACCCACAAGAATCTTGATTTGAGAAACTCTAAGTTGAAACCATTGTTTCATACCTGAGATTCTTGGATCGAGATTAGCATTCGGGGACCCTTCGTAAGTATTCTTTCGTTCTTTTCTTTCTTTTATTGCTTTTCGAGTCTGAAAGTCAAACTTTGTTTGACTTTCTGCGTTGACCAGTTTATGGTCAATGCGAAGTTCGTTTGAACTTCGCAACGTGATTGTAATCACGATGGTTATAGTCCCTTGGGACTATGCCTACTGATTACCACGTTGTCTAGGGTCGTAGGGTAAGCGATCTAATAAATCGCTTATACCTTCGAACCCGACCCATTTGGTCGATCATTAGGATCCGACCAAACACATTAGGTGACCATAGTAATAGGTAGGGAATAACCTTCCGAGGTTATACCCTATGGTCACATCGTTTGAGTAGTTGTATGATAGGTAGTTTATATGCCTTAGGTAAATTACCAGAATACCCTTTTCATGTGTAATTGGTAATTAAGCATATGTAACCTAAACTTTCATCACTTAACTGATTATGTAACATGTTTAGGCATATAACACTTGTCATAGGGCTAGTTAGACGTCTCGAGTGCGCTTTTGCGCGCACGACGCGTTAAAGTAGCATAAGCTACCTTAATGGGTCGCGATGGGTCGAAAGCACTTATGTTAGGTTTCATTTAGTATGTAGGCTTTGTTAAACCATATGACACGAGTCTCTATACTCGTTTGGTTTACAAACCCTCATTCTATCCGATCCTCCGATCTAGGTCCGGTTTATTAACATAGTTACCTATATTTAGGTGCCGTTTTGATATCCGCGATCTCTAGCATTGTTTGGTTGTTACTCAAGGACTACTAAGCAATCTTAAGCGAGTACATTATTCCCCTATTTTACTGCTTTCAATTGTTTTGGGGTGACTCATATGTGCTAAATGTTTTCAAGGTTTTAACGATGGTACCAAAACGGTTTTCGATGTTATAACGATGGTTTCAAAAACGATTAAGACGATTTATACAAAACTAATAACGATTTCGATAATGTGAACGAACTTGTTGGTTGGGTTACATAACAAATGACATTCATTAGCAATGATCAAGCCGACCAGTATTAGGTTATGGTACCATAGGAATTGACAACTCCCGTTCCTGAAATCCTGGGTTGGTGTGGATTGGAAGGAATGACCGAATTTGATATACATAATTTAGATAAACCTTTAAATTGTTTAAGGGTTTATCGCCACAGTCTCAAGGCTTGGATGTATGCATTTTCACAACACCGCATAGATATTCGTATCAGTATAGCATGCATTTCCACAAAACATAGTTTTGATTTAAACCGTGTTTTACTTCAATACTTTGTTTTTGTGCATATGGTTTAGTTGATATATTTCACTAGCCATACATATCACATTGGTTACACATTACATGATTTACATTTGACACATAAACATTATTGACATTGGTTACACATTACATGATTTACATTTGACACACAAACATTATTGACATTGGTTACACATTACATGATTTACATATTGACATAAACATTTTGACATATTATTCAATACGTTTGGCAATTGGTTTAAGCATAGACATCTTACATTGGTGGTTTGTTTGGGTAAGTGGTTTAAGTAACGAGGCGTGTGTAATATGATACAAGCATGGTGGATATGCCGCTGGTACTTCCTATATATAAGTGTTTGTATGGTATTACATATCGTAGCGTTATTTGAATCATTTCAACTTTTACATATAACATTTTATACAAATAACATACTTTTCACAATACATTGTTTTACAAACAACTTATCTTATACAAACTCATCTTACATGGTTATTCATTTAACCTTACATTTATTTATACATATCATCTAATCTTATCGTTTTTCAAATGATTTACAAGACAAAGCAAATTACAGGGTTCATGACTAAACATTTTCTTAAACAATAAGTCATGAATCCTATTTTCATAAACCTATGTATCTCACAGACATTTTTATGCTGACGTACCTATTTTCACATGTGTTTTTCAGGAGATGATGCATAGGATTTATCAAGACATACTTAGGCGGACCTGTGCCTTAGTGACTTAAAACGAGACAAGAACTAGTTAAATTTTGTTATGTACTCTTTATTTCTTGTTTAAAGACAATGTAACTCGCTTGTTTGATGAATAAAACGAAACTTAAATTTCCATGGTTGTGAAACATTAATTCTGTTACAACACTCCCCGATGTTTCCGCCACGTTTTGTATGTTCTACGTGGTCGGGGTGTGACATAAACAACTTAGTTTCATCAAGATTACTTCATAAATCAAGCTTATGTTCAAGTTTCATGCTTATGTTCTTTAGTGTTCTTGATGTTCTTGATTATGATACTACTTTAACCACTCAAAATAGACGTAATATGGAGTGTACAAGGATCTTACCACTAGCTCAAGGCTAGGGATGAATCAAGAGTAGAAATCAAGAGGATAAAAGCAAATAGAGAAGGTCCTTCAAGATACAAAGCCACCTAGCTTCCTTGTATGGACTCTAACACCCTTGTATGATCTTGGAATGGATGAAGATGAGGGAATGAAGGTGGTGGTGGTGTGGCTAGTGTTCGGCCGAGAGTAAGAGCAAGAGAGGGAGAGAGCTAAGTGTGTGTTAGTGTGTGAGAATTATGATCATGAACCTCCCATGTTCTTCTTATAACCATCATACTTTTTAACTTATGTGTAATATGTTCTAAAAAGTAAGCACAAGATCTAGTATAATATAGAAATAAAATCTTGAAGGCATGGGGCCAAGTATGGTCGTCCCATAGGTGGGGGGGGGGGGGGGGGTCTAGGTGTAGGTTTAAACCTTTAGTTGCAATTTAGTTCAAATCCAAGTGTTCGTTACGTGTTTCGGTTATTAGATATTTTTAGGAGGTGTTATGATGTTCGGGGATCATAACTAGCTTGGAAACATTAAAACAGTGCTTCTAGTGTAATTTTCATGTTTCGGGTAGTGTCTGGTTGTTCGGTTGGATACTGGTTTGTTAAAGTGCTAAACTTGCAGTTTAGTGTTCTTTATGTACCCTTTTGTGACACTTTTAATTCCCGACACTTAGGAAAGCATTCAGTACCATTTAACCATGTTTCTGCATAATATTAATGTGTTTAAATGCTGATTTATGCTGAATTTTGCTGAATTCAACACTTTGGGTGAGTTTTAGGCACTTTCCGGCACTTAAACTATCACCTAGAAAAGCAGTTTTGTGGTCCTTACTTCCCTACACTCTATACTAGTGTAGTACTTAGTTTCTAGCTCATACTGTGTCTCAAAACACTGTCTGTCTATGTGCTGAGTTCTGTCAGCATTTGCTGATTTATCCGTTTACTGTGCTAACTGTACTTAATGCATCATTTAAGGCAATATAGCTTTCATGCAATATTGATATGACATTAAACAATGTATGATGCACATGTATGTGTATGGCAGTAATCAGAAAGCAGTTAATTTGTAATTCAGCACAGTCATTAAGTATTAATCAAGATTAATTATTCGTACGGATACCTGGATTTTTGACAGTTGTCACACCTACTACTATAACTAAGATAATCTCTTAAAAATTGCAAAAGTGCGGAAATCATCAAAGGTTACAGTAAAGGCGAGTCGGATCCAAGTGATTCATCTTGTCTATCTGTTTTTATTATATTTTTATTTTTCAGCATTTTTTATTTTCATATTTAAAACTTTTTCTAAATTTTTGATTTGATTAGACGTTGAGGATAAACCGGTACTAAAAGCTTTTGTGTGCTTGGACGACCTCGGTATCTTACCAACGCTATACTACGCTCACGATGGGTGCACTTGCCCATATGTGTGTTTAGTGTTAGTAGAATATCGTGTTTTATAAATTTAAAACTAGACTAAAGTGGTTAAAAAGGGCTTAAAATATACAAAAAATTATATAACACGCTACACACATCAAGTTTTTGGCGCCGTTGCAGGGGACACAAGGATTTTAAGAAAGTTAGGAATCAACGGCCTAATCGTTTTTCTTATTTTTCTGCTTTTTTAGGATTTTTCTTAATTTTCAGCTTCTGCAGAACTCAGCACGGGGCCCTGCCCGCTGAACACGCCCCCGTGCCCAATATTTGGTACTGGCAATCCTGTTTTGAGTCAGACAGTAGCTGAACACGGGGCCGTGCCCACTGAACACGCCCCGTGCCCAAGCTTCAGATACTGAAAACAGAGCCGTAAGATCCTGACGGCTGGTAATTTCTGACGCAATCATGAGTGATACTGATAATTTTTACTTTCGCCCCTCTTATGGTACGTGGTGTCAATTATGTGGCGGAACTCATGAAGATTTAAAATGTTATTTTTTAAATTACAACCCCCACTATATAGACCCATCGTTTTCCTGTAGCCTTAAGATGGGCGAAAGTAAAAACAATCCATATCTCTCCATTGAATGCTCTCAATCATCTCTTCGAGATGAAATGATTCTTGAAGAATGATTTCAAATGGAAGAACTAATTCTCCGATGGATAAAAGAACTTGAGATGGATATAACTAATTCATCTCAAGACGACGATCAAGGATAATTAGTGAGATCGCATTCGAATAATAACAACATCGTTGCCCCCAAAATCACCTATAACTCTTGTGAGGACTCGAGCGATAGTCGTCCCTGTGTTGATTGTGTCGTGAAGGACTCCCCATCGGTTTCCGCCGATGCATACGTAGACCTGAGCGATTCGACATATACCTTCTTTAACGAGAGCCCGGATAAGGAAAATAAAGGTTGGTTTTGCCCACTGGTATTTAGCTTAGGAATCAACCTTTCCGATAACCTCTTGCGTTCTTGTCTAAAACTAGGGCAACTTAGGTATCTCGGGCACTTCGGTGTTGTTCCATCTAGTAAAGAACCGCCCGATCCGGATAAACTCCTTGAAAATAGACGAAACTTCATAAACAACTTCTAGCCACGAGGCCGTGTCCAGGTCAGCACGCCCCCGTGTCCACCCAAAGATTCCCGTCTGACTTTTGGTCAGAATATGGACAAAAAGTGTTAGGATTTTGTCTACACACGGGTCCGTGTCCAGTCGACACGGGGCCGTGTCCAGCGTGCTGTCGTTTTCTATAAATGCAGCCAGATTCCTGCACTCTTGGACCCATTCCAAAGACAAAGATCTGGTGGGATCTTCACATATACCATACTAGGTATATTCTAAAGAAGGTTCTTAACAACTATCTTGTCTTTTCTACTTTTGTCATTTGCCTTCTTCTTCATTTCTCCTCAAAACCTCCATTAAAGATTGAAATCTCTATGTTTTCAAGCTTTATTGTGATATTTGTTAGGTTTTTATTCAAGGAATCTTGTTAAAAATAAGTTTTACAACACTGTTTTAAGTTATTTCTGCTTAAAAATGCTTCAAAAGTCAGAAAAATAATTTAAAGCTCCAAGATTCCTTGTTTCGAAAACCTGCAGAGAGGTGAACATGGGGCCGTGTCCGAGGTACTGTTTCATTAACTTGAACTCTTTTCGACTTGTTTTTCGTAGAATGTCGAGCCAGAATAGTGGAACCTCTTCAGCACATTCAAGGAACAGTCGTAGGGAAAGAAGGCCTTCCATCGAAGCAACTCTTGTGAGCTATGTGATGGCATTACGGGAAGCTCTCGACGAAATGATATCCGTAGAAGAAGTCCTAATCGACCGTATTAATTATCTCACG
Organism: Helianthus tuberosus; assembly: GCA_030545235.1. NCBI lineage: Eukaryota > Viridiplantae > Streptophyta > Magnoliopsida > Asterales > Asteraceae > Helianthus > Helianthus tuberosus. Next base: position 50,938,593 of record CM060452.1, on the reverse strand, counting down.
GTGGGGCTAGAAAACAGTTTTCAAGAAATCAACCTCTTGCACCAGAGGTTGAACATTCTTGTAACACCTCCCATGGAACCAATCCTTCCCCAAGAGGATTGGAACCTAGCACTTAGAGTCGTTAACCCCACCGGATGGGATGACATCCCCGTGGAACCTCCTCTTGAAATCCTACAAGAAGTTCCGGTGGAAGTCACACCCCCTCAAAATGAAAACGCCAATGAGCCCGCCTTCCTTCTTCCTCGGGAGATAGAAGAATAGCTCAACCTGGAAAAGAAGTTCTTCAAGCCGCATTCAACCGAGAAAATTAATTTTTTTCGGAAATTTTGCTCTTAAAATAAATTATAGGCTAGAACTTCTTTGTGGTTTTAGATTTCTTGTGTTTCATGACCTACTTATTTAGATTTAGTTTATGCTTTTATTTCCTAGGAACTAATGTAACTCACTCTTTAATGAATGATGATTTTCAATTATTCAATGGTGTTTGGATGATGTTGTAATGGGTAAAACACACTCGGGATGATGGAGGTTACTAAGGGAAACTTGAAACAACACCCCATGCACAAAAACAGAGCCTCCCAACAATTCTTCTTCATTACAGCAAGTTCAGCACAGGGCCGTGCTCAGCCAACATGGCCCGTGCTCAAGGATTTGCAGAAAATGCCCAGTTAAGGTAACTGGACACGGGGCCGTGTTCACTGAACACGCCCCCGTGCCCAGCCTTCTGTAAACTATGATACTGGCAATCTGAACACGGGGCCGTGCCCGGTCACCACGGGCCCGTGTCCAGACGCCCAGTAACATAAATTTTTGTTTTTAAAAACCTTTTTACACATTCAATCAACCTAAAAACTTATTTTTGGGACACAATGAGGACAATGTGTAATTTAAGTGTGGGGAAGGGGGGATGCTAAAACTTTGAATTTTGCAAGTCCTAATAACAAGCCTTACACAAAACTCTATTGGAACCGCTAATCACCCCAAATTTTTTCAAAAAACTTTTCATTTTTTTTACTTGTCTTGGTTTAATTTGGGAATAACAAGTTCTAAAAAAGGTTATATTTTTACAAATTTACAACCAATAGCGTCGTGATAAAAAGAACCAACATAAGAAAATTACGAAACGGCATGACAAATCTAGTTAAAATTTGATTATATATACTTGATCACATTAAAAACACATTCCCACAAAAAGTGAGTTTTGAGCCTTTATTGAGCATACAAATACACATCTTTAGATTAATTGCTCATCTTTCGTTTCTTGTGTGAATAGCCGCTTGGTTTCTTACGACTCTAGAACTTGTCATGACGATACATTCTCAGTCCTTACCAACTTAAACCCAAGTAAGTAAATGATGGAGGCATTAGGACTAACCCTTTTTCTTTTAAACACCTTTTTTTACCACCTATCCAAAATCCCACTGGTTAACCCCTTTGAGCCTAAATCTTTTCGTTTCTAAACCCACAAAAAAAACACCCTTTACCCACCAAAACCCTTTTCATTTTAAACCATTTATTTTAGTAAAAAGCTCGGTCTTCATGTAACATTCCTTATAAAAAAAAATGAAGTCTAGCAATAAACAAACAAGTTCCTCAAGGAAACTTTGTTTGAATAAAAGTCACAAAAACAAAAAGTTTTACGACGACCGACGCTTTTCGCCCTTTTTACTAAGTACTAACCCAAAAACACCTACCTTTAACCCAAGCCTAACCCTTCCCCAAGTCCTCTTGATATTTACGAAGGTGTATAGTTAAAAATGAGGAGGATTGATTGCTTGGCAAGCATATGGTAGAAGTAAGTTCCATGCCGGTCTCGAGTGTTTCACAAAAATACATCTTCGGCCGAGTGTTGAGTGATCTCCCGTGAGGTATGTGAACTTGTATATAAATAGAATTTTAAAGAGGCATGTTATGCCCAAATAAATAATTTCTCTTATGAAACGTTTTAAATAAATCATAACGAATAGGATTGTAAATAACATAAAAATAAAGCCTAATAAAGATTTTGGATTCCCGACACTCAAGACAAGCCCAAAAACTACTCTTCTATCCATTCCATTTGGGAGTGTAAGCCACATTATAAAGAGTTTTGCTTGAGGACAAGCAAAGATTCAAGTGTGTGGGTATTTGATGTGTGTAAAATGCAACATATAAATTAAATCAAATGAGGCATAAAACTAACCCTTTTTAGTACTAATGTTGGAAAAAGTGTGCTTTTGTCTTCCTTTTGTATTTTCAGGACTAAATGAGCGTAAACGAACAAAAGAAGCAAATATGCAGCAAAATCTAACATAATTACAAGAAAGGAACAAACGTGGCATGCCCGACCCCTCGACAGCATCTCCCCAAGCAAAAACAAGAAAACAGAAGGCTGAACACGGCCCCGTGCCCAGCGGACACGGGGGCGTGTCCAAGTGTCTGCAGAAAAGACAAAGCTATAGAAGCTTCTATTTCCCGACACGGGGGCGTGCCCAGCTCAACACGGCCGTGGTCAACGCTAAGATTCGCAGAATCCAAGCAAATCTTGATAGTACAGATACGCTTATGCACACGGGGCCGTGCCCAGCGGACACGGGGGCGTGTGGAGCTAATGCAGACAAGTTGCAATTAATGAAGAAAGAGAAAATGGCTGGACACGGGGCCGTGCCCAGCGGACACGGGGCCGTGTCCGGGCTTCTGTGCAGGCTATAAATAGGGGTGCTTGATTCACTTCAAAGGCATCCCTTGGCAAACCACCTATCTCCCACTTCACCCACACTCCACCACCATCACAACCCACATCCACCACCATCATCCATCATAGAGTGTGTATAGTAGTCTCGGGATCCAAGATTGATAGTAAGAGTTCTTGACAATCAAAGGCCATGTTTGCCTAAGTCTCTTACATCACTTGGTGAAGACAAGCATTTAGTGTAATACTTTTGTTCTTTAATCTTTTCGCACTTTTTATTTGGTTTTGTATTAATGACTTTAATAACTAGTTTCTTATGTTGAAGGTGAAACTTCCTTATCATTTGTCCGTGGTATCATGGCGTTATTTTACTGTCTATATAAAATAAAAGATTTACACCATTCATATCTCTACGGTCTATATAGAGATATGTTGGCTACCTGGTCGGGGGTTAAGGGAATGGTTTGGTAAGGTTCTTGCCTTGTTCAGTGTATAGATCCTTCAAGGACCTGGGTCAAGCTTACTAGGACCTCCTTCAATACCCACTGGTATTGGATGGCGGGGGTGCGAATGGCTTGATCCCCTCATATGTAAACTACTATTAATACATTAACCCGGCTACTTGGGATTGTATCCCTGCTGACTCAAACCACTTAGCCGAGGGTAACGTCACCTTCAAAAGAGGGGCCTACCACATTACGCATTAATAACTTAATTAATTATCTTTCAATATTCCAACCCTTTAGGATTGTATCCTTGCTGACTCAAACTACTAGGTTGAGGGTAACGTCACCTTCAAAAGAGGGGCCTACTACTATAACTAAGATAATCTCTTAAAAAGTGCAAAAGTGCGGAAATCATCAAAGGTTACATTAAAGGCGAGTCGGATCCAAATGATTCATTTAGTCTATCTGTTTTTATTTTATTTTTATTTTTCAGCATTTTTTATATTCATATTTAAAACTTTTTCTAAATTTTTTATTTGATTAGACATTGATGATAAACAGGTACTAAAAGCTCTTGTGTCCTTGGACGACCTCGGTATCTTACCAACGCTATACTACGCTCACGATGGATGCACTTGCCCATATGTGTGTTTAGTGTTAGTAGAATATCGTGTTTTATTAATTTAAAATTGACTAAAGTGTTAAAAAGGGCTTAAAATATACAAAAAATATATAACACGCTACACACATCAACCTCTACTTCATGTATTTATACCACTATTTCATTTATGTATACCTTAATCTCATGTATTTATACCTCTATTTCATGTATTTATATATCTATTTCATGATTTATACCTCCATTACAAGTATTTCTATGCAAAAAATTTAGCCCTTATTTTATTTGGTTATTAACCGAACCAAAAACTGACAAATAACCCAATTAACCGAACCGATTAACCAATGACTTCGGTTACGGTTATGGTTAATGCTCATAACCGAACCAAATTGAACCGAGCACAACCCTAGTGTGCCCCACATCCCACGAAGCCATGAGGCTCCCAATCTCCCCCTCCCGCCTCCTGATGGTATATCAAATAGTGTAATAATAAGATAAAAGGTTATGATCAAATACAAAATCTACTAAAAATAAAAAGTAGTAAGAAGGGTATCAAACGGACTCCGATTGACCTCATTCAAGCGGTATTGGAACCACCTCACCGAACTCTACGATATGAGATTTTAGGTTTTCACTTTTGGATTTATAGTTTGTAGATTTTAGAATTTTTGTTTATGTGATTGTGTCTTTTTATTTAGTACTGTGTCTTTTCTATATTTGCGTCGTTGTGTCTTTTTTTTTTTGTGACTCATTGTGTCTTGTTTTCTCGAAATCGTGCTATATTTTTTGGAATTGTGTTATATTTTGTCCGGCATTGTGTTACATTTTGTGATCTATTGTGTCTTTGCACACTTCTTAGATTTATGAGAATTTGTAGGATAACTTTACCTACAAGAAAAATACATCTATTTTTTAGTTTGGTTCTAATTTTATAAACCTTATAGTGCAAAAAGCAATTCGAACACTAGGAAAAAGTGAAGACTTCATACAACCAAAAGCGAAGTGCGGAAAGACAAAAGGATGCTTGCTAAAAGTAGAATACGCAATGGAATATTCTTTTCTTGTCACCGGATATGTTGGGTTTTATATACAATTAGTCAAACAACCATATATGGTATAATAACTCGTATTAAATTCCTAGAGTAAAAAAACAAATATATGACATGTGTTTAATAATATAACAATTCATATTTAAAAAATAAGCAATTAGAAAGGACAATGAGCCACTAAAAACAAATTCATATCAAATACCAAACCAATAAATCAAAACCTGAATCTTCGACTTGAAGAGAAAATGAGTCGTGATAGTCATTTTCATTGTATGATAACGAAAGTCATCATATTTAGAGCGAAAATGATTTTAATATGAGAAAGGTAATAAGAAAACAATAATATGGTGTCTCTTAACGATGAGAGAGAAAATATTTATCTTTACCCATAAGACCATCCATTATACATCAGCATTTTCTTATATCCTGGAATTCCATCCCAGAAAATACTCCTTTCTAGTTCCAATACTCAAATTTTATATTTTTATATATATTATTAAAACAAGTAAAATGACAAAAATTAAACAAGAGAAAAAAAAAGAAAAAAAAAAGATATACATACAGAGAGATAGGTAAGTTGATTGGCACCAAGGCTCCAAGGTACTCAAGGGGTGTAGAAGTGTGATAATGGTAAAATCTTAATGATTAATATTGAACATTGTACAAGGATATATACAGGAAGATGTTACAACATAGATGGAGAGAATATATCTCTTTACTAAAATTATACAAATCACAGTAAATGGAAATTGAATGAGGCGATTGACTAGGAGGGAATCAAGGAGAAGAGATGATTCCAAGGCTTGTGTTATGGGATATGTTGACACCCCCCGTCAATGCGAGACGGCGGTTGTCCTAGACGAAGCATTGTGCGAAATCGCTCAAATAAAGGTTTTGGAAGACTTTTTGTGAAGATATCCGCAACTTGCTTGTCGGTGGAGATGAACTTGGTGTGAAGACGACCCGCGGCAACTAGTTCCCGAACGAAATGATAGTCTATGTCGATGTGCTTAGCTCTTTTGTGAGAGATCGGATTTTGAGTTAGGAACAAAGCACTCTTGTTATCACACAATAATGTCGGACGTCCTTGTGGTAAAGCTTTAAGTTCCCGTAGGAGATTTGTGAGCCAAATGATTTCTGCTGCCGTGTTTGCCATAGCCCTATATTCGGATTCACAACTGGACCGTGAGACTGTAGGCTGCTTCTTTGCACTCCAAGAGACCAAGTTTCCACCTAAGTAGATACAGTAGCCATAGGTGGATCTTCTAGTGTCGATACATCGAGCCCAATCTGCATCTGAAAAACCTAGTAAAGTAGTGTTAGGAGGTCTATCAAAATGTAAACCATGAGTCAAAGTGCCTTTAACATATCTAAGAATTCGCTTGACCAACTGAAAATGGGTGGTGGTGGGTTGTTGAAGGAATTGACTGGCTTGGTTTACGACATAGGAAAGGTCGGGTCGAGTGATAGTGAGGTATTGAAGGGCACCGACAAGAGAGCGATAGAGAGTAGGATCATGAAAGGGGGTGACCCTGTGAGTGGAACACATCTTTAGATGTGAGAGGAGTAGCAACGGGTTTGGAATCAAGAAGACCGGCTCGAGTTAATATGTCATGGGCATATTTGGATTGATTTAGGAATAAACCCGAGTCAGTGTGCGTCACCTCCAAGCCGAGAAAAAAATGAAGCAATCCAAGGTCTTTAATTTTGAATTCCTTGTCAAGACGTGTGGTGAAGTTGGTAATAAATGTGTCATTATTACCGGTTATAATGATGTCGTCCACATAAACAAGGAGATAAATTAAAATACCATGGCGTTGGTAGGTGAATAGAGAAGGGTCGGATCTACTATTTTCAAATCCAAGAGTAAGCAAGAAGTTGCTTAGGCGTTGAAACCAAGCACGAGGTGCTTGTTTTAGACCATAGAGAGCACGATTGAGTTTGCACACATGATTGGGTTTGTTTGGATCTTCAAAGCCGGGAGGTTGTTCCATGAAAACCGTTTCGGTTAAGTGGCCATTTAGGAAAGCATTGTTTACGTCTAACTGACGTAGTTGCCACTTGTTGATTGTGGCAAGGCTTAGGACAACACGGATGGTAGCGGATTTGACTACCGGACTAAAGGTATGTGAAAAGTCGAGTCCCGGTATTTGAGTGAAGCCTTGAGCAACAAGACGGGCTTTGTAGCGATCAAGAGAGCCGTCGGATTTATATTTGATCCTATAAATCCATTTGGAACCAATGATGTTGGTGTGTGATGGTCGAGGAACAAGATGCCATGTGTTGTTTGTACGCAATGCATGTAATTCCTCGTTCATTGCTTGAATCCATTTGGGGTGTTTAAGAGCCGTTTTTATTCCCTTGGGAACATGTGACGAGAAAAAGGAGCTGTGATTTTCGAAAGTTTTTGGTTTAAAAATGCCATCTTTTGCTCGAGTGGTCATGGGATGCATGTTATGCGGCGGGTGTGATGAAGAGATGTTTGGAGAATCCGAACCAGAGGTGTCCGGTTGATGCGGAAGGGTGGTAGAGGTGTTTGAGGATTGAAGTGGGCTTGAGTGAGGAGGTGTGGTTGAGCAGTGAGGAGCGGAGGGACTTGGGCTGGAGTGTTGGGCCGGTGAGGATGGAGTCGATGTTGGGCTGGAAGGGTGAGGTGAAAGTGGGCCGATGGGTTCACGGTGGTTGTGGTGATTTGGGCTGGCTGTGGAAGGGAAAATTAAAGGGTCATCGAAAACAGAAGGGTGGGGTTGAGTGGTTTGGGAGGTTGTGTTGTTTTGGTTTGGTTTGTGAGAGGTGGGCCGAGAGGTGGGTTTGTTATGGGTTTTGGGCTGTTTTGGGAGGGTGAGGGTAAATGGTCATCAAAGTTTGTAATAGGTAAGTTTGTAACATCCGAAGATGTTGAGGCGGTTTGGAATGGTAGGTTGTCCTCATCAAATCTAGCGTGTCGTGTGGTGTATACCCGTCCGGTTGTGGTGTCAAGACATCGGAAGCCTTTGTAACGTGGGCTATAACCGATGAATATGCAAGGTGTGCTTCTAGGAAGTAGTTTATTTTTTGTGTAGTCGCGTAGATATGGGTATACCCGACAATCAAAAACACGAAGATTTGAATAGGTGGGTGGTTGATGAAAAAGGATTTCAAACGGAGATTTGTTGTTTAAAATGGGTGTGGGGAGGCGATTTATGATGAAGGTAGCGGAGGCAAAGGCGTCAAACCAAAGATTTGAAGGAGCATGAGCGTTGAACATCATGGCTAACCCCGTTTCGGTTATGTGACGGTGTTTGCGTTCCGCACGCCCATTTTGTTCGGGTGTGTGAGGACACGATAATCGATGATGTATGCCATTTTGTTTAAAGAAATTTTGCACTTGATGATTTGTAAATTCGGTTCCACCATCACTTTGGAAAACTTTGATGGTTGTTGAAAATTGGTTTTGTACTAAAGGTAAAAAAGTTGTAAGAACATTGTAGAAATCCGATTTTGCCTTTAATGGATAAAACCAAGTGAACTGAGAATAATCATCTATAAATATGACATAGTATCGATAACCATCGGTAGATGGAACGGGGGCGGGTCCCCATAGATCGCAATGAATGAGATCTAAAACATGTTGTGCGCGTTTAGAATTTTCAATAAATGGTAAATGCTTAGCTTTTGATAATTCGCAAGAATTGCATAGACCCGGTTTGGGTAACAAAGATGTAACAAAAACATGTCCAAGTCTATTTAATTTAGAAATTGTATCAAAAGAAACATGGCCAAGGCGACTGTGCCATTTATTGAAAGAAGCACGAAGGTGCGTAGCGGAAAGCACGGCAACAAGGGACTTGTGACTTTGAGTTAGGACATAGAAGCCGTTTTCACATATGCCTCTAGCTAGAACTTCCGATGTTTTTCGGTCCTGTATATGAAAATAATCATTAGAAAACAAAACATCAACCGGCGAGTCATTTGTTAATCTACTAATGGAAAGTAGATTTTTTGTGAGGTTTGGAACAACTAGCACATTTTTTAATGAAATGGAATTATTTAAATTAGTTTTTCCTGTGTGGGTTACGGGTAATGATTCCCCGTTACCAAATGTGACACGAATGTTTTTGGTTTGAGGGTGTGAATGAGTTAGACCAAAAGTAGTAGGAAGCATATGTGTGGTAGCACCTGAATCGGCGGTCCAATCCGGAGTGTCCGTTGCGACGTTGCATTGAGCAAGGAAGGCATCGGCTAGATTAGCATGGAGAGATTTTTTAGCAAAAGAACCAAGATTTGGACAAGTAGTGGCGTAGTGCCCCTCTTTTCGGCATAACTGACATAAGGGTGGTCGTTTGGTGTATGAACTTGTGCGACCACGATTATAGTTTGAGTGCCGTCCTCTTCCACGGGATAAGCCCGTACGATTTTTGGTTTGATTTACGTAGAAAGCGGCTTGGGGAGGTTGAGACCTGTGGAGTTTTTGGAGAAACATTTCTTGGTTTTCGGCATTAGCTAAGAGGTCACGAAAAGAAGGTGCGGGATGAATGGTTCGTTGAGATGTGGAGAAGTTTTCAAAGGAGGCGCCTAGTCCACAAAGGAACCAATGACGCTTATCCTCATCACTTACGGGATGCCCAATAGCGGCTAGTTGGTCGGATAGGGACTTGAATTTTCGACCAAATTCGGACACGGAGGAGTCTCCTTTTTGAAGGGTTCGAAGAGTATCTTTTAGATTGTGAATACGTTCGATCGAACAATGGCTATAGGCATCGGCTAGAGCTTTCCAAACGCTAGCGGCCGTGGTGTGGCCGATGGTCTCTGCCATGGCCTCTTCGGTTAGAGTGGAATTTAGCAAAAGGAGGACCTTTTGATCATTGGCTTTCCAAGATAGGTATGCGGGATTGTCCGAGGTTTTATTTTCGGAAGTTATTGTTTCCGGTGGGGAAGTGGTCGAGCCATTGACGTGACCGAGTAAGTTGAGACAGGCCAAAGCCGGTGTGAATTTTTTCTCCCATGGGAGATAGTTGGTAGAGTTTAGCTTAATGTTGATGAGATGGCTAAGGGAATGGAGAGGGATGGATGAGAGATCGGAGGTACTGTTGGTTGTCATTTGGAGCAAACAGTTGGCAGAAGAGAAAAAAGAAAAAAGAAGCAGGAAGAAAAAGGAGAGAAGGTCAGCGAATTCAAAGAGGAAAAAGGATTTGATCTTGGCTGGCTGATACCATGTGATAATGGTAAAATCTTAATGATTACTATTGAACATTGTACAAGGATATATACAGGAAGATGTTACAACATAGATGGAGAGAATATCTCTCTTTACTAAAATTATACAAATCACAGTAAATGGAAATTGAATGAGGCGATTGACTAGGAGGGAATCAAGGAGAAGAGATGATTCCAAGGCTTGTGTTATGGGATATGTTGACAAGAAGATTGGGAGGGAGACACATATGTCCCATCATCCATACGAAGCCACACGGCTCCCAATCACTCCTCCTGGTGGCATATCAAATAGTCTAATAATAAGAAAAATACCTCTATTTTTTTAGTTTGGTTATAATTTTTTAAACCTTATAGTGCAAAAAACAATTCGAACACTAGAAAAAGTTAAGACTACATACAACCAAAATCGAAGCGATCAAAGACACAAGGATGGTCGCTAGAAGTAGAAAACACAATTGAATATTCTTTTCTGATTACTGGATACCTGTTTGGTTTTATATACAATTGGTCAAACAACCATATATGGTATAATAACTCGTATTATTTTCTTAGAGTCAAAAAACAAATACATGACATGTATACCTAAATAATATAACAATTCATATAAAAAAATAACAATTAGAAAAGACAATGAGACACAAAAAAAAAAAAAACAAATTCATCTCAAATACCCAATCCAAGATATCAAAACCTAAAGAGTAAACTGCAATTTTACCCCCTGAGGTTAGGGGTCATTGACATGTCTACCCCCCCTAAGGAAATAATTGCAATTTTACCCCCCACAGTTTGCTGTTATGTTGCAACCTTACCCCTGCCGTCAGTCAACAGTTATTTGACTGTTATAGGCAGGGGTATTTTGGTAATCTTACCCTATATTTATTATTATTATTATTATTATTATTAGTATTATTATTTATTTATAAAGTCAAATTATTATCATCTTCTTCAAATAACTCACTGTACTGCATTTCTTCTCCTTCATATTAGGGTTTTCTGAAATCTCAAATCATCATCACCTCCATAGAAATCTCAAATATTCATATGAAGGAGATGTGGACGCAGATGAAGATAATCTGGAGGTTGCTGCAACTGCCGGTGGTGAGAAGTAGTGCACGGAGGTGCAAATCGCCGCCATGTGTGATACTTCAGCCGGAGTACCAGCGCCACCACTACCAACCGCCTTTGGTGACTGACTGGTGCCGGATTCTGATTATTTTTCCACCCAAATTGATAAATCTCAAGAACAACAGCAGCTGCCGCCGATCTCAGCCGCCCTCTACTACCGTCCTCCGCCGGCAACAACCCATCTAACACAAATTCCGATCACAATAATCATATGGGTTTTCCCCAATCTGAAACACCCACAAATCAAGATTCAAATTTTCTTCAAACCCAGTTCAGATTTGAATCATTTGTTGATGGGTTATCAAGAAATGAAGAAAACCCTTATGGGGTTCTTGGGTCTGATGGGTTTGACCCTCTCGGGTCAACAACTGTTGACCCGTTTAAAAACCAAACGCCCAAGATTCAAGGGGTGTATGAGTGGGTCAAGATGTTGGTTTGTATGCCTATTGTGTTGCTTAGGCTTGTGTTGTTTGGGTTGTGTATGTTGATTGGGTATGTTTGGCACCAGAGGTCACATAAACATCATCAGGTGTTATCAGTGAAATTGCAGGGCCTTCATTTTGCATCTGGACGTCTTAGCGCAGTTAATACGATTTCAATTACTTGTTTGGCACTAGAGGTCACATAAACATCATCAGGTGATAGTTTATAAGGGAAGTTACAAGAAAGGTACTCAGCTACAGACCTGTTGTTACACCATAGGGAATAAAGACTTGTTCCTTTATTATATATTTTATGGATATGTTACATATGCACATCCAAAGAGGGTTATATATTAGATTTGTGTTATGCAACAAAAAAATAATGTGAGTTGGGAAATGCAGCATAAATAAGCAAAGCAAATACTCTTGAAGAAAATTGATATAATATTGAATGTCAAAAATCTCTTTATAAGGGTAAATCTAAATATAGGCCAAACCAATTCAAACTAATCAGTGAAGTTGCATGGCCTTCATTAATGTATCTTCTTTGTTTCTATGTTTTTCATCCATGGGTGGAAAAATAATAGATTCACTAGATTTATGTGTAATGAAAGGTGGAAGGGTGAGATTTGGATCTTGAGAGGTTAATGGCGGTGGCAGTGGTGGTACCCAGTTGAGAGTGTTGGAGGGTGGTGGCTGGAGGTGGTTGAGGGTGGTGGCTGGAGGTGGTTGTGGTGGTGAATGGCGGTGGCAGTGGTTGCAGGGGGTAATGTTGTGTCTTAACACAAAGTACATGGGGTAATAACAAAGGACAAATTAGTAATTTACCAGTGGGGGGTAATTGTGCGACTTAACACGAATGTTGGGGGGTAAAATGGAAGGGTAATATAGTCATTTCAACTTAGAGTTAACAGATCTGTTATTGACTTTGACGCCGGGGGGTAAGGTTGCAACATAACAGCAAACAGTGGGGGATAAATTGCAATTATTTCCTTAGGGGGGGTAGACATGCCAATGACCCCTAACCTCAGGGGGTAAAATTGCAGTTTACTCAAACCTAAATCTTAGACTTGAAGAGAAAATGAGCCGTGATAGTCATATCCATTATCATATTACGGAAATCATCATTGTTAAAGCGAAAATGATTTTAATATGAGAAAGGTAATAACAAAAAAAATATAGTATCTTTTAAGATGAGAAAGAAAATTTTATCTTTACCTATAAGGCCATCCGATATACATTAGCATTTTCTTCTATCCTAGATTTCCATCCATAACCTATGTTATACTCCTCCCTGATTCCAATTCCCAAATGTTATATTTTTACTATTATTTTACATAATTAAAATAACAAAAACTAAACAAGAGAGATAGACGGAGAGAGAAAAGACAAATATAGAGGGAAAGTGGTGAGATGATCAGTACCAAAGCGCCAAGATACCCAAGGGGTGTGGAAGATTGGGAGGGGGACACAGTGTGCCTGAGGGTGTGCAATAACCGAAGTGTTAATCGAAACTGAAAACCGACGAAACCGAACCCTAATTAATCGAAACTGAATTAACCAAAAGTCAGTTATCCGTTATTATTTATACCATCGGTTAACCGAACCGAACCATTTATATCTTCATATATTTCTAGCTATTATACCAGTATTTCATGTATTCATGTTTTTATACTTTCATTTCTTGTATTTATACCTCCATTTCATTTATGTATACCTCCATCTCGTGTATTTATACCTCTATTTCATGTATTTATACATTTATTTCATATATTTATACCTCCATTACATGTATTTCTAAGCAAAAATTTTAGCCCTTGTTTGATTTGGTTATTATCCGAACCGAAAAATTACAAATAACCAAATTAACCGAACCGATTAACCAATGACTTCGGTTACGGTTATGGTTAATGCTCATAACTGAATCGAATTGAACCATGCACAACCCTAGTGTGCCCCACATCCCACGAAGCCATGCGGCTCCCAATCTCCCCCTCTCGCCTCCTGATGGTATATCAAATAGTGTAATAATAAGATAAAATGTTATGATCAAATACAAAGTCTTCTAAAAATAAGAAGTTGTAAGAAGGGTATCAAACGGACTCCGATTGACCTCATTCAACCGATATTGGAACCACCTCATCGAACTCTACGATTTAAGATTTTAGGTTTTCACTTTTGGATTTATAGTTTGTAGATTTTAGAATTTTTGTTTATATGATTGTGTCTTTTTATTTAATACTTTGTCTTTTCTATATTTGTGTCGTTTTGTCTTTTTTGTGACTTATTGTGTCTTTTTTTTCTCGAAATCGTGCTATATTTTTCGGAATTGTGTTATATTTTGCCCGACATTGTGTTTTATTTTGTGATCTATTGTGTCTTTGCACACTTCTTAGATTTATGAGAATTTATAGGATAACTTTACCCACAAGAAAAATACATCTATTTTTTAGTTTGGTTCTAATTTTTAAACCTTATAGTGCAAAAAGCAATTCAAACACTAGGAAAAAGTGAAGACTTCATACAACCAAAAGCGAAGTGAGGAAATACACAAGGATGCTTGCTAGAAGTAGAATACGCAATGGAATATTCTTTTCTTGTTACCGGATATGCTGGGTTTTATATACAATTAGTCAAACAACCATATATGGTATAATAACTCGTATTAAATTCCTAGAGTAAAAAAACAAATATATGACATGTGTTTGATAATATAACAAGTCATATTTAAAAAAATAAGCAATTAGAAAAGACAATGAGACACTAAAAAACAAATTCATATCAAATACCCAAACCAATAAATCAAAACCTAAATCTTCGACTTGAAGAGAAAATGAGTCGTGATAGTCATTTTCATTGTATGATAACGAAAGTCATCATTTTCAGAGTGAAAATGATTTTAATATGAGAAAGGTAATAAGAAACCAATAATATGGTGTCTCTTAGGATGAGAGAGAATATTTATCTTTACCCGTAATTCATTATATATGAGCATTTCCTTATATCCTGGATTTCCATCCCAGAATCTATGTTATACTCCTTTCTAGTTCTAATTCCCAAATTTTAAATGTTTATATATATTATTTAAACAAGTAAAATGACAAAAATTAAACAAGAGAATAAAGAGAAAAAAAAAAGATTTATAGAGAGAGATTGGTAAGTTGATTGACACCAAGGCCCCAAGGTCCTCAAGGGGTGTAGAAGATTGGGAGGGAGACACATATCCATATGAAGCCACACGGCTCCCAATCCCTCCTCTCAATGGTATATCAAATAGTCTAATAATAAGAAAAATACCTCTATTTTTTAGTTTGGTTATAATTTTTTAAACCTTATAGTGCAAAAAAACAATTCGAACACTAGGAAAAAGTGAAGACTACATACAACCAAAATCGAAGCGAGCAAAGACACAAGGATGGTCGCTAGAAGTAGAAAACACAATTGAATATTCTTTTCTGATTACTGGATACCTGTTTGGTTTTATATACAATTGGTCATACAACCATAGATGGTATAATAACTCGTATTATTTTCTTAGAGTCAAAAAACAAATACATGACATGTATACCTAAATAATATAATAATTCATATAAAAAAATAACAATTAGAAAAGACAATGAGACACACAAAAAAAAAAAATTCATCTCAAATACCCAAACCAAGATATCAAAACCTAAATCTTCGACTTGAAGAGAAAATGAGCCGTGATAGTCATATCCATTATCATATTACGGAAATCATCACTGTCAAAGCGAAAATGATTTAAATATGAGAAAGGTAATAAGAAAACAAAAATATAGTATCTTTTAAGATGAGAAAGAAAATTTTATCTTTACCTATAAGGCCGTCCGTTATACATTAGCATTTCCTTCTATCCTAGATTTCCATCCATAACCTATGTTATACTCCTCGCTGATTTCAACTCCCAAATGTTATATTTTTACTATTATTTTCCATAATTAAATAACAAAAACTAAACAAGAGAGAGAGAAGACAAATATAGAGGGAAAGTGGTGAGATGATGTACCAAAGTGCCATGATACCCAAGGGGTGTGGAAGATTAGGAGGGGGACACAGTGTGCAATAACTGAAGTGTTAATCGAAACTGAAAACCGACGAAACCGAACCCTAATTAATCGAAAGTGAATTAACCGAAAGTCGGTTATCGGTTATTATTTATACCATCGGTTAACCGAACCGAACCATTTATATCTTCATATATTTCTTGTTTTTATACCACTATTTCATGTATTCATGTTTTTATATTTTCATTTCTTGTATTTATACCTCCATTTCATTTATGTATACCTCCATCTCGTGTATTTTATACCTCTATTTCATGTATTTATACATTTATTTCATGTATTTATACCTCTATTATATGTATTTCAAAGCAAAAATTTTAGCCCTTGTTTGATTTGGTTATTAACTGAACCGAAAACTGACAAATATCCAAATTAACCGAACCGACTAACCGACGATTTCGGTTACGGTTATGGTTAATGGTCATAACCGAACCGAATTGAACCGTGCACACCCCTAGTGCGCCCCGCATCCCACGAAGCCATGCGACTCCCAATATCCCCCTCCCGCCTCCTATGGTATATCAAATAGTCTAATAATAAGAAAAATGGTTATTATCAAATACAAAGTCTCCTAAAAATAAGAAGGCGTAAAAATGGTATCAAACGGACTCTGATTGACCTCATTCAAACGGCATTGGAACCACCTCATCGAACTCTACGATATAAGATTTTAGGTTTTCACTTTTGTATTTATAGCTTGTATATTTTAGAAGTTTATTTTAAATGATTGTGTCTTTTCTGTATTTGCGTTGTGATGTCTTTTTTTTGCGACTCATTGTGTATTTTTCCTCGACATCGTGCTTTATTTTTCGGAAATGTGTTATATTTTGCTCAACATTGTGTTATATTTTGTGATTTATTGTGTCTTTGCACACTTCTTAGATTTATTAGAATTTATAGGATAACTTTACCCATAAGAAAAATACATCTATTTTTTAGTTTGGTTTTAATTTTTTAAACCTTATAGTGTTAGTTTGGTTTTAATTTTTTAAACCTTATAGTGAAAAAGAGATTCGAACACTAGGAAAAAGTGAAGACTACGTACCACCAAAAGCGAAGTGAGGAAAGACACAAGGATGGTTGCTAGAAGTAAAATACTCAACAGAATATTCTTCTCTGGTTACGGGATACGTTTGGCTTTATATACAATTAGTCAAACAACCATAGGTGGTATAATAACTCGTATTGTTTTTCGGAGTAAAAAAACAAATATATGACGTGTAAACCTAAGTAATATAACAATTCATATTAGGCAAAAACAATTAGAAAAGACAATGAGACGTTAAAAAAACAATTTCGTATCAAATGCCCAAACTAAGAAATCAAAACCTAAATCTTCGACTTGAAGAGAAAATGAGTCTTGATAGTCATTTCCATTGTCATGATGACGGAAGTCATAATTGTCCCAACGGAAGTGATTTAAATATGAGAAAGGTAATAAGAAAATAAAAATATCTTGTCTCTTAAGACGAGAGAAAATATTTATCTTTACCCGTACGACCATCCGTTATACTTCTGCCGGCTCCCAAATTGACAGCTTCATGTAACATCACCATTTCCTCCTATTCTAGATTTCCATCCCATAAACTATGTTATACTCCTCCTTGGTCTGAATTCCCAAATTTTATATTTTTAATATCATTATAAATAATTAAAATAATAAATTTAATCAAAAGAGATAGTGTGTGTGAGTGAGTGAGAAAAAAAAGATAAACTGGAAGATTGGTGCGTGATATATCCCACGAAGCCATGTGCTAGCATATTTTAAACTTAGTTTTTGGTAAAATTAGAGGGCGGACTTTCAAAATCTAATATTCTACACTAGAAAAAAATTCAAAAATTTTTGGTAAAATTTACACTACGAAGCGAAAAAATAGAGTGGGTAGGCGACCCATCTGGCCCTCACTAAGAACTGCCACGTGGCTCCCAACCTCCCCTCTAGATAGCATACCGAATAGTCTAATAATAAGAAAAATATCTACTAATAAAGTGGTGATCTATTGATAAAGACAATTTTTAAACACCTGAGTTTGAGAGGATGTTGGGTTCAACTTTCACATACAACATAGATTAAAAAGAAATTTGTCCTAAAAGAAATACTTTTATTTTGTTGGTTTTAGTTTTTAAAACGTTATAGTGCAAAAAGCAATTAAAAAAAAGTGAACACTTCATAGTGAGGAAAGAGACACAAGGATGAAGTAGAATACGTAATGGAATATTCTTTTCTGGTTACTGGATACCTGTTTCAGTTTGGCTTTATATCCTCTTAACCCACTCACTTCCATCATTTTCTTCAACAAACAAACATCCCAATTCCAACAAAGATCACATTTTTATTTATTTTTGTTTTTATAGAAACAAACAAGAAGAAGAAAGATTCAGGTTTTTGATATGCATGATCATGGTGTGAGAGAGGGGATTTGGGGAGGAACTTTGCCTCTCTAAAGCCCCCAAAAAATCCTCCTTTTTGTATAAAGTGTGCGTGTGTTTGTGCGTGTGTGTGTGAGAGAGAGAGAGAGAGATGGTTGAAGGGGCAAATGGGTATTCTTGATTTCATGTGTAATTGAATCTCTTCACATGAATGGAGGAAGCTGAGCTATGATGTTTCTTGATTGCAGATGGTAACTTAGATTTTTCTTGAATTTTGCTTATTTTGTTCTTGTTGATTGTCTTACTGTTTTTGTTCATGAATTCTTAATAAAAAAGGTTATTTCTTTAGTTAAATTTCATGCCTTTGTATGTTGCTTGATAAGATGGTAACTTTCATTTTCTTAAATTTTCCTGAATTTTGCTTATTTTGTTCTTGTTGATTGTCTTACTGTTTTTGCTCATGATTTCTTAATTAAAAGGTTATTTCGTTAGTTAAATTTCATGTCTTTTTATGTTGCTTGATAAGATGGTAACTTTAATTTTCTTGATTTTTCTTGAATTTTGCTTATTTTGTTCTTGTTGATTGTCTTACTGTTTTCATTCATTTTTTTTTTTGATGTTGCTTGATAAGATGGCAATTTTAATTTTCTTGAACTTTTTTTTGAATTTTGCTTAATTTGTTCTTGTTGATTATCTTACTGTTTTCGTTCATGATCCCATAATAAAAAGGTAATTAGTTAAATTTCATGTCTTTTTATGTTTCTTGATAAGATGGCAATTTTAATTTTCTTGAATTTTTTTGAATTTTGCTTAATTTGTTCTTGTTGATTATCTTACTGTTTTCGTTCAAGATCCCATAATAAAAAGGTTATCTAGTTAAATTTCATGTCTTTTTATGTTTCTTGATAAGATGGTTTTCTAGGATGCAACAATAATTGCATAAATTTTCTCTCTTTTTTATGTTGCTTGATAAGATGGTTTTCTAATATGTAACAATAATTGCATAAATTTTATGTCCTTTTATGGTTTTTGATAACATGGTTTCTTCAAGATTGCAAAGACAGCAGTAGTAGTAGTAGTAGTAGTGAACACATACACGAAACATGAAGTTTCTCATGATCCTGTTGATTTATTGTTAATTTCAGCTTTTGTTTCAACAGGTGCAGAAGCAAACTGATCATGGCTACTTCAGACACATGGTTAAACACCATCATCTTATGAAACATCCCAATTTCCTTAGCTTTAGCTCCAGTTTGATTCGATCTAGTTCATCGTGCTTTCGTTTCCTTGTTTTTAGTCTTTTTATGTGTAAGAAAATTTGATTGAAATCAACGATTTTGATCAGCGGGCAAATCTCCTTTGGCAATATATCTTTGGCTACAGAAAGAACTCTTAGTTCCTTCTGCTGTCATTGATCTATCTATTTATATATTCGTTTCGTTAAACATTAGTGCAAATCTCCTTTGGCAATACCAGAACTTCTGGTAAAAAAACTTGATCCGTTTTTATCCGAAAAACGGGGCAAATCTCCTTTGGCATATCGGGTGTCTCTTGCAGACCCCTTCCGTAAACTATCTTCAGATTCTTTGGAGATACGTACTATCGGTTCGTGATAGTGATATCAGTAATACTTCCATATCACAAGGTACCTTTCTGGATCATTTTATATAAGTTCCCATTTTTTATATTTTTGGATTCTTGAATATCGTTGTTTTAAGGTTTGATCAGGATGATTGTCATTGTTTGTTTTAAGGTTTGTAGAAATGGATATCTTTTTGAGCGATTTCGATAGCTACAGCTACAGCGAGAGCAGTAGCTCCGACGATCAAGAAGACGACGAGTTCATGTACAGTGGACAAGCCACCTCAATTCTGTCAAATCTTCAAGAAACAATCGGGAAAATCGACGATTTCTTGTTGTTCGAGAGAAGATACGTCCACGGTGACATCGTGTACTCGGGCAAAGATCGCGACTCGCAAATGGGAAAAGTAACAAACGTTGAGATCGTTGTGGATTTAGAAAACATCAATGAGAAGAAAGTGAAAAACATAAGTTCCAAGAAACTTGCAAAAATCCGTTCGATCTCGACGGGTGAGTTTGTAATATCGGGTCCGTGGGTTGGTAAAACCGAAAACATAACAGATTCCGTTACCGTCTTGTTTGATGATGGTACCAAGTGTGAGTTCACAGTAACGGGATTGGAGACCGAGAAGCTCGTACCGATATCACCGGATATAATCGATGATTCACAGTACCCTTACTATCCTGGACAACGGGTCAAAGCCGTGAACTTGACTCCGTCAAAGTCAACCCTTTGGTTCTGCGGGTCAAAGAACAGAAACCAGGATGAAGGGACCGTATGCTCGGTTGATTCAGGTTTGGTCCATGTAACCTGGCTCGGCTGCGCATTACTCGGTTCAGAAAGCGTACCGGAACCACCGTCGTTACAGAACTCAAAAGACTTGATTCCCGTTTCGTGTTTCGCTCATTCAAACTGGCAGATTGGCGATTGGTGTATGCTGCCGAAACCCGAGCACAAGAGTTTTACCGATCGTTTTCCTGTTCGTAAACAACCGAACAACCGTTCAGATTTTCAAGAAATCTTTGTGATTGCAAATATGAAATGTAAAGTCGATGTGTTATGGCAAGATGGAAGTGAATCATGCGGGTTGTATTCGAATACCCTCGGCCCGATTAACACACTCGATGCTCATGATTTCTGGCCGCATCAGTTTGTTCTCGAGAAAGGAACATCAGATGATCAACAAGATAGAAAGTGGGGTGTCGTGAAGGCCGTTGATCCGAATGAAAAGACCGTGAAGGTGAAGTGGGAGTCGGAAATCGAGGAAACTGTGAGCGCGTATGAACTAATAGAGCACCCAAATTATTCATATAACCAGGGTGATCTTGTGTTGAGGTTAAATAAAGGCCAAATTGTTGAAGACAGTGAGAAATGTGGCGGTGATCTGTACCTGGATCATATCGGGATGGTCGTTGGCTTGAAAAATGGCTTCGTTGAAGTCAATTGGGCTTCGGGTTTTACGTCTAAGGTACTGATTTTCCTTTTGGTCCTTCCCGAATATCTGTTATCGATAATGTTTTCAGAGCCAGACCGGACGTCGAACCGGTCTCCTTACCGGTCTACTAGTCGGACCGGTCGGATCGGATGGAAGAACTGGGTGAGGCCGTAAATATTATAAAAATAAATAGGTTAAAATTAACTTTTTTTTAACAAAAACCCGGTTCAACCCCTAAAAAATCCGGTTCAACCAGCCGGTTCGACTCAAAAGCGGTCCAATAAGGTGAACAGGACCGGTCCTGTCCGGTTTTTAAAACATTTCTTTTTATCGATTTGATCTTGTTACTCAATACTCAGTTACTCACCACTTGTACAGGTGGCGCCTCATGAGCTTTTACGGGTGGAAAAGTCTGAAGGTCCGTCAGCAACGCCGTTGCTTAACACTGACAGCATCCAAGAAGATCAAGAGAAGTCCAGGATTTCACCGGACCCTAGAGATAAAGTAAAACCGCCCTTACTGATATGATAACGTGTTATTAACTTATTATAGTGTACCTGTAACAAACACTAATGTACTAAACATAAAACTTTTTATTTGGTCTAGAGTTTTTTGGGTTCTGATGATGGTGATGATTGCTTAAAGACGTTATATGAATCGACAACTTTTAACGTCCCGCGAGCGGCTATCGAGCTTTTATCCGATGTGGCTAAGAGTCTGTTTGGGTTCCCGTTTTATGCATCGTTATCGGCTGCTCCTGACCATGTCCCAGAAAACGGGCCAATGTCGGGTTTCGACAAGGAAGATGATCCGGTAATCGTAGAGACATCTTCGGAGGAAAACTTCAAGGAGGTCAAAGAGTCAAAAGATCAAATTAAGAAATTTGACATGGTCAACGACTGCTCAAGCCACCACTTTGTTGATAGCCCGGGAAAGAGCTCGATATCAAGTCAGGTTAGCGTTCAATTATGAGAATTTAACCTACAGATTCCCGTTACATATTCGACCCTGTTCATTTGTTCAATGATGTTTCGGTTTCTTGTAGGTGAAAAGAAGTTGGTTAAAGAAAGTCCAGCAAGAATGGAGCATTTTGGAAAACAATCTTCCTGGTGAGACGTTGTCGGTTTTTATTATATACATCATAACTTTTAAATCTTAATGCGCGTTTTAAATCTTTACATCTGCTATGACAGAAACAATATACGTTCGTGTCTTCGAAGAAAGGATGGATCTAATACAAGCTGCGATTGTCGGGGCACCCGAAACTCCTTATCACGACTGTCTCTTCTTCTTTGACATTTTCCTACCTCCGGAATATCCTCACGAGCCCCCGGTAATTATTATTTACTATCTCACATCAGTTTTTGCCGAACCCTGAAAAGTCGATTAGCCTTCGTACACACGGGTCACACATATATCTTACTATACATATACCCTTGTTAAAAACTCTGCACCTTTGGCTGCCTACAGATGGTCCATTACGAGTCTGGTGGGCTTCGGGTCAACCCGAATCTATACGAGTCGGGAAGGGTATGTCTTAGCCTTTTGAAGACCTGGACCGGAACCGGAACCGAGACATGGAACCCTGACGGATCGACAATTCTTCAAGTTTTACTGTCTCTTCAGGCTTTAGTGCTCAACAAAAACCCGTACTTCAATGAAGCCGGTTACGATCAGCAAATTGGGAGTCCCGAAGGCGAAAAGAACTCGGGCAGCTATAATGAGAATGCTTTTCTCATGAGCTGCAAATCCATGCTTTACATACTCCGCAAGCCACCTAAGGTACAAATGACCTTTTCCGTCTCATTTCACTTTGGTTTTACTCGTAATGCTTATATTCTTCGGTTTTGATATCGTAATGTAGCATTTTGAGGCACTTGTCGAGGAACACTTCAGCAAACGTTGTGTGCATATCTTGATGGCTTGTAAGGCTTATATGGAAGGGGTTCCAGTAGGCTGTGCTATCGGCAGCCCGCATGTTGAGCCCGAAGGGCACCCCGGGAATTCTACGGGTTTCAAGATCATGCTCTCGAAGCTCGTCCCTAAGCTCGTGGAAGCATTTGCCGCAAAGGGTTTCGATTGTGGCGAGTTTAGTAAAACGGGCTAGTGGTAAGTCGTCAAATAATGTAGCCCCTTTTCGGATTCGGGTCATATCCGAAGAAATGTACAACTGTGAATGCATATGGTGCATGTTGTCTTCATAATGGTGTAGTGTGTAAAGTGTTGGGTTTTAGAAAGTGTCACAATGTATAAAGGTTGTGAATAAAAGGTAGTTCTTTCTTGAAAGTTGAAGGATGTCAAATTCAGAGAAATGCACAAGCATTATTTATCTGGATTTGATGGTTCTTTGTTTGAGAAGGAAATTACCAAGGTGTGATGTGTAAAATGTTGGGTGTTGGGTGTATTTTATTTGGATTATGTAATATATGTTAGTGTATTTTATTTGGATTATGTAACATATTTTATAAATAATAATAATAAAAGTGTGTTTTTTGTTTATCTAGTTTTACATAATCATTGGATGATCATAATGTGTGAAGCACGTGTTAATTTTTTTTTTGAACGATGACTTTCTTTTTTAGTGACCCAATGTCACTTCGTCTAATCGACGGCCCTAGCCAAGTCTGTCCAGACTTACGTTGTCTTAACCGGGCCCGCGCTAGATTGGCCAGACTTGGTTACGGCATTCCCCCGGAAACCGTACTGCCTCCACACGAGATAACTCGCTGAAGTAACTGCCGGATGAAAACCGGGGTGCGGCTCAGGATTGAACCCCCCTCGGTGGGTTTGTCACCATCATCATTGCCCAGTATCCACCCCAATATGACACAAGTGGGGATTAAACTTGAGTCTCCATTGAAAAACCCAAGTCTCCTACCACTAGGCCATAAGTGGGGGGGCACGTGTTAATTATTTCATTAGTGATAAATTAACTTAGGTTTTGAGTCATGAAACTGATCCTGCCTTTAAATTTAGACATTGAAGCTTATTGTCTAGGATGAAAAATGTTGGATTTTTGTTTAAATTATTTGTGTAGTTTGTTTTTTCTTTTCATTATGCTTATTCATGTTCATTATATAATTATATCCATATAACATATAAACAAACAATACCAACAAGTTTATTTTTTGCCGATGAGTCCTAGATCAATTGGTTTGGGAGGAGGTAACCTCATGACCTTCCAATGTTGAGGTCTGGGTTCCTCTGGAATGATAGGGCGCGGGTGGCCTTTCGCCAATAGGTTCGCCCGGATGGCCAGACTTGTATAGTATTTGTTGGCTGTTAAAAAAAACAAGTTTATTTTCTTAACGAACAAACACGAAAAAAAAAATATATAAGTTTGTGTGTGTGGGAGCTTGTTGCCTTGTTTCATCTTACCATTGAGCCAAACTCACCTTTTTTACATACATTATTATATTACACAATACAACCTTATAATATAGGTTTTATGAATTCTAAAACTTGTCTTTTATAATGCATAATCCTTGTTACAATATTACATCAAGTACTAATTTTGATTTTGTTTAATATCAAGATTTTTAGATTGATGTTTCCCATTTTTTTTATTTAATTCATTCATTTTAATAATTCACTATAGCACATTTTATAGTAATGCCTCGATAAATCTTGCTGAAAAAGAATATAATATACATTTATCACAAAAGAAAAAAAAAACACAAAAAAAGAAAACAAAGGTAGAAGGAATTTAAATTTTAGAGTTAATAGCCAAAATGGTCCCTGAGGTTTGCTCAGTTTTGCCACTTTAGTCCAAATCCCAAATTTGTTAAATCTGGGTCCCTGAGGTTTGCATTTTTTTGCCATTTTAGTCCAAATTTCAAAAACCCCTTTTTTTATTGTTGTAACAGCCTATTTTGTCCTTTTGTGCAGGGGTATTTTGGTCATTTTGATGAGTTATTATAAGAAACCCAGATTAAGAACAACTGATGATCAACACCTGCAGATCATCATCATCTTCTCAAAGCAGATCATCAAACAACTGATGATCAACACCTACAGATCATCATCTTCTCAAACAACTGAACATCAACACCTGCAACTATAACGAATCAACAACACTAATTAACCCCGAAAATATCAAGTCAAAACCCTTGATAAAAATAAAAACGAAAATATGAAAAAGAATAATTAGGAGGCTCAGATCTGTTAATAATAATCAAAACAAAGAAGAACCAACCGCCATGGCTGCAAACATCGCGGCTGCTTCAACAGCCGGATATTACCCCGCCAAGATACGGTAAGTCTCAAGCTTTACTCGATTCACTCAGACAACGAAAAAATCATCATCGCCTCTTTATGAGTTATTATAACAAACAGCTAATTACAAACCCAGATCATCTCTCTCAAAGCAGATCATCAAACAACTGAATCATCATCATCTTCTCAAACAAATAACTGAACATCAACACCTGCAACTATGACCACCACCAGAACTCCGGCCACCCCCAAAATGGCAGTTTACTCACAGAACTCCGTCCACACAACTCTCGTCTTCAAACCGCCACCACCACCGAACCCCTGACCTGCACCACCCCACCCCACTGCACCAAGGAAACAGTATTCATACCTTAATCGAACCCCTGAACTAACAAACCCTAGCTGTTCACCTCTATACTCAACCAAAACATTGAGCGGCGATAATCGAGGCGATGGAGGCGGAGCGGCGTGCACTTTGAGGCGATCGAGGCGGAGGACGGTGATGGCGATGGCGGAGGAGAGGTCACGGTGAGAAGGAGGTGGTGGTGGCGGCTGTGGTGAGGAGGTAGTGGTGGCGGTGGTGAGAGTTCATTGTGGCGGTGGTGGTAAAGAGAGAGAGACAAAGGGTGCTTTGATAGAGAGAGAGAGAGAGAGTTTGATGATCTGCTTTGATAGAGAGAGAGAGTTTGATGATCTGCTTTGAGAGAGTTTGATGATCTGGGTTTCTTATAATAACTCATCAAAATGACCAAAATACCCCTGCACAAAAGGACAAAATAGGCTGTTGCAACAATAAAAAAAAAGGGGTTTTTGAAATTTGGACTAAAATGGCAAAAAAATGCAAACCTCAGGGACCCAGATTTAACAAATTTGGGATTTGGACTAAAGTGGCAAAACTGAGCAAACCTCAGGGACCATTTTGGCTATTAACTCTAAATTTTAAATATACATGGATTAGTAACTGGGCCCAACTAGGCTTAGAAGCAGCGTTTAAGCCTAGGTGGCTTTAAGAAACAAAAGTAGATTGGAACGTAGTGGGCTATGAGCCTATGGCCTAACCTGAAATCACTTTAACTCTTTAAGGCTTGTGAAGGCCCGTTTATGCAGCTCCATATTCACTTGCAATTACTTTCAAGTTTCAAAAATTCAAGTTGGGCCAGGCTTGGTTTTAAAATACGTGACGTGCAATGCATGATGCGCGCACACCACGTATGTGATGCGGGTGTTATTTAAAAAAACTAATTATACACAACATTTTTTTTATATTCGTGATACTTAAGCATAAAAGACATACCATTTATAAAGCATACCTAAACATACAAACATACCAAACAAACTTAATGTGTAACCAATTAAGCTCTATAGCAATAAAAAAAAATAACTTTTAAAAACAATAGGCAAAAGGATGAGATGGGGTAAAAAAAAAAATCAGAATGTAAGAAACTATCTCTAAACCAATCAATGAGTAATAGAGCACATGCTTTTATCATCTTCATATTTTTTTTTTACCAAAAAGATTTGATATTTCTATCTACTTCGTAGATGTATCATATTTTTTTTACCAAATATGATACATCTACGTATTAAATATTCATATTCGATCTTAAACCCAACCCAAAAAGAACGAGACTGACCCACCATATATGCATCCTCTCTTCGGTTTTGATTTGCCAGAAACTTTGGATTAGGGCTCGGTCCAGTTTCAACCCAACGCACACCTCCGGGGTTGTCAAGGCCTGTTAAAGGGTAGAAATACCACAACTATGGGTTCAATCCATAGGTCTTATTCATGTTCCAAGACTGAAGCATGGGTTCACCTTCCACATTGAACTTGAACACCGTTAATCCACCATTATTCAAATCAAATGCTTTGAACCTAAAACACCATACAAACACCCTAGCACACTGGCAGGGCTGGATTTAGAATGCTTTTACAGTATGCATATGTGATCACCCGATTTCAAATAGAGAATTGCGGAAACCACATAAACACGTGTATGTAGTATTGTAGTGCATAAAAAATAATGTGAAATAAAAAGAGAGGTTGTTATGCAGTTACATAAGCATCTTACGCATCAAAGTTTTACCAAAAAGATACAAGTGTTTTGCGGTTCTCACATATTTTTGCTTATGCACAAGGGCTACTCCGTATTGTAAGGGAAAGGAATGTAAGTCTCTTTAACATAATATTTCAAATAGGGTTTGCATAAGAAAACAACTCAAGTTGATATGTACCTCTCTAGGCCTAGTCCACGAGTCGTGCAAATTAGCGGCCGTAATATTGATTTATGGGTCACCACAAGAAAATTGTCCCCATGAAATATCAAATATTCTTTTACCATAGTAACTAACATATGTTAATGGTAAAATGTGTAAAATGCCCTTATGCAAGGTCAACATAAAGGGATAACAATGTGTTAATTGGTAACCTTTGGATATACTTTTTGCAAGAAAAACAAAAAGAAAACACTTTATATTGGGTGCTAATGGGTCATATTTGCAGGTAGGTAGTCGAACCCGAAACTCGTGTCAAATAGATGAACTAACACATAAAACGTGTTTCGTACTCATGTTTCTATCGTTTCTAGTATCTATTGTTGAATATACGTGTATCTATGTGTTTACTCACTTTGTTTCACAGATTTCTAGTGTGGATACACGGCTGACCGGTTCCCCACGACCATTGTTGTAACGCCCAAAATTCCTAATCCGAAAGTAATATTATCATGCTATAATTTAACAAAAATCGGGCATGACCCGTTCGTATTATGAACAATTCCCTGTAAGACTAACTTGTAATAACTTAAAAATACAACACAGCGGAAAATATGAACCCAAAATTTCGTTCTTTAATAGACATAGTACTTACAGGAAAGTTCGAATACCAAATGTCATACACTCATTAAAAAGGATTTACCACGTTCCATTATATTAATACTTCGGACCTACATTTGTTAAACTATGTGACCGATCCTTCCCGTACAATCCTTTGCCCTTGACTCGATCTTCAATCTTTCTATCCTTCATACTGATGCTAAATCCACGCAACCTGCACTCACCACATACATTCATCACATTAGTACACAAGACATAAACAAGATTCAAATCTCGTACTCCTTCCATTGCGTTATCTTTCTAACTTTTGGCATTTCATCCGCATATCCATATTCTGGCGAAGTTCCAATAATGTACCTGCATTACCTTTCATTCTCAAGGCACACTATTAATAACGTATTCCTCGACGTATCTAAATCATGCACATGTACATTCTTACATGTATACATATATATCTACACACTTACATACCTTCCTATATCTCTACATACCTGCATATTCTCATACGTACTTTCATATATACCAAATACATATCTACATACGCTCATACATTACTACATCTCTACATACGTTCATATACACATACGTATCTTCGCATACACATAAATACACATCTATGTACATACATCCATTATTATGTCTACCTGCATTACATTTCATTCTCGAAGCACACTGTTAAAGACGTCAATACTTAAATGCATTAAAACCATGTATACAAATCATATATATATATATATATATATATATCCACGTGCATACATACATATCTTTACTTGCATACCCACGCATCTACTTACATACATACAAGATTACATCTTCGCATACGTACTTACATACCTACATACATAACTACGTACACACATACCTACTTACATACATACATACCTTCATACATACATACATGCACACATTCATAAGTACATACATACCCACCTACTCACATACATACATACATACATACTTGCATCCACATATATATATACGTTCATACCTACACACGTATGTACCTTCACACTCAAATACATAATGCTCATGTTTATACATAACTACTTGTGTACATACATATACCGATACCTACATATATACATCAATCATCTCCATTCACACACACACTAGAAAACTTTATATGTATACTAAGAAGTGAATCGAAAGTCACTTACCTCGAGTGTTAGTGTTCATGCTTGTTTCCTCGCCTCCGCTTGACCCGTTAACCTTCCGTTTTCGAGTCCTTGCTAATGTGATTCCTATCCTTACATGTCATCACAATTACATTTTGGTTAGCACACATGCTCATTCATACTACATTCGTTTCTTTCCATTCATACATTACTTGACCTTTTATTAACCAAATACCACATACATAAGGCATATAGACTAAAAGTCACCTTGTTCCTTATTCAAGCAACTCAATTATCATCATACACGACACATAGATCATCTACTACAATACGGCTGACTTCTCTATTATTACAATCATATCCGAAAGGCTAACCATGCTATATATTAACACCAATTTTACACATAGTAACGCTTTAAACACACCTTAACAACTGTAACATTCACCCAAAGCAATATTTAGTGTTTAGTAAATTGGTGACTAGAAAATCATATGTTTTAAGTTCATAAAACACATTATTTTCATTGCTGCATTTTCCACGCAGCAGCTGTTCGGGGTCACTTTCCCCCTTTTTAATCACATATT
Organism: Helianthus tuberosus; assembly: GCA_030545235.1. Taxonomy (NCBI): domain Eukaryota; kingdom Viridiplantae; phylum Streptophyta; class Magnoliopsida; order Asterales; family Asteraceae; genus Helianthus; species Helianthus tuberosus. Next base: position 50,908,841 of record CM060452.1, on the reverse strand, counting down.
CCGACTTCGACTTTCAATTAAAAATTGTAATATGCGAAACAAGCTTTCCAACGATATAAGGCTCGTTGTCTAACTCCTAATAACGAATGAGATACGGCCTTTACAAGATGACTATCTAGGGCTGTCAAAGTGACGAATTTACTAACTTTTCATGCTGTTTTGACCCACTAAATCTCATAACCAGCATCTTGTGATCAAATAAGAATTGTAACATGCGAAACAAGCTTTCCAACGATATAAGGCTCGTTGTCTAACTCCTAAGAGCATTCACATTCAATCCATCAAATTATGTGAGGAGGGGTTTTTATATTATAAAGGGTATAAAAAGTGGTTGTGAGTAGAGGAGAGAGAAAATGTTACTGTTCATCTGTATATTTGGGGGGACACTGTTCACCCGTTATAATTTTTTAATATATTTTGAAAGTAGTTGTGAGTGGAAGTGAGAGAAAAATGTAATGATAATATTATTTAATTGAAAGGAAAGATAAAAAGTATTTGTTTTTAGTGGAAATATATTGATATAGAAGTTGTTTTTTAGTGAAATGTATGTATAATTTGATGGATTGAATGTGAATGCTCTAATAACGAATGAGATACGGCCTTTACAAGATGACTATCTAGGGCTGTCAAAATGACGAATTTACTAACTTTTCATGCTGTTTTGACCCACTAAATCTCATAACCAGCATCTTGTGACCAAATAAGAATTGTAACATGCGAAACAAGCTTTCCAACGATATAAGGCTCGTTGTCTAACTCCTAATAACGAATGAGATACGGCCTTTACAAGATGACTATCTAGGGCTGTCAAAATGACGAATTTACTAACTTTTTAACACAAACTTGAATCAATTCAAGTTTCATGTAGGCATTTTATCAAACACTTTGTGGGCGTACAACAAATAAGGCACAATGTACAAGTATCATTTGCATAACATGACCAATCCATGTCAATATCATCAAGAACATCAATATTCCATAGAATTTCACATAACTTCTCTTCTAATTCAGCCCTAACTAACAATTTATCATTATAAACAATCATCATACATTCCCTCATCCAATTTCATACTTTACTACACATATTCATTCTACTCTAAGTGGGTTTTCACTCCCAACATTGAATTAATCGATTTCAAGCATTCATGTTGTTCTAGATGATGATCTTAGTTCAATATCATACTAATTTCATATAAACACATGGAATTTCTTGAAACCCTACATATTCAAAATCACCAAACTATCAATTTCTTCTTACCTTAAGCTTTAATAGGCCTAGATGATCAACAAATCATTGACATGCATGAGATTTAGTCACGATTAGGGCTTCAATTGGCTGATTTTGAGTGATTAGAAGGGTTTTCCTTTGCTTCTTGGCTCTGGCGTCGAACACACACACACACACGCCTGATGTGTGTGTGTTTTATTCTTGTTTTTCATTTAATCATTCCAACTTTCTAATATGTCACCATTAGTCCCTTAAGTTCATGACACCATCATATTTGGCTTTAATTTCATTCCTTTACTTAATTTGCTAGACATTTAACTAGGTTTACTAACCCCGTTATTACACCTCATTTTGTTAAACATGATAACAAACTAGCAAATTAAATATTCGGTTTTGGGGTGTTACAATTGTTGAACTCGGTATCTCCACCATTTAGATTCGTTCTTCGGTGCTTGAATCTCATTGTGTCTATTATTTGTTTATTATTATGTTGCATTAGTAGATTTTATTGTGGTGATTGTTGTTATTGTGGATTGTTATTTCTAAATAAAATAATCAAAATAATAAAGCAAAATATTTTATTTAAATTTAGATCTATCATCAACTTTATGTTGACCCAAAAACTTTTTTACGCGTGATACAAGTACACCAGTATGAGTGGACTGAGGGTTGAAGACATGTAGGACATGCCCTAGATTAATAAATTGGAATTTATATTATGTTTGAAGAGTTTGAATATTGTATGTTTTACTTAATGTTTCTATGAAAAGTGTGACAACTTGATTTGATCATGTTTTAAATATTAATTTTATAATAGTTGTCATGAGCTATGGACAATCCTCATGCCCCGTACCAATCCACTTCGATTCGGGGTGTGACAAAACTTCTCTCCCATGCCACCCACCAAATTTTACATGTCTTGGAGGATCCTCGCCAGAGAAACCGCCTTCGGATGCCTTATAAGGTTTTTAACACTCCGCGAGGGGCTTTGAAAAGCGAGAGATAGTATGGTTATGAATTGTGTGTATATATATTTTGTTTGGATGTAAATTCTCATTCTTTAGGGTTGCTAATTGTGTGTTTGTATATATATATACAATTATCAAAAGTTAACACTTTGAAAAAAAATAATGGTCATGGTTTGATTTGATTTGTAATTACATAATTATCAAGATATGATTTGTAACAGAATTATAAACAAATGAAGTGAACGTCGTTTAGAGGATGAGATGCAAGAAGGTGTGATTTGCTTTGTACATGTGGAATAACCGTTTTGGACTTTTTCCAATATTAATTTAGTACATAGTAAGAAATAGTAACTCTTTTGTTTTTAGTGTCTTTTGTCATTTAATGAATTTTCATTTACATCCTCTATACTTTACTTGATTGTCACTTAGTGCTTCATTATTTAGCAAATTTTTATTTGCACCATCTGTACTTTACTCCTTTGTGATTTACTGAATTTTCATTTACACCCCTTGGCTTTAACATTTAGTGAATTTTCTTTTACACTTGTACTTTATTCGGTTGTCATTTAGCAAATTCTCAGTTACTACCTAGCATGACATTGTGACCCCCATCCCACGACATTGGTAGTACCGTTTATCCCTGGCTTTGTCATTTAGTGTTTTTTTACACGTCTTTTTTTTTTTTTGGGTAAAGTTTTTTTACACGTCTTGTACTTTACTCGGTTGTCATTTAGCGATTCTTTGTTTGCTACTTAGCACAATTTACCCCATCCATACCCCGCAACGCTGGTAATAAGGTTTTACGCCCCCTACCCCACATCGCGGGTAACTTAACACTGGTTATACATAAACATAATATTATGATGCAACTGTTATACTCTTTTGTTTCTTATAAAAGTTGTTAGTAATGAAATTATTTAAGGATAACATAAGAAAACTGGTGTTTCTTAAATATATTTGTTTAAATATTAAAAGTTATTTAAGGATAAAATCCCTATTATAATAATTGATTTTAAAAAATTCCACATGTCACTATCATATTTATTCTCTTACATTTGTTTTTTTAAACTAAATTTAATTTAAATATTAGTTTTTAATTCCTACAATATAGGAATATACATGTCAAATTTTTATCTAATACGTGTCTTTATCTCTATCCCTATCTTTTCACTATTTCTATCTCTACATTAGTATTTAAATATTCATCTTCCTATATTAATAAATAAATTTTTTTTGGACACGTGTCACTTTCTGGTACTTTCTCACCTTTTTTCATATTTATCTCTCATATTAAATAATAATAATTTTAAACAAAAATATTAGATAAGAAAAAATATGTAGATAAGGATAAACATTTGTTTTTATTATTATCATATTAAATAATAATAATAACAATAATAATAATAATAATTTTAAACAAAAATTTAGATAAGAATATAAGCATTTATTTTTATTATGATCACTAGATTATAACCGCGTGTATTACACGGGTCACATAAATATAATTTTATATACTAAGTAGTAAAAAAATATATCTTAAAAAAACATGTGTATTATAAAGAGATGAATAAATATATTGTCATTAGTTAACACATACAGTCATCAAGATGTGTATCTAAAAAATGAACTTTGATATACTATTTACGTATTATAATTTATTTATTTATTATTATGTTAGAACCATGTGTATTACATGGGGTTAAACCAATAAAATATTAGACGCTTATTATTTAATAAGCAGAAAAAATAAAAGAAACAGTTGAGAAATAAATTTAAATAAATAAATAATTGTAATATTAAATAACAGTTTAACTAAATTTAATAATAAATTTTTTTTACATACTTATCCTAATTATGGTTCTACGAATAAATTTAAAAAACAAACTTTACGGAAAAGAAGTAAATACAAAGAATATATATATTATTATTAATATTAATTCAACGTTGAAAAAAATCTTTATTTTTATCTAAATCAGATTTAGTAAATAGATTTAGTTAAATTGATGTTTGATAATATTATTTTTATTTAATAAAAGAGATAAATAAAAAAATAAGGGTGAGAAATTACCAGAGAATGACACGTGTCCAAAAAGGATTTTTGTTTATTAGTATAGAAAGATTTAATAGAAGAGAGAAATTAAGAATTATGGTGAAGAAATTGAATAATAAAAATAAAAATTTATATACTTATCTTAATTATGTTCTACGGACAAATTAAAAAAAAAAATTCTATCTTATACGCAGAAGAAGTAAATACAAAAAATATATATTATTATTAATATGAATTCAAAGTTGAAAACAAAATTTTGTTTTTATTCAAATTGGATTTAATTTAATTATTTTTTAATAATATTACTATGGAGAAATTGAAAAATAATATGAGAAAACACCAGAAAATAACACGTGTCAAAAATTTTTTTTATTTATTAGTATAGGAAGATACTAAATAATAAAAATAATTTTAAACAAAAAATTAGTTAAGAATACATATTTAACAAAGTAAAATGTTATAATAAGTAAATAGTACATTACAGTTCATTTTTAAAAGATAAATCTTGACGACTGTATGTGTTAACATATGACATTATATTTTATTAAACACGTGCAATATACGAGTTTTTTTTAAAGATATATCTTTTTTATTATTTATTATATGAAATTACATTTATACAAAATAAAAAAGTAAAATTTTATAATAAATAAATAGTATATCAATGTTCATTTTTTAAATATAAATCTTGATGACTGTTTGTATTAACATATGACATTATATTTTATTCAACAAGTGCAATATACGAATTTTTTTAAAAATATGTCTTTTTATTATTTTTTATATAAAATTATATTTATGCAACCCGTGTAATACATGGGGTTTTAACCTAGTTATACATTATACCTAAACCTAATAAACAAAAAACTTACGACACACCTAACACCATTTAACTTACACGCGAATCTTTATCCGTTTCAAATTTACCCGATTTCCTTTTCAATTCTACACTTAATCATTTTTTATTTCGTTTTCATCAACCTCACATATTTTTCTTCATTTAAACTTTACTTTTTTATAATACAATTTTAATTCACCGTTATATTGTTTTTATTTTTCTAAATTTAAGAGTTATGAATTTAATTTTATTCTTTGCCTTTATGATCCCACATGTTTAAATTACAAAAATAAAACAAAGGTTTACTAATTCAAACTATGTAATACACGAGGTTTTAACCTGCTTGATAATAAAAGAATAAACATACTCAAATTTTATGTTTAGCTAGTTTTTTTACGTCTCGCGTTGCGGCGAAACCGGACAAATGATAATGTAAAACAAACGTGATTTGAAAATAAAACATGTTGTTTAGAAAGTCAAACCATTAGAATGGTTCAGTTTATCATTGTACCATTTCATGATACCAAATAAATATTTTATTTTGAGTACAACTTCGTTTTTAACAAAACCTATAACAGAATGTCTAGAGTAAAAAATCAAGCACAACTACGTATTTAGGTTTTTGGAAAAAAAAAGTTATAAACGAAAATTACTAAAGAAGTATCAAATTATTTGATAAATTAATATATTTTCTAAAAAGATAAAAAAAAAAGAATTATTAAAAAATAGTAAAGGAAATATATGGTTTTAAAGAAGGGAAAAAAATAAAATTATGTTATTAAAAGTAAATATAATAATAAAATATTATAATATATTAAATAAAAGAAAAAAATAAAAAACTATATATTATTATAAAAATAAAGTTATCATTCATCATTTTTCAGAACGATATTTATATAATATAATAGCACATCGAGTGGAAAGAAGCCACATAAAGGACTATCTTATCATAAAATGTCCCAGATATTAGGTTTATAAATTTATAATTGAGTAAACTGCCATTTTGGTCCCTGTGGTTTGGGCACTTTTCCATTTTAGTCCAAATCTCAAACTTTTTACATCTGGGTCCCTGTGGTTTGCATTTTGTTGCCATTTTAGTCCAAAATCCAAAAACCCTCTATTTTGTCTGTTGAAAACTGATTATTTTGTCCTTTAGTGCAGGGGCATTTTAATCATTTTTAAATACAATTCCTTTTGTGCAACCAACAGATCAAAACCCAGATGTTCAGCGATTCATCATCATCCACCACCGCATCTCTGAACTAAAATCGTTGTTCTCTCTCTCTTCTCTGAACTACCACCACACCACCACCACCACCCCCACCACCGCATCATCCCCACCACCACCATCCCACTGCCGCCAACACCACCATCCCCGTGAACTCTCTCTCTAAAACCTGCACACACACACTCTCTCTTTCTCTCTCCAAACTCCCATCTCTCTCCTCTCTGTCGAACACCACCACCACCACCACCGTGAACTCCACCACCGCCACAACCACCACCACAAACTGCCAGAGCCCACCCCAGCCCGACTCAGCTCGTTTACATCCCTAAATTGACTTGTATACACCGAATTCAACAAGTATGTAGTCTAATTCCTATTTTATCCAACAAAAATTCAATCAAAATACATTATATTAACCACAAACATTACCGGAAGAGCAGAATCAGTCGCCTGAAACTTCCCAAGCCGTCGCTTAAAAGGGTGGGAGTGGTGGCCAGAGAGAGGAGATAAAGGTGGGGTCGGATTTGGTGGTTATTCGGCGGCGATGGTGGTCACAGATGGCGGTGGTAGCCATGGTTGTGGTGGTGTTTGTTACAGAGTGAGAGAGAGATGATGTTGGGTTGCGGCGATGGTGGTCACAGTCTGCTCTCTGTGTCAAACCCTAGCTTCATCGCCGCCATCCGTACAGCAAAAAAACCTCTCCAACAATGGCGGCAACTAACTCCGATCACAATCAAACAGATGTCGCCGTTAAAGACGAGAGTATTGAACTTTTAACTGTTCGATTTAGGTCTCAGTTGCTGCTGATTTATTTGGGGTTTTATGTTGTTTTTAGAGAGAGAAGAGAGAGAACAGTTAGGGTTTTATTTGGGGATGATGATGATTTATTTGGGGAAGAAAATGTTAATTAAGAAAATGTTAAATGAAAAGCAAAATGACCAAAATGCCCCTGAACTAAAAGACAAAATAGGAGGTTGCAACAGTCAAAAAATAAGGTTTTTGAATTTTGGACTAAAATGGCAACAAAATGCAAACCACAGTGACCCAGATGTAAAAAGTTTGAGATTTGGACTAAAATGGCAAAAGTGTCCAAACCACAGGGACCAAAATGGCAGTTTACTCTTTATAATTTTATAATAATAAGTTAAACTCAAACTTAATTGTTACATAACAAATTTTTACGTGTCTAGAATTAATAGTTAAGAATAGTTAAGATTTATTTTTATTATTATGGTGTGAAAACGTTTATACCCTTGAATTGAGTACCCAAGTTAGAGTATTCACAATGAATCCCTTAAATATTTGTGAATAGGAAGAATGGTTTTGAGTGGAAATGAAAGAAAATCTTATTGTGCATTTGTAAATATATGAGAAACACTGTTTAACCTTATAATTTTTTTAATATTTTTGAAAGTGGTAGTAAGTGGAGAAGAGAAAAAAAAGTAATCATAAAGGTATAAACATTATTATTTAATTGAAAAAGGAAAAAATAGTAATTATTAATTTAATCATACAATCGAGGATAAGAGACGGCCCTGTTTGGTAGCCTCTTAATCCATTCAGATGCTGCCTCTTAATGAAATCATTTGTGGCCCTTATGTCTGAATGAATAAGAGGTAACATTATGTCTGACTGGATAAGAGGTAACATCTGAATGGTAAACCATCACATGTCACATTCTTCTACATTATCTTTGTTAAACTCTTAAATGATTTCATTAAGAGGCAGCCTCTTAATGTCATTCAGATGCTACCAAACAGCCCCTAAATATGAATGCTCTTAAACACTATCATAAAACAGCTTATTATGTAACCTAAGTTGAAGGTAATATGCTACACCTTTTATAAAACTATAAAACCGCATGTCGAAACTATAAAACCGCATGTTATGAAACTAATTTCCGCATGTTATAAAATCCGCATGTTGTAAACGAAAATCCGCATGTTATAAACGAAAATCCGCATGTTATATTTTTCACATCGTACGGTAAGGCAAATTGTACGTTAACCGGCCTCTATATATATATATAAGATCAGGTTCATATGAGAACCACCCTAAAGCTAAGAGAATCGCGAGAACTCCTACTCCTCGTGTGAGTTTTTCAACGAAATTTTACACGAAGTAGAGTAATATCTAAGACATCTATAAAAAAAACCGAAAAAAATTACAAGCCGGTTTTTTCTCGACTTTTAAGGATTTTAATTAAACATACTTGGCTAATGTTAATATTACCCTTTTAATCTAAAAAATGATTAAGGGCCAAGATTAGTTCACTCTCAAGAAGTTGTTCACTCTTGAACCTACTCCTATACATGTCCACTCTTCGGTTTTAATTTTCCAGAAACTTTGGGTTCGGGTTTGGTTCGATTACAACCCCACGCACGCCCCTTTCATGTCGGCGTGCCAGGGCCTATTAAAGGGTAGAAAGACCACAACTAGAGTACCGACGGATTCAATCCGTTGGTCATATTCATGATATATAAAAGCTTGTTAATAAATATAAGTGTGATCTGTGTACATATGAGCTGTCATGTTCAAAGATTGAAGCATGGCTTCACCTTTAGTGGCGGATCTAGAAAATCCGCCAAGCCGTAACGTTTTATAAATAAGCCGTAACGAAATCGAAAAAACCTCAAATTTTTCCAAAATTTACACTAATTTTTCCAAATTTTTCTGAGCCAGGCCATAGCGGGCGTTGCCCCCCGGCATAAGGTAGCTCCGCCCCTGTTCACCTTCCACATTGAACATTTGAACTTGAACACCGTTATTCCACCATTATTCACATCAAATGCTCTGAACCTAAAACACCATACAAACACTTGGTTACCCCGTACTACTAAACAGTAACACAACCACCCTAGCACACTAGCGGGGCCGAATCTAGAACACTTTTACATGCATGCATGTGATTACCTTATTTTAAATAGAGAATCGCGGAAACCACATAAACACGTGCATGTATTATTACAGTGCATAAAAGATATTAATGGGAACCTTCTTATGTATCACAGTTTTACCAAAAAGTTACAAGTGTTTATGCGGTTCTCACAAGTTTCTGCTTAAAACTGGTTAAACCGTCAATCTTTTCTTATACACTAGGGCTACTCGATTTTGTAAGGGCAAGGAATGTAAGTATGTTAACAAAACATTTCCATTCGGGCTTGCATAAAAAGAAACAACTCAAGTTAATATGTACCTCTCCGGGCCTAGTCCAAGAGCTGTGCAGATTAGCGCCCGCAATATTGATTTATGGGTCACCACAAGAAAATTTTCCCCCTAAAATATCAAACATTGTTAATGATAGCAACATGATAATGGTAAAATGTGTAAAATACCCTTCATGTCAACATAATGGGATAACAATGGGTAAGCAAGTAACTTTTGCTCATGTTGGGTGCTAAAGGGTCATGTTCGCAGGTAGGCAGGTCGAACCCGACACGAACTGACGAACCCAAAAATTGTGTCAGACGGTTAACCCAAAAACATAATGTGTAATTCATGGGTTGTCACTTGACACAAACATGACATGTTTAACCCCCAAAAATATTATTTTAGTTTTTTTACAAATTAATACTCTAAAGTTACAAATATACGATAAAAAGTGGAATTGATACCCAAAGTAGCTAGTTTCATAACAAACATTTTAAAAAATATATATAAAATTAAACGGGTTAAACAGATCAGCCCCGCGAACCCGCCATGTTGGAACCCAACCTATGTAGCTAACCGGGTTCATGGGTTCGACCGAAACTAACCCAAACTTGCTTAGACTATAACTAAAACCCGTGAGTTTCGTATTAATGCATGAGTTATGGAAGACGAATATATATAAAGATATAGCTTTTCTTACGGGTGTAAACAAGATTTCCTTCCAAGCTACACTTGCAGCATCCCATACTTGTCTAAGAGGATAAACACCGTTTACATTGAAATTGGAAGGATCTTCTCTCCACGCTGTGTGGTCCTTAGGATATATTTGCATAGCCTCCACTGCCTCCAATCACTCAAACTCGTTTAGTACGATGCATTACAGAAAAATATAAAATTTAACCTAAAGTATGATTTAGTAGACTTCAACATTATCGTGTGATGGTTTTTTTCCACTCCACCACGAAGACTTTTTAAAAAAGTGCGAACCCGGGTCTCACCAAACATCAAACAACAACCCGGCCCCCTTGTTTGGCGCTGAACTCTTTTTTGGGTTAGACACACAGCCCAGTGGAAGGGCTGCGTTGTAAGATTAAATATATTATGGATTAATATTTAATCTATAGCCATTATAATCATTTACATAATATAGATCAAAATATATAATAACCTATTAAATAATTAGTTGGTAATTGTTGATGGACCATATTACCCTTATTAACTAATTAGGTTTCCTCCTGGGTGCTTATATAAGGAGAATTATGTGGAGGTTAATGGGTTAGACAGTTACACATTAGAAACACCCCATAAGCCTAACATCAAATTCGACCTCCTCTCCTAGCCGATATCCCTTTTCGGTTTACTAAGTCCCCATCATCAGTCAGCACCCTAAGGAGGAACCAGATCACGATGACAAGCATGTCGAACTCCATTACTGGATTCTCCACTGCACTTTCTGCTGTGACAGGTAAGTATTTTATTGTTTTCCTTCATGTACAAACAGAACTGAACCAACATGTGGTATCAGAGCATATGTTGATTAGTCAGTTCTGTTTTCGTATCCATCAATTCTGGGATAGAAATCTGGAAAACGGAATTTTGATAACTTATTAAACTAACAGCCAATTTTCGAGTCATAAAGGACGACTCGAGACCACTGTTTTCGTAAAAGATCAATTGTATGTTTGTTCGAAATCAACTGGGTAATATTATAACCGAAATCTGTTTAAGAAAAGCCTTAAAATTCAGGTTTCGGGTTCCAGAATTTATGTTTTTTTTAGGGTTCATCATGTTCTTAGGAAAATTCGAAAATTCTATTATGTTTTGGAATATGATTCGGATTATTAAGTGTTTTTTCCTGTTTTGATCTGATTTTGTCCTCTAAAATTTTCGAAAACTGTTATTAGATAAACAGATTATGATTTTCGAAATATTTGGTAAAATTAGATCAGCACTGAAATAGGAAACATTATCACATAATCCCTTAGATTTCGAATTTTCAGTTATGTTTCCACATTCACAGCTGTTGACGGGAAGTTTCGAGACCATCAGATTACGACTCGAGACCATCAGTCTCGACTTGAGACAACAAGGTCTCGACTCGAAATCATCAGGCCATTAAACCTTTTCAACTCGAGACCATAACGTGTCAACTCGAGACCATAACGTGTCAACTCGAGACAAAGGTCTCGACTCGAGACCATAAGGTCATAACTCGAGACAAAGGTCTCGACTCGAGACAACAAGGTTGTGACTCGAAACCTCATTATTTTAAGTTGTTTAATGTGAACTAAAATAAATGGTTTGCTATTAAATAAATGGTTTTGTAATTTACTTAGTTAATTAATCAGATAATGTTTTACAAAACCAAAAAAATAGCTTAACTTGAATGAGCTTTTGATGTATCATTTCTGACCAAAGCTAACTTGACACATCTACTTATTGTTCAAGTATTACGAAAGCTATGTTGTGTGTGCATCATAAGCATGAATGTCTTAATTTCTGGCCAAAGCTGATTTAATTCATTCATAGATGGCATACTCAACAAGTGCATAACTAAAGTGATTGTTTCAATTTCTGGCCAAAGCTGATTTGTTACAACCACTTTGCACATATGCTTAAATGATTACACTTCTGGCCAAAGCTGTTTTGTCTTCGTTTAAGTAGAATTTTTAGCTAAGTCTATTATTTTGATGTTAGTAATAGACAATATCACAGCTTCATAATGTAAAATGGTCATTATTTATGCCTGCCTTAGTTTAACGTGCCCTTAGATCACATTAGGACTTCTTCCTTAGTATCATAACTTGCTCATCTTATTTCCACTATCAGCGCCCAATTGCGGGATTCCACCTTTGACTGGTGATAACTTTGCTGCATGGAAGGATGCTCTCATGCTTACTCTTGGGCTGCTGGACTTTGATTATGCTCTAAGAGAGAATAAGCCAGCGGATCTTACCACTCAAAGTACTGCTGCTGAGCAGTTGACTCATGATAAGTGGACTAGGTGTAACGGCATGTCTCTCATGTTTATGAAGCAGTCCATAAGCAATGCAATCAGGGGAGCCATTCCTGATTCTGAAGATGCTAAAACCTACTTGGAACATGTGGAGGCGCAATTCAAAGGGACGTCTAAAGCACTCGCTAGTACTCTTATTCTCAAGCTGGTGACAACTAAGTATGATGGGAGGAGCGGCATTCGCGAGCACATCATGATGATGAATGACATGGCCAATAAGCTGAAGGGGCTAGAAATGGAAATCAGTGATGGTTTCTGATGACGGGGGTAGCCCAAGACTAAATAAAATGACTAAATATGTAAACGCTCAAATGGTTAAATGGTTCAATGGTTGAAAAGCTGTGATGTGGGAAAAGCAATGCGGAAACAGTGGCCAGTCACATCCGGAGATCGCTTCACCAACCCACAGCCGCAAAAGCAAAGCAGGTCTGCACAATGCACGCTATTATCCAGGGGTCAAAAGGCTTTAACCCCCGAAAGGGCAAGCCTTCCACTGCAAGCAAGGTTACTAGTCTAATACATTCTACTTCGGGAGATGTCTTCTCTTATAAATTGACACTTCATTTACTTCAGAAAACATCTCCTGGCCAGCTCTGATTCTCCAATCTCTGGTCATTCACATTGAGTACTTGCTTACATGCGAGTCACTCCTTTTCACACACACCACACACATTCTATTTGCTCCCACATCCGAATCTGAATACAATTCAGAGAAGGATCTCCAGCAAATAATAAAAACTAACTAGTGAACCTCCTTCCGCGTTTTGCAAACGTGGGGGGACCCCACGACCTGCGTTAGGCAAAGTTGAACCCTTCAACCCTTTTGCCTAACCAGCCCAGCTACTACCGTTGGTCTTGTATTTGTTGCATCAACAAGTTGGCGCCCACCGTGGGGCTACGCCGCTATTTCTTCTCAAAAAGACCTAGTAGTGTAGCTCTCTTCACTTAAAATCACCATGTCTGAAAGTGGATCCCCGGAAGAAGTAAATCAGATTCCAAACACTTCTACTCCGGGTAGTAGCCAAGCTCACGTGGCTATACCAACTTCTTTCTCAACTCCGGGGAGCACACCCGAGTTCCTTACCTTCAACACACCAACCCCGTCCAGATCCGGGGTTCCATCTCCCAATGTCGGTGTCTCTGACGCCCCAGCACGTGTTGAACTCACCCCCGAAGGGGTTGCCAACAATTTCCTTGAGTTGAGGTCCCTTCTCAACCAACATGTAAGTAAAGAAAGAGAAAAAGGGGTGAGAATCCGTTTAGACTATGATGAGCCTGAACCAACGCTGTCTCCCGGACCACCTCCCCCTCCTTTTACAACAAGAGGTGAGGCTGGTCCCAGTAATCCTTCAAACCCTCACCCTTATCTGTCCACTATGACAAATCCTACGGTACATCCTATCTTCTCTTCCCAACTAATTACTAGTGGTGCTCCTTTGGGACATGAGCTAACCCTTGACCAGCTCCTACAGTCCCCAGTAACAAGCTATCCAACATCTATAACAACCACGTGGGAGCAAGCTATGTCCGTGCTCCCTTTAGCACGAAGTGCTGTTATGAGCGCTCCCCTCGGAATAAACTGCTCGGTTGGCCCAGGAAGCCTTCAAGGTTTCAACCTCATGCCCAATATGATGACCCAGATGATGGCTAACTTCCCGTGGCAACACTTCATTAATCAAGTGTTAGCCACTCAGGGAAATAACGGCAGTGGCAATAATGTGGATGCAAGGGCTGAAGAAGACTTAGCTAAACCATACAAGCCAAGTAACCTTTCATGCTTTTCAAGACAGATAGCCGATTATGATTTCCAATCAAAGATTAAGATGCCGTCCCACATCAGGACGTATGATGGGACTGAAGATCCTGAGGACCATCTTCAGATCTTCACCGGTGCAGCCCGGATAGAGAAATGGTCAAACGCTGAATGTTGCCTAATGTTCATGCAAACTCTTGTTGGATCCGCCAGAATCTGGTTCAATGACTTACCTGCTCAAAGCGTTCGAAGCTTTGACGATCTCAGCAAGGGTTTCCTGGCTAACTTTTCCCAACAAAGGCGATATGTCAAAGACGCAACAATGATTTTCCAAATAAAACAACGTGATGATGAAAGTCTTCGTGCGTTCATTGAACGATACAAGAAGGAAGGTCTGACTTATGTAGGGGTAGACGAGAAAATGAGAGTGGCCGGTTTCATGAACGCCATCACCTCTAAATATCTCACAAGAGATTTCAACAAATCCCTGCCCAAGACCCTGGAAGAGGCTCTCGAAAGGGCTGAGGCTCACATCCGGGGAGAGGAGGCAGTAGACATTAAAGAACAAAGAAAAAGGGGATCCGGCTGACGAAGCAGTAGCCCAGCTAGAAAAAGGGGGAAATTCAACTCCTATGACAGGCGGTCAAAGGGTTCAGACCCTCGAAGGTCTGAAGGTCGGAACCCTTCAAGCAGGGAAAAGGCATAAGTTTCACACCCCTCACAAAGACCCCTCAAGAAATCCTTGCAACAGAAGAAGTTAAACAAAACTTTCGGCCTCCTAGGCCTCTCCCCAAGAGCAGGAAGAACGAGAACTCCACCCAATACTGCGAGTTTCACGAAGAAAAAGGTCACCACACCAATGATTGCTTCCAACTCAAGAAAAGAATAGAAGAGGCTGTTAAGTCCGGAGAACTCGCTCATTTGGTAAAGGGAGCCCGGGACAAAATGGCTGAAGGAAAGGGTAAGGAAGTCAATATGGTGGATTTCGATGGAAGGGTTCCTCATAAAAGACAGCGGTTGGAAGCTTGGGAGCTTCAGTGTGTTTGCTTCCCCCCAACGGAGAAAGACCCTCTCTCTAACCCTCTTGTGGTAGAAGCTACCGTGGGAACATTGCAAACATATAGGGCATACATAGACACGGGGGCAGCCACTGAAATTATGTTCGAAAAATTCTTCAACCGTTTGAGCAATGAAGAACGTTCAAGGCTTCAACCCTCTGGAACCTCTATAAAAGGTATCGCCGACATACCCCTCAAGCCTTTAGGGCAACTGACAGTTAATGTTCGTTTCAGTGAAGGTTTAAAAGAAAGAACCCAACCACTCACCTTTGTGGTTATCAACATCCCCTCAAGCTATGACGTGATCATTGGAAGACCAGGACAGTGTGCATTTTACATGGCCGTGTCTGTTGGCCATGGCACAGTCAAATTTCCTACCGAGAGGGGCATAGCAACCCTTCAACCCTCTCAGGAAGCCTACATGGTTGAAGGTGAAAGCTCAAACAGTGAAGAAGACAGGCAAAGGTTGGTCATAAACCCTAAGTACCATGAACAAAGAATAAGAGTCAATCCAAACCTTTCTCAAGAGACCCTTTCATACCTTGAAAAATTGCTAACACACTACAGCGATGTATTCGCTTGGTGTCCAGAAGATATGACCGGGATCCCTCGGGACATTGCCGAGCATGAGTTGAGAATACCACCGGATGTCAAGCCTGTGGTCCAAAAGAAAAGAAGCTTGGCACCCGAGAGAAGCCTGAAAGCCTGCCAAGAGGTTGAAAAGCTTGTGTCGGCCGGTATTCTCCGAGAAGTCAAGTACCAATCATGGGTTGCAAACCCGGTTATGGTCAAGAAACCAGACAACTCTTGGAGGATGTGCATAGACTTTAAGGATCGTAACAAAGCTTGTCCTAAGGATTGCTATCCACTACCGGAAATTGATCTCAAGGTTGACTCCCTCACAGGCTACTCGTTCAAATGCTTTCTTGATGCATACAAAGGTTATCACCAAATCCTCATGAAGAAAGAGGATGAGGAAAAGACAGCCTTTCACACAGACAAAGGGATCTTTTGTTATCAAAAGATGCCTTTCAGCCTCAAAAATGCCGGAGCAACCTATCAACGGCTCGTTGACAAAGCCTTCGAAAGCCAAATTGGCAAAAACATGGAGGCATATGTCGATGACTTGGTTATCAAAAGCAAGACGGAATATCAAATGCTCGATGATATTCAAGAAACTTTCAAGAACCTCAGAAAGGTTAACATGAAGCTTAATCCGGAAAAATGTTCATTTGGATTCAAAGAGGGAAAATTCTTGGATCACATTGTTGGAAAACAAAGCATCAAAGCAAACCCTAACAAAGTGAAAGCCGTCCTTGAAACCAAGCCACCAAAGACCAAGAAGGAGGTTGAAAGCTTGAACGGGAAGCTTGCAGCCTTGAAGCGTTTTACCTCAAAGTTGGCCGAAAGATCTCTGCCCTTCTACAAAACGCTCAAGAACTGCTCAGATAAGAAGGATTTCAAATGGACTGAAGAAGCTGAAGAAGCTTTCAACCAGATGAAGCAACATCTAGCTTCCCTACCAGACATTGCGGCACCAAAAACCGGGGAGTTAATATCGGTGTACCTCTCAATCACGGACGAGGCCATCAGTGCAGTCCTCACCATTGAGCGAGACAAGGCCCAGGTACCCATTTATTTTTTCAGCAAAACTTTAAAATTAGCTAAAACGAAATATCCTCCCCTTGAAAAACTTGCCCTAGCCCTAGTTCAAACAGCTAGAAGGCTTCGAAGGTACTTCTAAGCACACCCCATACAAGTGGTCACCGACCAACCTATTAAGAGTGTGCTTGAAAAACCTGAAAACTCGTGGCGATTAGCCAAATGGGCCATAGAACTGGGTGAACATAACATCACCTATGTCCCAAGAAAAGCTATCAATGCCCAAGTCTTGGCTGATTTCATTGTGGAAGTCCCAAACCAAACAGCCACTGAAGTAAACACTACCACCACTGAACCTTCCAACCCTGAACCCTGGAAGCTTTTTACCGACGGGGCTTCAAGCGTTGAAGGGTCAGGGGCTGGGTTAATTTTGATCAACCCAAAAGGTTTGGAATTCACATATGCTCTCCGTTTTGATTTTCAGACCACCAATAACGAGGCTGAATACGAAGCACTAATAGCCGGCCTAAGGCTGGCCAAAGAAATGAAGGTTGAAAAGCTTGAAGTGTTCACGGATTCGTTGCTGGTCTCAAGCCAAGTGAATGACAGCTACATAGCTAAAGAGCCCAACATGAAAAAATACAGAGAAAAATCCAAGGAACTGATGAGTACCTTCCAAGCGTGTAACATCAAACAGATCCCCAGATCTCAAAACAAAAAGGCCAATGCCCTAAGTAAGCTTGCATCTCTCACTTTCGCCCACCTCACCAAGAAGGTACTGGTAGAAGTGTTTGATGTTACATCCATTAATGAATTGGAGGTTCAAGACGTGGTT
This sequence comes from Helianthus tuberosus, assembly GCA_030545235.1. Taxonomy (NCBI): domain Eukaryota; kingdom Viridiplantae; phylum Streptophyta; class Magnoliopsida; order Asterales; family Asteraceae; genus Helianthus; species Helianthus tuberosus. The sequence continues at coordinate 50,891,115 of CM060452.1, read as the reverse complement.
ACCGAAGAAGATCCAAACTGGATGACTCCCATAAAAAAGTTCCTCAAAAATGGTGAATTACCCAACGATCAAGTGGAAGCTAAAAGGGTTGAAATCAAAGCAAGGCAATACATACTACAAGGAGAAACCCTTTACAAAAAGGGTTACCTTGCTCCCTTGTTAAGATGTGTCGGCCCCGAGCAAAGTAAGTATTTGATCAAAGAAATTCATGAAGGTGTATGTGGAGCTCACTTTGGAGCTAGGTCGGTAGTTGCAAAGCTCATGAACCTTGGATATTTCTGGCCTTCAATGCATCGCGATACAGCCGAAGAATTGAAGAAATGTGATGCCTGCCAGATTCATGCACCGATCCCAAAAAGTCCCAAGCATGTCTTAGTCCCGATAACCTCGGCTTGGCCATTTCATAAATGGGGAATGGACATTGTTGGTCCATTTCCCCCAAGCAAAGGAGGGGTAAAATTCTTGTTGGTGGCAGTAGATTATTTCACCAAGTGGCCCGAGGTCAAACCACTCGCCAAAATCACGGGAAAACAGGTCATTGACTTTGCTTGGGAGAACATCATTTGCCGTTATGGATTGCCGGGAGTACTTGTCACCGATAACGGAAGACAATTTGCTGAGAAGCCTTTCAGCGTTTGGTGCAAGGAATACAAAATCGATCAGGTTTTTAGCTCAGTGGCTTATCCGCAATCAAACGGACAGGTAGAAAGAACAAATATAAGCATAGTAGAAGGCATCAAGACAAGATTGGGAAGATACGAAAGCAACTAGCTTGAAGAATTGCCTAGTGTCTTATGGGCAATTAGAACAACTGAAAAAACAAGCCATAAGAAAACACCTTACAGCTTGGTATTTGGATCCAAAGCTGTGATCCCTGCCGAGATAGGAGTTGTAACCCAAAGAATTGTCAACATGGATCCCGAAACAAACCAAAAAGAGACCATGTTGAATTTACAACTCCTAGAGGAAGCAAGAGATCAAGCCGCAATTCAAGAGGCCAAATACAAGCAACAGATGGAGGCTTACTACAACAAAAAAGTCAAGAACGAACGTTTCAAGCCAGGGGACCTGGTCCTCAGAAACAACGAAGCCAGCAAGAAAGAAAATCAAGGAAAGCTTGGCCCAAAATGGGAGGGTCCATACACCATCCTTGAAGCACACAAGGGTGGATCCTACAAGTTGGCAGATTCAGAAGGCAAAAGGCTTCCAAGGCATTGGAACGGCAAAACCCTAAAAAGGTTCCACGTTTAAAAAAGTTTGGTTTGTATCAAAATGTATTTCGAACAACACTATGAATACCTTTTGTAAAAAAGCAAGTATTGCTTGAATGAATGAAGTTGTTTTATCAAACTTGTCTTTCTATCCTAAGATCAGGCTGAGAACCTAGCAAAAAACTCCATGGCAGGGGCCATGTAAGGGGATGAGCTCCCAGGCCACATCGCTCAATAGGTTCAAGGGTTGAATGAGCCTATATAAGGGGTGAGTTCCTAAATCAATACAACTCCATGAGACTTGTCAAGAAAACATAAAATTGTCTCATAGACGGGTGTGAGCAGCCTACACCAAATGTTCCATAAGCCTTAAAAATATAATCCACAAAGAGGCTAAAAAACAAAGAAATAATAAAAAGGATAGCTGCTATGTCTTCTTGTTAAAAGTCCCAAGGCTAAGTGTCTGCAGCACTGAACCCTTTAAGGCATAAATAACATAAGGGTAGCACAAACTCGACAAAGGCAAAGTTACAAAAAGACAAAGAAAACCTTAAAGAACAATAAGACTTAGACAAAAAGTTATAAAGATACAAACCAAAAGGGTCACAAGACTAAGAAGCCTTCAAGGTTTCAAGCCACCCGAGTTGCAACTTGATACCTCATAGGCTTCAACCTACCAACGAACAGTCAAAAGGCTTGGAAGGTTAAAGCCAAACAAACTGCCTTAACCAAAAAGGCACGAGTATAAAAACACAATACAAGAAAGCTAATTAAACATCATACCATATAAAAGAAAGCCTTAAAAGACTTTCAAACATAAGTTAGAGCAAGTCCTAATAACTTGCAAGCTTAACTACTGTTCCAACGGCCATACAGGCCTTCAACACAACCAACAGGAACCTTAAGGGTTCCTAATAACCTAATATTGTTCAAGTTAACATTACAAAACATAAATTGTTTTTAGTGCTAAGAAAGCTACGAATCAAGCATCAACAGATTTGGAAACTCCAGAACCTTCGCCCTTGGCCTTCTTTGTTTTCTTCAACTTTTTAGTCTTCAAACCTCCATCACCACCAACCGCTGAAGCCTCCAAACTTGCATCCTTGGGAACATCCAGCTGACCTGATAGGGTATCATCACTATCCCCCGAATAGGATCTCTTCCTTGAAAGAGATCCCAAGATTTCAGCACAGACCTTCTCATTTAGGCCCTACGGTTTCAAGTCCTGCAACACAGCAAGAGGCTTACCAAAACAACCAGAAACTTGATGGATGAAAGGATAGGACAGCTTCTCCATTTGCTCAACGGAGCCTTTGAAAACATCAGAAGCCTCGGGACGAAACAAAGGAGACTTCTCCAAAGGATGACCAGATTCATGGAGCTTATAACCTGCAATAAGACCTTGGTGTTTTCCTAAATTGAGTAGTTTAGTATAAACATCACCAAGAGCAGAGTTAAACTCTTTGGAGTGCAACAGATAGGTAACCACTTGGTGGAAACCCTGCTCAATGAGCCATTGGTTATCCCCAGTAGCCTGGGCAACCAAAGCCTTCAACCCATCCTTCTCTTTAGCAAATGCCTTCTGTTGCACAGCCAAAGTCTCTCGATCAGCTTTCAACTTCAATAAGTTAGCCTCAAAGCTCTTTTTCAAATCACCCATCTCAATCTCATGCATCTTCTTCAAGTCACTAACCTTCTTGTCCCACGCTGCTTCTTTCTCGGCAAAACTAGCTATCTCCTTTTTCATCCCAGCCATGTAGGATTTCATTTTATCTTTCTTCTTGGAGAATTCTTCATATTCCTGCATTCTTTGACGAAAACGGGCAATGCCTTGAGGAAGCATAGCAGCAAGGTTGCAAGTACTCAAAATCATGCGGGACAACATCAAGTCATCATCCATCCCAGCAATGGTCTTGTGCACTGAAGGAGGAGCAATGTGACTCAGAGCATCCTCACAAACAGCAGCATCTTTGAAACTGTCATCATTCTTCACCGACTAAGTAGGCACATAAATCCCTTCCGGATCCAACCCTTCAACGTCCCTGCTTGAAGATTCCTGAACAGGAGTGGCAACAACCTTCTTGCCTGAAACCTTTTTACCATGAACAACCAATTCCTTATCCTTCTCAGCACCTGCTTCACTACCTTGGTCTTCCGAAACTTCAATATCATCACTCAAGTCCACTGGTTCAGTAGAAGTGGATTGAGGACCAGCCTTCAACAACCGACGAGAAGATCGGCGGGTTGAAGACTTGGGAGCATTAGACTTAGAAAAACCCTTGACAGTGGCAGCACTAACATAACCTGAGCCCTCAAACCTTTGATCAACAGTTCTAACCACAACATTCTCACCAGGAACAGACGGAACATCCTAAAAACAACATTAGAAGTATCGTCGCTCTTAATAAAATCCAAAGCAGACATGACTGCAAAAAGCAACAGCACATAAGTCATAAGTTAAGAAAAAAATAAAGAGGGCAAAAAAGGAAAATGCATACCCATGCCACTCCTCATAATAACCGGATCCCGATCAACATTCCCCCAAATTTTACTAACCCCTAAAAGAACTAGTAAATGTTCAGGAAAGGGACGAACCCTCGAAGGGCACTCCCGAATGGCTTTGAGAAAAACATCATTCAATTCAGACTCGGAGGGCTCCGGGTCATTGAGAACGGCATCCGGCTGCCTCCACACCATCTTGAATGGGAGAATAGCATCGGAAACCCAGAAAAAGCGATCCTTCCAAGCCCCAAGCGTAGTAACCATGGACGAAATAAGGCAGGAATCAACTTTGGATGTTTCAAAAGTAAACCAATCGCCATTCTTAGCCAAACGAAAAAACCGGCGAAAGAGTAAAAGGGAAGGATCATATCCAAGAGCACGACACAAAACCTCAAAATGCAAAACCCTAGCCATCCCCTTCGGATGAACTTGCCCAAAAGAAACCCGATAATACTCCAACAAGTTCAAAACAAAAAACGAAAAGGGATAACGAAGATTCGAAAACTCAAAATGACGACAATAAAGGGCAATCGAACCAGGGATCGGTTTATCAATGGAAACATCACAAGCAGGAGCAGTTGGGTTAAACTTCCTATCAATACCATATTCCACACAAAATAAATCTACCTCCTCTTGTGTTAACCGGGAAAAAGATTTTGCTAAGTCCTTACGAGCACCCATTTTTGAAAACAGAAAATGAAGAATGCAAGGTGTAAAGAAACCGAAACTAACCTTAGAGGAGGAAGGAAATGGCAAGAAACTTGGAAGAATTATGGAGAAAATGGATAAGAATTGCAAACATAAAATAAATATAAACCTACAATAGGGGTAATAATGGCAAACAGTAACTTCTGCAAAACCGCCACCCTATCAACTGCCACACATCAATCAAATCAATGGTCAGTAATTTAAAATTCAAATTTTAACCGCCTACAACCTTTCAAGCCTTCAAGCAACGAACCCTTGAAACCTTCAGGCAATAAAATACGCACATAAAAGTCAGAAGTCTTTGAGCTCATCACCCAAAAACCTCTGACTTGGGAGGCTGATGACGGGGGTAGCCCAAGACTAAATAAAATGACTAAATATGTAAACGCTCAAATGGTTAAACGGTTCAATGGTTGAAAAGCTGTGATGTGGGAAAAGCAATGCGGAAACAGTGGCCAGTCACATCCGGAGATCGCTTCACCAACCCACAGCCGCAAAAGCAAAGCAGGTCTGCACAATGCACGCTATTATCCAGGGGTCAAAAGGCTTTAACCCCCGAAAGGGCAAGCCCTCCACTACAAGCAAGGTTACTAGTCTAATACATTCTACTTCGGGAGATGTCTTCTCTTATAAATTGACACTTCATTTACTTCAGAAAACATCTCCTGGCCAGCTCTGATTCTCTAATCTCTGGTCATTCACATTGAGTACTTGCTTACATGCGAGTCACTCCTTTTCACACACACACCACACACATTCTATTTGCTCCCACATCCGAATCTGAATACAATTCAGAGAAGGATCTCCAGCAAATAATAAAAACTAACTAGTGAACCTCCTTCCGCGTTTTGCAAACGTGGGGGGACCCCACGACCTGCGTTAGGCAAAGTTGAACCCTTCAACCTTTTTGCCTAACCAGCCCAGCTACTACCGTTGGTCTTGTATTTGTTGCATCAACAGTTTCCTTGTTCATTTCATCATTACTTCGCTTCCTTCGTCCTTTGAAGCATTCAAGATCAATTACAACACTCAGAAGGATAAATGGACAATGAGTGAACTGGTCGCTATGTGCGTACAGGAGGAAGAGCGTATGAGGATGGATCGTCATACTGATGTTGCCAACTTCACTACCTACAACTCTAAGAAGAGGAAGAACAATTATCAGAGGAAGGATGCTTCAAAAGTCCAAAGGCCTGATCCTAATCCTAATACAAGTGCTCATTCCAGCTCTAAGAACTCCTTAGGCAGTATCCGCTGCAAGTTCTGTAAGAAGACAGGACACATGCAGAAGGAATGCCCTGACTTTAAGGAGTGGCTGGCTAAGAAAGGTAACTATTATTTTATGATACTTGAGTCCTATAATTTAAGTGTTCCTGCTAATTCTTGGTGGTTTGATTCTGGTTTTATGGTTCATGTTACCAATTCAACTCAGGGATTCCTTACAATCCGGAAGCTGGAAAGAAACCAAAGAACGCTTAAGGTTGGGGATGATCGAGAATTAGAAGTGAAGGCCATTGGAACATTACAATTAGTTATGAAAACTGGTTTATGTATTAAACTTTATGATACCTTATATGTTCCTGAGGTAACTCGGAACCTTGTATCAGGACCAAAGTTAGACATGGACGGTTTTATTGTTTCCCATGGTCATCGCAAACTCTCTATCCTTTATGATTCTGTTCTTTATGGTACTGGTATTCTGGATTGTGGTCTCTATAGATTAGAACTAGAAGATAACTTTTCCAAATCTTTGTTGTCATATAACATTAATGAATCACTCACAAAGATGGAAGAGAAACGAGACTTAGAAACTTCATCCATGTTGTGGCATTAGCGTTTAGGCCACATTTCAAAAGAACGATTAAATCGTCTCGTAAAGGATGAAGTCTTACCTCCTCTCGATTTCTCTGATTTTGGAACATGTGTCAAATGTCTTAAAGGTAAAATGACATTAGCAAATAAGAAAGGTGCCACTAGGAGCTCTAATTTATTAGAACTCATTCATACTGACATTAGTGGTCCCTACCAAATCGCTGGCATAACAGGACATACTTCATTTATCACTTTTATTGATGATTATTCTCGTTACATGTACTTGTATCTTATTAAGGAGAAATCTGAATCTCTAACAACTTTTAAAGATTATAAGGTTGAAGCTGAAAAGCAATTAGATCGTCAGATTAAAGTTGTGAGATCAGATAGAGGCGGTGAATATTATGGAAGACATACTGATGTGGGTCAAGCTCCTGGTCCATTTTATGAGTTTTGTAAGGGCCAGGGGATTGTGAACCAATACACCATGCCAGGTACACCTCAGCAGAACGGAGTAATCGGAGTAAAGACCTTATTTGAGCATATTGTACTAGCTTATGTTTTATGTTAATGAAATTTTCTCAGTTTGATTTTGTATGTCTCTTAGAATATGTTCAACCGGTATAATGGCATATTGACAAATAAAGTTACAAATCAAACAAAGGGCTTATGCGTATTTTGATCATAACGATTAGGTTTTAAATTAAGGCTATAGTATGATTAATGGGGGTCCTGAGTCGCATAATGATCCAACGGCTGTATTTCTCTGCTATAGTACTTGTTTAAGGCTAAAATGAGTGTTAACTCCTGATCAGGCTTATCTAATACTCATAGTAAATGATTACTCGGCTAAGTGGGAGAATGTAAGATTAAATATATTATGGATTAATATTTAATCTATAGCCATTATAATCATTTACATAATATAGATCAAAATATATAATAACCTATTAAATAATTAGTTGGTAATTGTTGATGGACCATATTACCCTTATTAACTAATTAGGTTTCCTCCTGGGTGCTTATATAAGGAGAATTATGTGGAGGTTAAGGGGTTAGACAGTTACACATTAGAAACACCCCATAAGCCTAACATCAAATTCGACCTCCTCTCCTAGCCGATATCCCTTTTCGGTTTACTAAGTCACCATCATCAGTCAGCACCCTAAGGAGGAACCAGATCACGATGACAAGCATGTCGAACTCCATTACTGGATTCTCCACTGCACTTTCTGCTGTGACAAGTATGTATTTTATTGTTTTCCTTCATGTACAAACAGAACTGAACCAACATGCGTGTACGTAAACGAGAGGTCACAAGTTCGATTCCCGTTAGGGGCTGTTTCTGGCCGATTTTTGTCCCTTTTTTAACCACTGCCACCGACACCCGTTTAAACCGGCCCGAGGGCCCTTGAGGTCGCGGGTTCGAAACCTGGTAACCCCAGGCTCTTCGTTCCCCTCGAGTTGGGAGGGTATTCACCGCCAGGCAGCGTTGTCGGGTCGCTAGCTTGGGAAGTGGAATCACTTCCGCGGTCAGGGGTACCATGCATCTACCCTTTTTTAAGTATGATTTTGTAGTGGTGAATGAAATTTAATTATTCAATTAGTGTTCTGAATTAATAGAACTTATAATTTAAACAAGAATATGGTTCAAAAAATGAGTATGCAGACCATTTTTCATGCCTTCAAGGTGGAATAGGTGTGCCTCCTTCAGCCTTCAGGGAATCAAGAAAGATCACAGGCTCTTCCCTCCCAGACCACAATATTTCAGCAGTCGTCTGCATCAAAATCATATTAATTTTAACTCTTAAAAATGGTTTTTAAATGTGTGTTTTATTTCTCTAAAATAATATGTTGCATATGAACCTTGGCACGAGAAATTGGACTAGAAAAACACTGATCAAAGCGTATATCCACCAAAGCTTTCTTGCATTTTTCTGCTTGCATAATTCCGGTTTCTGTCAAGATTGACAAGTTTGAGCTGCCCTGAATGGTTAATTTTCCATAATCAGCGGAAGCGATCAAAATGTTACAATAGTAACAATGCACAAGTAAATTTTATTTGAAACCAGATGGTCAGATCGGGTAGCATTTTATTGATAGCGGGCCAAATATGTAAGATAAAAAAAAAAAGATAGTAGCTATACAGGAAAGCAGTCAAATGAATCAAAAGTCACCTAAACTATATTCATAATCTTACCAACCCTTAAACCATTTTATCAAATAAATATATTATCATCTTAATAATCTAGTTTTTGTGTAATCATATTTAAACCATTAGTTATAAATATAGTTCAAAAATAAACAAAGTGTTGGCATGTGGACCCGACATGTCCAAAACCCATTTTGAGCCGTTACCCAACTAACCCGACCAACACAGATTGCTACCTTTATATCTTTTGTTAGTAGTTTTGGTATAAAAATGCAGGGTTACTCATAATGAGAACTTTACTATCATCATTTTTATTCAAAAACTTCACCTGAACTCGTTTTTCATTGTTCCATGTGCTTAATCCATGCCTTACAAGAGTCACTTTCTTCGGAGATGACAATAACTTTCGTGTAAGAGAAGTCGTTGCTTTACTAAAATCATACGCACCACCCGTCAACGAATCATCCTTTCCAACTGTACCTACATGGTTGCATACACTGATACATACCTTAATAACCCTTTTAAGTTCTAGTCAATGGCGGTCAAAGTAAACGGATCCACACACAAAAAACAATTCGAGAGAACATAGCAAATCCCTTTTCTAATTGTCCGTCTAGCCTCTCAACCAATATTGTCCGTCTTGCCCACGAGGAGCTCACTGATTTGTTTTTTGACGCACCCAAAATGAATTGATGGTTATATGTTAATTAATGTATATATGTGTGGGCACTCGCGGGGGGGGGGGGGGGGGGGCAAAAGTGAAAGTGCACTAATTTTAACGTTATTTTACTAATTTCGTGAAAATAATGTTAAAAGAGGGGGATGGTTAATCATGCATCATGTGGTGGTGTTGATAGCCGAAAGACAAGGGAGTACATGCACTAATTGGCCTTTGTCTTAATTGGCGAGTGTTATGTGCCTTATGTCCATGGTTTGATGCAAAACTACCATCGAGCCGGGGGTCTCACTGGAAGCAGTCTCTCTATTCCTACGAGGTATAGGTAAGGCTGTCTACATCTTACCCTCCTCCGACCCTACCTTAGCTTTGCTATTGACGGGATTTACTGAGTATAATGATAATGATGATGATAAACAGTCCAAATTTAAACCAAGAACACATTTTAAAAATTTTAAACAATGATCACCAACATATATGGTTCTCTGATAAAACCCAGAAAACTAAACTAATCAGCTACAGATTTTAATCCATTTCGAGAAGGATTAAGTCTCCAAAACAGAATACAATTCTGAATTTTCTAAAAAATATAAAAACCCCTGCCCTTAAACTAAACACAAAGAAACACATTTAAACGTAAACTAAACAGCAGTTACTTCCTATTTTTCAGCCCCACTCACCCACTATTCCTATCCTAATTTCCCTCCTGAATTGAGCCTGGTTTCGTATCATTCTCCTTCTACCAAACAAAGACACTAAGACCATGTGTAACAGGTAACGCCCCTATGATTGGCAGGTTAAGGGGCGTGAAAGCAGGAGCGAAATATAGTAGTGTTAATTTTACCGGAAATTTCCCGAAAAATAATTGCAGTGTAAAATATTGAATTTTTACACTTTTGAAGTGATGCGTCATTCACTTTTGAAGGTGTCAGTGATGCGTCATTCACTTTTGAAGGTGTCAGTGAAAACATAAACCATTAGACAGTATGGGGGCCGGCTGAGGCCCGGCGCCGGTCCCCCACACCGCCCCCCATAGGGTCGGCCCGTCAACTTCGTCCTCCACCAGCCGATCTCGACGCCCCTCTCTCCTCTCTCCTAACACACACACATCTATACATACATACATATAGAGAGGTTCATCCCCCACCCCCTAGGTCCATCCCCTCCAAGCCGAGCCTACGTGGTGGTCCATCCCTTGGGGGATGAGGCTCTCCATACCCACTAGTCTTACGCGTAGCCTAAATATTACTCTATATAGCAGTCTCAAATTTAAAATGATTTCTCAGTAAATAACTTGATCAAGGGTTAAAAAATAATTACCGGTGGTTAATGTTAACTCTGAACCTGATGAAGAACAACATTGAACTTGAAATGCTGGACATGAACAAGGACAAGGAGTGTAAAATTGGGGAAACTTTGGGGGTTTATCTGAAATAGAATTAAAGGGTGAATGAGTAGTTGTGAGAATAAGTCTAGAGTTCATTTTGGTGAAAGTTTATCCAGTGTCTGATTTTAGCATTTAGGTTACTAAATTGGGCAATTTGTAATGATTTGGGTTGGGTGTTGCTAAATACACTCCTATTATTTTTAATTTTACTGGTTGCACTCCCCCCTTAAAGTTTGTAAATAAATACAATCAACCCTTGTATTTTATCTTCAAGTATGCTATGATCTTCCCCTGATTTAGATTTGGTTCATGTTGTGGGTTACTTATCGATTCCATCTTATATTATTATTAGTCATGAAAATAATTGCAAAATAGATTTATGTTGTTGCAAACTATTTTTTTTTCTTCTTTTTCTGACGTTATTATTAATTTTCTTTTTATTGCCTGTAGATTAATTCGAGAGAATATTTGATCATCATTGTAACAATAATGATTAATAAAAAAAAAACATACAGATGCTTTTGAAGTTTGATGTTTATTTTATGTGACTATTGCTGATGATTCAAGCTAATTCTTAATGTGTTACTTATTTGTTTTAAACGTAACGAACTTATCATAGTCTTAATCTTATTTTTTTTTTGAAGTATCGATTCATAAACGTTATATTTCAATTCAATTAATGATTGTATTCACTTATTATATATTATATTTCAATTCAACAAATAATACAAAACAAGATCATCCGGGTGAAAAGAGAAAGAAACTTAAACAAAACAATCAAGAATTGATAAAAAAACAATCAGGGAATGAACCAAAAAAAAGAAATCGTAAACAATTGAACAAAACAATAATATATAAAAGGTAAAGGGTGGAATTTAAAAAATTATAAAAATGATATTTTTGAAAAGAGAGGTATAAATAGTAAAAATGAAGGTGCATTTAGCCACACCCTTTGGGGGTTTAGAAGTTGAATTTTTCTTCAAATGGAATGGTGGAGAAGAAACCATATATGATTGGATTGTGGGCTTTATCTTGAAATGTGGGGCCATTCTCATGAATATGCTTCAAAAGACACCCAAATATTCTGTCTTTTTATTGTAAAAAAAAAACCTAAAAACATACGGCAAAAAGAAAGATAACATATTCATGACCAATATATATGTATTATAATTTATATTTATAATTAAAATAATAGATAAAAATGTTTATGTGGTTTTAATGGTTCCTTACTTAAAAATTTATTATAACAAAAAAGAAAAAAAAAACCCATGTCAAAAACTGATATTCAAGCTAGAAGCAAAGCCAATTTTTTAGTCACCAAATCTACTTTTAAAGACATAGATTTTATCTCAAAAGTGAAATTTATATTTATAAATAGGGGTAACTTTATAGAAATGTAATCAAGTTTGTTAATTGTTCTAATTAAGTGACTGAAACTTTTTTTGTGTCTCTAAAATCATTGAAGTTTCATTTGTTATTCTAATACTATGTAATTATCAGGTTACAAGGTTAACAATGATGATGTGTCAGGTTTAACTAAATTTTTAATATTTAATATCAAGTTATTGTATTATATATGTATAATTTATATTATGGACATTGACTTTTCATTTGAAAAACTAAAAATAAACAACGTGTCTCCAAGATTAAAAGGGAAAAAGTAGTGTGAATATATATAATACACAACACATCTGGACCTGCAAATTGTTTTCCTCTCCGACCAAACACCGGCAAGCGGCAACCCTATACTTTTTCCGAATACCAAATTCTAAATCTGAGCCCATTTTTCTATCTGAAATATGCATTTACTTGCCGGCCATAACACCCAATCTGAAAACTTGTTGTTCGACCGAAATCTGAGATCGAATGGTGAGGTTAAAACGAAAGTCGTCTCCGGCAAGAGGCAGTGTCCGATGGGTTGGTGTGAACCAGAGGCGATACAGAGATGAGGGAGATGCGATGGCTTTCGGTCTGGTGTTTGTGTGGCGTGGTGTAGTTGCCGATCGGAATCAGAGATAGGTGTGGGTTGGATTTTGATTTTGTTGTGACGAAATCCGACCCAAAATGACTAATGTGTTGAATGGAGAAGGAAGAAAGGGTATGGATATACAACCTACCTCCGCTTATTGCCGGTCGCCGGAAGTTGCAGTTGCCGGCCGGGAAGACATGAACTGACTTGAACGTGGAAGAAAGCTTCTAAGGGTTGAGATTAGTGGAACAATTCTAAAACTTGGTTATTTTTTAGGGTTTTAAATATGTTTTGATTTATAAAATTCACCTAATATAAATAATATTCACATAAGCATTAAAACAAAATAAAAAATAGGAGAAAGAAAATAACCTGGTGACCTGGTAATTACACATTATTAGAACCCTAAACTAAAGTTTAGTTACTTTATAGATACAAAAAAAGTTTGGATGATTTAATCGGAACACTAAGCAAACTTGATTACATTTCTGTGATATTTTCCCTTATAAATATAACAATTGATGAAGCCTCTTAGGAACAGTCCCCGCTTCCAGGTTGCTTTTAACAGGCATCTGCCGGTTCCCAGCTACTTCTTCAAAACGCCATCTTCAATCTCAGCAAAACCCCAAACTCAACCAAATCACCTTACTCCTTTCAAATTGATCTGGTTTTCCGACTAAATCACAACCCACAACCACCCATTCACCTTACTACCCTTCAAATTGATCCGATATGTTATTTTTTACGGTGTGACGGTGTGCGATATCGATGGTCAGACAACGTATTCTGGACAGGTAGCATCAGTGTCGGCGGCAGCACAGGAGTGGCCTGAATAATACCCATAAGAAATGGTAGGTGCCGGAGCGGCGACACTTCAGCCGCGTCTCATCTCATCGTTCGTCGGAAACTGTTGGCATAACAAATCAACGCAACACCTACATAACCTCTTTCGCTTTAACCCAGGTTCTTTCTCCCTCTCTGTATACAAATTCCAACTGTATTCGTGTTCATTTGTATCTGATCATGGCTGATTTTGTGTTTCTTGAACGAATTATTACCATATATTTAAACCCTTTAGATGATTAGCTCCGATTGTTGTTATTTCGAATTAGATGTTGCTATGCACACCAAGTGTTTGATGAAATGACAGGGTTTTTGATTCTTGGATATCTGTTGAATAACTTATGAGATGCAAAGTTTATGGGTTTCACCACTTAATCATCTCACACTTTAATACTTCATGTGGAATTTATTGTGGCTATATGAGTTTTTTTATCCATAAATATTATGAACTTTGAGCATACGCCAATTTTTAGGGATGGTTTGGACCCTGCTTGCCTAACACTAGATCGTAGAAAATGATAATTTCTTTGGAAAGCTGTTTAACAATTAAATTGGTTTGATTACACTTAAAATCATCGGGTGAATCAACAGTTATGTAGTAATCTTATTTAAACAAGTTTTGGATACAATTGGCATAATATATCCTTCATTTTGGTGTTTATTTAGGTTTATAAATCAACTTCGACTTACATCTCCTTTAGATAATATTCTACAGGTAATCCATCGATCATGGAAGTCCAATACCTAGAAAATCACCGATAAGATATCGTTAACATTAAACCAAACATCGGTTTTAGCATAAATAAGATGCATACTAGGGTACGATAAGCAACCTTATTTAGGGTCAAGCAACGAGCCGATTAGAGTTGTAACAGAGCTGAGCTCAAGCTCAAGCTCAATTTTTAGCGCCGTAGGGAGATTTTTGAGCCAAGCTGACTTGTACAGGTTTTGAGCTCGTGCTGGCTCGGTTTGTGAACACCACTACCCTAGAATACAAGTAACAATCCACAACAAATGTCTTATGACCTAGATAATCAAATTAACAAAGACATCACCTTCACCAACCGAATAACATATGTATACTTACAAAATATATGCCTGTATAATCGTCAATAGGAAGGCACCAAAAGAGGTACTTAAACAACATGTGTGAAAACGCAAATGAAGCTGAAATAATGGCGGCTATTGCCTTTAGTCCCCCACAATCTATTAGAAGACATTAAACTTAATTCGTATTCTATTGTTTATTATTTCTGTAACAATTAAATTCTCTAAGTACCTATTTTATGTATAATTAGGTTAGTGATCATATGACATTTGTATTCGGTTTGGCGCCAAAAACCGCCAAACATAACAATTGTCGGTTGTTATGTATATATACACCATGCCTGTAACTATTCGAATTTCTTAGATTTTGACAAATTCTTTCATTGTTTGCTACTCTTTCTTCCTTGATAACACCTACAAGCTGCATCTGCAACTTATCATTAAGACTTGATTATGACCAACCATGATAGTCATCACCAACTATTCTACTAATCACTACATGGGTTGGTTCAGATAATACATGTTCATTTAGATTAGAATGGGTAGTCTCAAATCAAACAAAATCTAAGAATATGTCGGTCTACTGACACTTGAAAATTTGAACGGTACAAAAAGGTGAGCAACACGCTAACACTTGAAAGTTGATGTTTTCCTAACACTTGAAAAATGATGTTTTTTTATGATTTGTTATTGAATGTTATTCATGTTACCTATTTTATAAAATGACGCTTTTTGATGTAAGTGTTAAAGTTGGCCAGCCTTCTACAGAATTCTTGTACTTTATTTCCCCTATACTAAGCCAAGAAAAACAAATCTTAACAGCAAGCGTAAAGTAAAACAAGTGGTGTTGCATTTCTTTGGTTGCTTAACAACCATTTTGATGGTTTGTCATTGTTTAGAGAAGAAGAAGCAAAGATCGAAGGTCAAACCAGGGACTACTTTGACGGGCTAGCGCCAAAGTGTCACATTGAATAAAACTCCGAGGTTGGTTTTTTTTCAGATTTGCTATAGACATCTTATTAAATATGCTTGCCAAAGCTTCTTTTTTTCCGGATTTGCTATAGTCTTATATAATATGCCTGCCAAAGCCTTTTTTTTGTTTACAGACAACTGAAAATATAAATTTCATTTTATTCTAATTAGTCTTGGTTCACATGAATTTCTACACATTCAACTAACATTAGTTCATATATGAAACGACATTCATTTACATGTAAATATATACTATTTTTCGGTCAATAGAAAAAGGAAATGTAGATTTTGCTATAATACACCAATAACTTTCACAAATTACCTATACCTCTTGTGTAGCAGTTACTAAGGTGTATATATGTCATTTTGAACCCAGTTCTACCTAACGATTTTGTGTTGCACAAACTGGTGTATGCAGGTAATAGCGTGACTGATGAGTTTGTAGAGACCAAGATTACAAAGATCTTAACGACGTCGACAGGCAACATCACACCGTAAAGAAAACGTTGAATGACTTCTATTGTAGTTGACTCTTGGATATATAAGGTTATATGAAAAAGCATGGGGTCTCTGATTCTTGTGGCTCGGCTTTGCTCCAGCCAACGGGAGCCTTAACAAAACCAAAAGGATGGTAGAAGCATCCCCGCTCAATTCTCGGAAGCAAATCATTTAGCTTTGTAACGGATCAGGCTGAAAATATGTCTCAAAACAGGAAAACAATTGAATTAACCCGCTACAACTTTCAGCCCTTTATATTTAGTACA
The DNA here is from genome assembly GCA_030545235.1 of Helianthus tuberosus. Taxonomy (NCBI): domain Eukaryota; kingdom Viridiplantae; phylum Streptophyta; class Magnoliopsida; order Asterales; family Asteraceae; genus Helianthus; species Helianthus tuberosus. Next base: position 50,875,072 of record CM060452.1, on the reverse strand, counting down.
TTATTTCTTTACCAATTATCGTTATGTAACACAAGTAATATCCTGTTAACATAAAAACATACCCGCCGTGAAGCGCGGGTGTTATCTACTAGTTATAAATAAAGAAGCATGCTTTACTTAATAGTTAATTCACTCATGTTTGGATAGATGTTGAAAATATTAAGTGTTTTTTTTGTTTGAAAGTAGTTGAGATTGTTGAACCCCTCGAAGTGGGACCGTCTGGGCGTCGAAGCACATGGTATATTAAGCATAGATCTTAGAGCATTCACATCCAATCCACTAAAAATATACATACATTCCACTAAAAAACAACTCCTATATCAATATATTTCCACTAAAAACAAATACTTTTTCTCTCTCCTTTTCAATATACTAGTGGGAGTGCCCGCGCGTTGCCGCGGGTACACATATGTTTGATAGACGCACGTTGCGTGACGTGTTTCATACACAAAGTTAACCTCAAACCATTAATTGGCTCCTAGGTGTCAAACACAAAGTTTACCTCAAACCATCAATTGGCTCCTAGGTGTCATAGCTAGTACTTAACTCTTCCTTCACACTTGGATTAAGAAAATCAAATCTAAAACCGAAAATGGAGAGAAAGACGTAAAGCAATACCAATGTTTATAAAAAAAATATAACCAAAAGCGAGAAGTGTATAGTTTCCGCCTCTCGTGATGGGAGGAGATGAGCCTTTGCCAATGGCCATGCGAGCAACCGTCTAAATCCCCCATCGGAAACAAGACTTGGAATCCCAAAACACTTGAGTTTTGGAAGATTAATTTTGAATGTGGTGTTTTTTTGTTGACTTTGTTTTTTTTGAACGTGCAAGGTCTAGAATTTTTTTTAAATGACTTTAGATTGCTTGTGAGTTGAGCATGTTATTATTATGTTACTAATTTTGGAACACCATCTATATATTACAAAACTATGACATCTTATAACAGCCATTTCTCTTCCTACATAAGCATCAAATATTAACATAAGCCTAAACTTTTCATTTCATATTTTTACCATAAACCAATATTTGTTGCTCGTAACAAATTTTAGATAACTACGAAAACAATGGTAAGTGGAATTTGGAAACATGTAAACCAATAACCTTTAGTTGCTTAGTAACTATATACTATTTAAGCACATTTGGTACAGCAAATTAATAACTTCAGGTTAGACCATGTATGGTTTGGCTAGTGACTTAAAAATCATGTAATATATAATAACTTCAGGATGTATGGTTTGGTTAGTGACTTGAAAAGACTGCTCTGCAGGAATTGATGCTTTTGTTTCGAGCCTCGGTAGGTTTTGTCAATGTGTCCATGGTCGCCTATCTAGGTGCTCATAGAACAAACCCCGGCACAGCATTTGCCATGGCCCGGTTTGCATGGTGTGCATTGTTTGCGGGTTCTTTGTAATGGATGTATCAGTTCAAGCATTGAGGATAAACGAAACCAAATGCGATACGTGGTGGCAATTTGTTAACAATCGGAGATTTAAATGCAAGTTGCACATGAAGCTGCCAATCCGTCGAGGACATGATTGCATGGGCGTCGCTCATATCAGAAGCCAATCATCTTTGTGTCAACTTTTTTAACACCCTCTAGAAGATTGGCAGACCATGTTTTCAATTTTCACAATACATGTTAGCGTTGAAAATCTTAAAACCTATGAAAGATTAAAACCTTAATGCAGATCAACACGCGTAGCCAGTAATCTTAATACCAATAATATCACTTGAAACTCAAAAGATAACATACTTTCATTAAACAAATTGTAAAAATAAAGATTACAGCAACAGAGCATCACGAGAACAAAAGAGTCCAATTCATAACAAAAACACAACAAAAACTCATTTTATAACATAAAGTCTTGAGTATCTAATCTTGCTTTCGTCACAAGATTTAGACTGGTACTGGCACGGACATAGGCAACGGCTCGTCACCCATCACAAGGGGTGGTCTATATTCCTCCACCTCTTTTGGTGGGAGTGCCACAACATCATCCTTTGGCATATGAATAACAACATTATCAGGTAAAGGTGTCTTGGGTCCAAGCTTTCCAGTTGGGTCCCAGTCAGGCATGATCTTAACCTTTATACCATGAACACCCTGTTTGTTTCACACAAATTATACGAACTTCAATCAGTTCTTGATATAAACGCACTGCAGTTTGAAGCATGAAATCATGTTCACAAGTGTTTATATGAGTTTACCTGTCTAAGAAGCACGTGTCTGACAGCAGAGTCAATGTACTCCTTGACTGGTTGACCAGAAGACACCATGTACCCATCCTTGAACTTCATTGATTTTGCACGCTGAGCCCTAAGCTTTCCGCTAACAATAACCTGAGAGACATATCAGGCCCACACGGTAATAAAAATAAAGAATTTTTTTTAGAATAACAAGTTATTTAGTCACCAAGCTAAATCAATAGAGAAACTTAAAAGTTAACTTTAATCCACAAGAACCGGTGCACATTATCTATTGTCATCAATCCAGTCTTTACTTAACCACTAAGTCACAAAAAAAAAAAAAAAAAAAAAAAAAACCTCATTCAAAATCAAAGTTACTGGAGAAGAACAATCGAACGCATCAATCAGATAGTATTTAATGTTAAATACTATAAGTTGGAACCCAGTTTCCATATTACAATATTGAGCTGAAGGAGTTACATGTTGCTGGGAAGCGGTTGCCTTTAAGTCCGAGCGTATTTGATGGAAAGCATGGAACGGTGCTCGACAGTGGAACATATGCATACCTACCAGAAGCTGCTTTTCTTGCTTTTAAGGATGCTGTACGATCTCATTCTCTTTAGTTCTTCTTCTTGACACTTGATTTCACTCTTATTTGTTTTTATTTCACTCAATATTGTAACATGTAACTCCACATGTAAATATTTACCTGTGAACTGTCAACATTTAACTCCATCGCAATTAAATGAGTAAGTTCTATGATGTGAGGTTCCAACTTATAGTATTTAACATTCAACGCCATGTAAAATATTATACTTCCAACTTTAGACCCTGCATCATGTTGTGCAGATGACATTAAATGCATATTATGCTATACTAAACAATTAAACCAAATCATTAAAGTTAGAAGCTTACGGTACCTGGAGAAATATGATACGGGCTCCCTGTTGGAGCTGAAGAAGGAGACACATCTGGACTTGAATGTGAGTGATCTGGTGCGGAAGGGGACACATCAGAATCATGAAGTCTTGCCCAAAGATCAGAACAATTGGTTTTCCAAAACCCAATCTTGGCATGTGCACGGTCATATGTAACAAAAGTGCAGACGATAATGGCTGTAACACGCATAAAATTGCACTCAGTCGATATTGTTGATAAGAAAAAAGGTAAAGAATTTGCACAGTAAAATAAAAAAAAAAAAAGGGATAAAAACTCCTCAAGAGTTGTGGGCGAAGATAATTACCTCCTAAAAGAGTTGTCGGATCCTTTCCATTCTGAAAAATCCCCAGGCAATAAGCACCACGCACCTTTGAGTGCTTTTAATATAAGAAACAAATGAGCATACAAACAGCAAACTTTTGAGATATTATTATTATATAGTGACTTGAAAAGAAATTTTAAAAAATGATACAAATGCTTACCCTAAACCAAGTAGTTCTCAGGGGATAGACAGCTTATGTCCTTTCCCGAAAACCATTTCAACTGACGGAAATGTTTCCGAGAGTTTTGAGACATCACGGATGTAACAAATACATAATATTAGTTCCTATTTGACCACATTAATTATCCATAGTTCAAAAACAATACCTTCCAACACCAGAGAAGCAAATGTCGTTATAACTTGGATCAGGACCTCTGATCTTTTTGAAAGAATGTAGTTCTTTAATGATCTGTATTCAAGATTAAAAAAATAAAAACAAATAAGAGTGAAATCAAGTGTCAAGAAGAAGAACTAAAGATGGTAGCGCCGGTGGCGTAGCTCCTCGGCTCAGGCGAGTGAAGCTAGCAGCGGCTCCGAATGGTGGTTGGTTCACGAAAGAGGCGGGAGGCGGCGGCGGCTCGTTGATTCACGGCCGGTCTCCTGCGTCGCAACAGGGAACAGAGCAAACCTAATAATCGCCTTCGCCTCTGATTGTTGAAACAAACTGGCGTTGACGTCGCCGTGCGTCGAAACCCTAGTCGTCAATACCAGAGTTGGCGATTAGGTCTTAATACCAGAGTTGGCGATTAGGTCTTATGAGTTTCTTCATCGCTTTATCTTCATCCACCAAACACAAGGGTTACAAAAGGACAGCCTCAATTGATATGGAATCAATAGTAACGGATACTCAATTGAAGAAGGGAAATGATGGAGTTCATGAGGCTATTGAATGGACAATTGAATGTGTTCTTTCATGACGATGATTACAATCTGAGTCCTTTTGAAACTGACGAATTGATGAGTAGGCTCAGTGAGAGGAGGAGCAATTTTACAATGCCAGGGGTTTCAAAAACATTAAATCCAAATTAAATTAAGGATAAAGGTGGAATTGTTATTAAAAATTAATGGATAAATTTACTATTTTAGCCCTAAAGTGTCTTAAATCTTTCGATAATGTGCAAGTTTACCCCCTCTAAAATAGCTTGGCTCTCTTGTACATAATGCATCAAAATGTATACGAATTGTAAAATTACGAAAAGGGTAAAAAACCCAGTTTCCTTAATAAAGGTATATAGATATTACATTTTTCTCTCTCCTTCACTCACAAGTCACAACCACTTTCAATATATATTAAAAAATTATAGTGGGTGAACAGTATCCCTCCAAATATACAGATGAACAGTAATATTTTCTCTCTCCTCCACTCACAACCACTTTTTATACTCTTTATAGGAAAAATTACACTTTTCGTCCTTTATGTTTATAGCTAGTTGCAATGGATGACCTTTACCTTTAATAATTACAGCCACAGTCCTTTATTTTGAAAACTTGTTACACCTTTCGTCCTTTAGCACTAACCAGGTTAAAATTTTCAGTTAAATTTATTTACTTAGGGGCAGTTTAGTCTTTCTACTTAATTATTTATAGTATAAATAAAAAAATAAAATCAAATATAAATACCTTTTTTTTTCTATTTCACTCTCTCTCTCTCTCACTTTAAACACACTCTCTCTCTCTCTCTCACTTTCTCTCTCTCTAACCAAGACCCACCCCACTGCCGCCTCCATCAGATCTTCATCCATCACCACCCCCTCCATCAGATCTTCATCCATCACCACCACCCCTGTCTTCCGGACACCCCGTCGCCGCCATCAGATCTGTTCATCCATCACCACCGCCTCCATCAGATTTCTCATCAAGGTGACCTGCAACCGTTTCGAAGCCAAATATGAGAGCTTTCACCCATTTTCCAGGTGACTTCCCCATTGCTACAAGTTTGGGATTAAACCCCTGTTTATTCCCAGAGGTCGAAAACAGAGTAATCCAAATTCTGAAGCAATATGCATACCATTTGTGGATTTGTTGGGAAACCGAATGATGAGCTGCAGTGCAGGCAGGGGAGGCGTGGGGTTAAATAGGTAGTGAAGAAGAAGGGGGAGTGGGGGGTGGGTAACTTCCGTTTCGAAGCCAAATAGATGGTCCCTTGGTGGATTGAGTGGTGATTGTTTGAAGGAGAGTGCTGAAGATAATGGGGGTTGTTGATGAAAAGGATTTTGTAGAGTAAGTTTTTTTAGATCTGGGTTTTAGAGGAGATGAAGAGGATTTTTGGAGAGAGAGAGAGAGAGTTCTTTTGAATTTTGAAGATAAATAACAATTTTGTATTCTGCAAATTGTGAGTTTGAAGATGAACATAACAATAACAAGATCTAAACCAGTTTAGAGAGTTGGGGATCTGGATGGAGGCGGAGGTGGTGGCGTGGTGTGGCGGATCTGGTGGTGGTGATGTTATAAGTCGGCTGGATTTGGTGGTGGCGGGTTTGTGGTGGCCGGATGTGGTGGTGGTGGCTGCGATAAGGAGGTGGGTGGTGGTGGAGGTTGATTAAAGTGAGTGGGGGGATAGTTGACCAGGGGATGATTTATGTTAACTATATATATATATATTTTTTACTTTTTTAAATAAACGAGTAAAATTACTGATTTACCCTCATGTGCAAGTCACTTGACCAGACTTAAGTTAAATTTTTAACCTGGTTAGTGCTAAAGGACGAAAGGTGTAACAAGTTTTCAAAATAAAGGATTGTGGCTGTAATTATTAAAGGTAAAGGTCATCCATTGCAACTAGCTATAAACATAAAGGACGAAAAGTGTAATTTTTCCCTCTTTATATTATAAAAACTCTACACACTGGATATGATGAACTGGATGGGAATGCTCTAAGCTTATAAATAAATCTACAATTTTAATCGTAAACTCTAATTTTTTATTAATAAAATTGGCTCGTTAGTGTGGTTATGTACATACATTACAGTAGCACAAATCCATTGAACCATGTAAATCATGTGTTCTTATTATTAGTGTGCTTATTATAATCGTTATGTTGGGCATTATCCGTTAGTAAACAGAAGAGATGATTCTATGAGGCTTAGTAGTCAGGAACCATGCAACAAAAGACAGAGGTCCAGAGGTCAAATCCTGGCTCCATATTCTTTAGCTGCAGTTTACACGATTTATCTTATCTCATTCTTGTATTCGTCATGAGATCCTTTGGTGGAAACCTTGAATCAGCTCTGAAATAACCTTGATTGATTGAGTTATTAAAAAGAAAAAAACAAGATACTCCTAATACCATCTAAATTATCCAATACAATGTCAAATGAGTCAATTTCATATACACTTTTTCTAGTTTGTATACTATATATTATGCATTGACACATGACATTAAAGACCATGTGATCTGAATATAATCAATGTTGGAAAAGATCAATAGTAACCATTTGGAGTAAATTGTCATTTTAGTCCCTGAGGTTTGTCCAAATTTTCCATTTTAGTCAAAATAGTTTTTTTTAAACTTAATGGAAAACATGAAACACATACCTGTAATAGTATTCAAAGCAGTAGAGAATCCAGTCATAGTGTTCGACATCTTTGTCAGGTTGATCCGGTTCCTCCTTAGGGTGTAAAGTTATGATGGTAATGAAAACCGAAATTAGGGTTGAATTCGGTTGAGGGAGAGAGTCACGAATTATGATGTTAAATGAGGGTTGTGATTGTGTAAAGTGTGTAACCCTTTAACTCTCTAATAAGCCCCTTATTTATACACCCAAGAGGAAACCTAATTAGTTAATAAGGGTAATATGGTCCATCAACAATTACCAACTAATTATAATAGGTTATTAATATATTTTGATCTAATATAATATAAATGATTATATAGGCTACAAGATTAAATATTACAACATTAATATATTTAATCTTACATTCTCCCACTTAGCCAAATAATCATTTATCATGAGTATTAGGTAAGCCTGGCCAGGAGTTAACACTCATTTTAGCCTTAAACCAAGAACTATAGCAGAGAAATACAGCCGTTGAATCATCATGCGACTCAGGACCCCCATTAGTCATACTATAGCCTCAATTTAAAACCTAACAGTTACGATCAAAATATGTATAAGCCCTTTAGCGTCTGATTTGTATTTATATTTGTCTATATGTCATTACACCGGCAGAACATATGTTAGAGACATACAAAATCAAACTGAGGAAATTTTATTAATTAAAACATAAGCTAGTACAATATGCCATTAAACAAGGTCTTTAATAAGTCCCATATTCGATACATGTTCTTCGAAAACTTTAGGTGGGAGACCTTTAGTCATCGGATCCGCAAGCATATCTTTAGTACTAATATACTCAATACAAAGATTATTTTCCTCAACTCGTTCACGTACGAACAAGTACTTCGTATCAAGATATAAACCAGCTCCAGTCGAACTGTTACTGTTCGAGAAACTAACGGCAGCTGAATTATCACAGTAAAGCTTCAATGGTCTAGAAATGGAATTAACAATTTTGAGTCCAGTGATCAGATTTCTAAGCAACATTCCATGACAGGTTGCGTTGTAAACAGCAATGTACTCTGCCATCATTGTGGAAGTTGTAGTTAACTGTTGTTTATGACTCTTCCATGAGATAGGTCCGCCTGCTAACATAAAGATGTAGCCCGAAGTGGATTTCTTGTCATCTTTGCATTTGGCAAAGTCAGAATCAGAATAACCTACCACTTCTAAGTGATCACTTCTTCTGTAAGTCAGTTTGTAGTCTTTCGTCCCTTGCAGATATCTAAGGACCTTCTTAGCTGCTTTCCAGTGATCTAGGCCAGGATTAGTCTGATAACGGCCTAGCATTCCAGCAATGTAAGCGATATCTGGGCGAGTACAGACTTGAGCATACATCAGGCTCCCGACTACTGACGCGTAAGGTATCTGGCTCATTTGCTCCTTTTCAACCTCTGTTGTCGGACACTGGAATGAACCGAAAACATCTCCCTTAACTACTGGAGCGACTGAGGGTTTGCACTGTTGCATGTTGTAACGTGTAAGGACGCGATCTATGTAAGTCTTTTGAGACAATCCTAAGATCCCTTTGTGTCTATCTCGGTGAATTTCGATGCCAATGACGTAAGAAGCATCTCCAAGATCCTTCATGTCGAAGTTATGCGAGAGTAAACGCTTCGACTCATGCAACATGTCTAAACTATTACTTGCCAATAGAATATCATCTACGTAGAGGACAAGTATAGTAAAGTTACTCCCACTCATCTTGAGGTAGGTGCATTGATCCACTTGATTCTTCATAAAACCTTGCCTCTTCATGACTTCATCAAACTTGAGGTACCATTGACGTGATGCTTGTTTTAACCCATAAATGGATTTCTTCAACTTACAGACTAGATGCTCCTGACCTTCAGGTTTAAAACCTTCAGGTTGTTTCATGTAAACATCTTCGTCTAAGTCTCCGTTAAGGAAAGCAGTTTTGACGTCCATCTGATGCAGCTCTAAATCAAAATGAGCTACTAGGGCCATAACGATCCTTAATGAATCTTTACGAGAGACAGGTGAAAACGTCTCTTGATAATCAATTCCCTCTTTCTGAGTGTAGCCCTTTGCAACCAATCTCGCTTTGTAGCGTTCAACGTTCCCATTCGGATCCAGTTTTGTTTTGAACACCCATTTACAACCTACAGGTTTGGCACCATTGGGTATTTCGACTAAATCCCAAACGTTATTTTTCTTCATGGATTCAAGCTCATCAATCATTGCTTTATTCCATTCAGAAGACTGATCACTGCTAATGGCTTCATTATAAGAGATAGGATCATTGAGCTTTCCAGCATCCATTTCAGTCAGGTAGGTAACATAATCATCCCAATTAGTAGGCCTTCTTTGCCTAGATGACCTCCTGAGTTGATTATCGGGTTCAGCGTTGTCTTGGTTTTGAGCGTTTGATGTGCCTTCGTTGTGAGGTATAATGGGTTCTGATTGTGGAGGTGGAATTTGTGCAGTGACTTCAGGTGCAGTTGCATGGGGTACAAGAGGAGTAAACGGAGTAATGGTAAGCGACGAGTCTCTCCCCCCCGCGTCTTGTACTTCTTGCAATTCTTCGTAAGGGTTGGTACTGCTCCCACTGACCTTGAAATCCTCCAGGAACGCAGCACGCTTGGTTTCAACAATACGGGTGGCATGGGAAGGACAATAGAAACGATAACCCTTCGAATGATCAGGATACCCGATAAAGAAGCAGGTAACTGTTTTAGGGTCAAGTTTCCTTAGGAAAGGATTGTAAAGTTTTGCTTCAGCAATGCAGCCCCATACTTTCATATATTTAAGACTCGGTTTCCTTCCTGTCCAAAGTTCATAAGGAGTTTTAGGGACAGACTTAGAAGGAACTCTATTGAGTATATGAACAGCTGCTTTTAACGCTTCAGTCCAGAGGAATAATGGTAAATTAGTGTTGGCTAACATACTGCGCACCATGTTCATAAGGGTACGATTTCTTCGTTCAGCGACACCATTCTGCTGAGGTGTACCAGGCATGGTGTATTGGTTCACAATCCCCTGGCCCTTACAAAACTCATAAAATGGACCAGGAGCTTGACCCACATCAGTATGTCTGCCATAATATTCACCGCCTCTATCTGATCTCACAACTTTAATTTTACGATCTAATTGCTTTTCAACTTCAGCTTTATAATCTTTAAAAGTTGTTAGAGATTCAGATTTCTCCTTTATAAGATACAAGTACATGTAACGAGAATAATCATCAATGAAAGTGATAAATGAAGTATGTCCTGTTATACCAGCAATTTGATAAGGACCACTAATGTCAGTGTGAATGAGTTCTAATAAATTAGAGCTCCTAGTGGCACCTTTCTTATTTGCTAATGTCATTTTGCCTTTGAGACATTTGACACATGTTCCAAAATCGGTGAAATCGAGAGGAGGTAAGACTTCATCCTTTACGAGACGATTTAATCGTTCTCTTGAGATGTGGCCTAAACGTTGATGCCACAACATAGATGAAGTCTCTAAGTCTCGAATTTGTTTCTTTTCCATCTTTGTGAGTGATTCATTAATATTATATGACAACAAAGATTTAGAAAAATTATCATCTAGTTCTAATCTATAGAGACCACCATCCAGAATGCCAGTACCATAAACAATAGAATCATAGAGAATAGAGAGTTTGCGATGACCATGGGAAACAACAAAACCGTCCATGTCTAACTTTGGTCCTGATACAAGGTTCCGAGTTACCTCAGGAACATATAAGGTATCATAAAGTTTAATACATAAACCAGTTTTCAAAAATAATTGTAATGTTCCTATGGCCTTCACTTCTAATTCTCGATCATCTCCAACCTTAAGTGTTCTTTGGTTTCTTCCCAGCTTCCGGATTGTAAGGAATCCCTGAAGTGAATTGGTAACATGTACCATAGAACCAGAGTCAAACCACCAAGAATTAGCAGGAACATTTAAATTAAAGGACTCAAGTATCATGAAAAAATCGTTACCTTTCTTAGCCAGCCACTCCTTGAAGTCAGGGCATTCCTTTTGCTTATGTCCTGTTTTCTTACAGAACTTGCAGTAGGGTTTGCCTAAGGAGTTCTTAGAGCTGGAAGGTGCACTTGTATTAGGATTTGGATTTGGCTTTTGAACCTTAGAAGCATCCTTTCTTGGATAATTGTTCTTCCTCTTCTTTGAGCTGGAGGTGGTGAAGTTAGCAACATCAGTATGGCGATCCATCTTCATACGCTCTTCCTCCTGCACGCACATGGCGATCAGCTCACTCATCGTCCATTTGTCCTTCTGAGTGTTGTAATTGATCTTGAATGCTTCATAGGACGAAGGAAGCGAAGTGATGATGAAGTGAACAAGAAAACCATCACTGATCTCCATCTCTAGGCCCTTCAACTTATTGGCCATGTCATGCATCATCATGATGTGTTCGCGAATGCCGCTCCTCCCATCATACTTAGTCGTCACCAGCTTGAGGATAAGAGTGCTAGCGTGTGCTTTTGATGTTCCCTTGAATTGATCCTCCACAGAAGCCAAGTAGGTTTTAGCATCTTCAGAATCAGGAATAGCTCCTCTGATAGAGTGATGAATGGACTGCTTCATGAACATGAGAGACATGCGGTTACTTCTAGTCCACTTATCATGAAGTAACTGCTGAGGAGCAGTACTCTGTGGAGTAAGGTCCGATGGCTTATCCTCTCTTAGAGCATAATCAAAGTCCAACACTCCAAGTGTAAGCATGAGGGCATCCTTCCATGCAGCAAAGTTATCACCAGTCAAAGGTGGAATCCCTTGATTTGGTGCTGATAGTGGAAATAAGATGAGCAAGTTATGATACTAAGAAAGAAGTCTTAATGTGATCTAAGGGCATGTTATACTAAGGCAGGCATAAGTAATGACCATTTTAATTATGAAGCTGTGATAATGTCTATTACTAACATCAAAATAATAGACTTAGGAAAATTCTATTTAAATGAAGACAAATCAGCTTTGGCCAGAAGTGTAATCACTTAAATATGTGTGCAAAGTAATTGTGACAAATCAGCTTTGGCCAGAAATGAGACAATCACTTTAGTTATGCACTTATCAAGTCATGCTAAACATAAATGAATTAAATCAGCTTTGGCCAGAATTAAGACATTTCAGGTTTGTAATGCATACTTAACATAGCTTGAATAATACTTGAACAATAAATAGATGTATTAAATCAGCTTTGGCCAGAATTAATATATCAGAAGCTCATTCAAGTTAAGCTATTTTGGTTTTGTAAAAATTATCTGATTCTGATAAATTAATTAAGTAAGTGTTAACAAAACCAAGTATTTAATAGCAAACCACCTATTTTTAGGTCACATTAAACAGCTTAAGTAATGAGATTTCGAATCTTGTGCGATCAGTAATGACTTGTGCGATCGGTAAGGCCCAAGTCTTGTGCGATTGATAAGGCCTAATAACTTGTGCAATCATGTAAGGCCCAATAACTTGTGCGATCATGTGAGGCCCAAAACTTGTGCGATGTGTGTAAGGCCCAAGTCTTGTGCGATCCATGAGTTATTGTGCGATTATGCAGTCTTGTGCGTTTTCCCTTGTATGATCAGTCTTGTGCGATCAGAGCCCCCTTTTTTTTTTTTTTTTTGTGTGTGAGACCTGATCTTGTGCGACTGTTATAGGGAACTTGTACGATTTATGATGATAATTTCGAAATCTCTTTTTAATGCTGTTTATTGTGTTAGTTAACTAAAACCCGAAATTTAAGGGATTGTGGGATATTATTTCCTATTTTATTTATGATCTAAAATCATCAAATATTTCGAAAAAATAATAACTGATTATCTATTAACAGTTTTTCGAAAATCTAATAGATAAAATAAAGATCAAAATATGGAAAAACATCCACTAATCCAAAATTATATTCCAAATCTTATGGAATTTTCGAGTTTTGCTTAGAACATAATGATGAACCCTAAAAAAATAAGAACATAATCTGGAAATCCGAAACCTGATTTTAATGGTTTTGTAATGGATTTCGTGACAATAAGTTTAATCCTTTATAATTTCGAGTCGGTTTATCAATTAGCAGGATCCGAAAACAGGGATTTCGGTCACAAACAACTCGAAAACAGTTTTTGATTTTAAGGCTTTAAAAGCTTTCGTTTTCCAGATTTTCGATCCGAGAATAATGGATACAAAATCAGAACTGATTTATCAACATATTCTCTGATACCACAAGTTGATCAGTTCTGATTAAACTTAATGGAAAACATGAAACACATACCTGTAATAGTATTCAAAGCAGTAGAGAATCCAGTCATAGTGTTCGACATCTTTGTCAGGTTGATCCGGTTCCTCCTTAGGGTGTAAAGTTATGATGGTAATGAAAACCGAAATTAGGGTTGAATTCGGTTGAGGGAGAGAGTCACGAATTATGATGTTAAATGAGGGTTGTGATTGTGTAAAGTGTGTAACCCTTTAACTCTCTAATAAGCCCCTTATTTATACACCCAAGAGGAAACCTAATTAGTTAATAAGGGTAATATGGTCCATCAACAATTACCAACTAATTATAATAGGTTATTAATATATTTTGATCTAATATAATATAAATGATTATATAGGCTACAAGATTAAATATTACAACATTAATATATTTAATCTTACAGTCAAATCCTGGCTCCATATTCTTTAGCTGCAGTTTACACGATTTATCTTATCTCATTCTCGTATTCGTCATGAGATCCTTTGGTGGAAACCTTGAATCAGCTCTGAAATAACCTTGATTGATTGAGTTATTAAAAAGAAAAAAACAAGATACTCCTAATACCATCTAAATTATCCAATACAATGTCAAATGAGTCAATTTCATATACACTTTTTCTAGTTTGTATACTATATATTATGCATTGACACATGACATTAAAGACCATGTGATCTGAATATAATCAATGTTGGAAAAGATCAATAGTAACCATTTGGAGTAAATTGTCATTTTAGTCCCTGAGGTTTGTCCAAATTTTCCATTTTAGTCAAAATAGTTTTTTTTAAACTTAATGGAAAACATGAAACACATACCTGTAATAGTATTCAAAGCAGTAGAGAATCCAGTCATAGTGTTCGACATCTTTGTCAGGTTGATCCGGTTCCTCCTTAGGGTGTAAAGTTATGATGGTAATGAAAACCGAAATTAGGGTTGAATTCGGTTGAGGGAGAGAGTCACGAATTATGATGTTAAATGAGGGTTGTGATTGTGTAAAGTGTGTAACCCTTTAACTCTCTAATAAGCCCCTTATTTATACACCCAAGAGGAAACCTAATTAGTTAATAAGGGTAATATGGTCCATCAACAATTACCAACTAATTATAATAGGTTATTAATATATTTTGATCTAATATAATATAAATGATTATATAGGCTACAAGATTAAATATTACAACATTAATATATTTAATCTTACAGTCAAATCCTGGCTCCATATTCTTTAGCTGCAGTTTACACGATTTATCTTATCTCATTCTCGTATTCGTCATGAGATCCTTTGGTGGAAACCTTGAATCAGCTCTGAAATAACCTTGATTGATTGAGTTATTAAAAAGAAAAAAACAAGATACTCCTAATACCATCTAAATTATCCAATACAATGTCAAATGAGTCAATTTCATATACACTTTTTCTAGTTTGTATACTATATATTATGCATTGACACATGACATTAAAGACCATGTGATCTGAATATAATCAATGTTGGAAAAGATCAATAGTAACCATTTGGAGTAAATTGTCATTTTAGTCCCTGAGGTTTGTCCAAATTTTCCATTTTAGTCAAAATAGTTTTTTTTAAACTTAATGGAAAACATGAAACACATACCTGTAATAGTATTCAAAGCAGTAGAGAATCCAGTCATAGTGTTCGACATCTTTGTCAGGTTGATCCGGTTCCTCCTTAGGGTGTAAAGTTATGATGGTAATGAAAACCGAAATTAGGGTTGAATTCGGTTGAGGGAGAGAGTCACGAATTATGATGTTAAATGAGGGTTGTGATTGTGTAAAGTGTGTAACCCTTTAACTCTCTAATAAGCCCCTTATTTATACACCCAAGAGGAAACCTAATTAGTTAATAAGGGTAATATGGTCCATCAACAATTACCAACTAATTATAATAGGTTATTAATATATTTTGATCTAATATAATATAAATGATTATATAGGCTACAAGATTAAATATTACAACATTAATATATTTAATCTTACAGTCAAATCCTGGCTCCATATTTCTTTAGCTGCAGTTTACACGATTTATCTTATCTCATTCTCGTATTCGTCATGAGATCCTTTGGTGGAAACCTTGAATCAGCTCTGAAATAACCTTGATTGATTGAGTTATTAAAAAGAAAAAAACAAGATACTCCTAATACCATCTAAATTATCCAATACAATGTCAAATGAGTCAATTTCATATACACTTTTTCTAGTTTGTATACTATATATTATGCATTGACACATGACATTAAAGACCATGTGATCTGAATATAATCAATGTTGGAAAAGATAAATAATAACCATTTGGAGTAAATTGTCATTTTAGTCCCTGAGGTTTGTCCAAATTTTCCATTTTAGTCAAAATAGTTTTTTTTTCGTCTCTGGGTTCCTGACTTTTCCTTTTTGTTGCTATTTTGATCACAGACCCTAACTCCATCCAAAAACCTCATTTTTAACTAGGGGCATTTTGGGGATTTTCATTTTAAATCTTTTCAATTGCCATTTTGATCCATTTCTAAAAAATCAAAAAAATTCTAAAAAATCCAAAAAATTCTAAAAATCATAAAAATAAAAAATTCTAAAAATCATAAAAATTCTAAAAAATCAAAAAAATCAAAAAAATCAAAAAAATTCTAAAAAATCAAAAAATCAAAAAAATTCTAAAAAATCAAAAAATCATAAAAATTCTAAAAAATCAAAAAAAAAATCTAAAAAATCCAAAAAATTCTAAAAAATCAAAAAAACCATAAAAATAAAAAAATCTAAAAACTCAAACAAGTTCTAAAAAATCAAAAAAATTATAAAAAAATCTTAAAAATCAAAAAAATTCTAAAATCGTAAAAATAAAAAATATTCTAAAAAATCAAAAAAATTCTAAAAAATCAAAAACATCATAAAAATTCTAAAAAATAAAAAAAAATCTAATTTCTATTTGGAAACTGTATTTGGCTTTATTTTGGTGAATTCAGTCATTGGCTAAACTTATAGGCTTTAGTCCAAGCAACAGACATTTCTTTAATGTGTCTACATCTTCATCATACCCAAACATTATTTCAAATGTTGTTAAACATATGATCGATCGATAGCACAGAAATATTTACGGATATAAAATTAAACAAGGTATACTTTCATTAAATTTAAAATGACAAACAAGTTACCTAGTAAATTTTTTCATAAGAGATTACCAAACCAAGTGTTCAAGAATCAAAAAGTTTAAATTGTCACATTGAGTTACAAAATTAGACTTTGGGTTCATTAATTATTACCTGAGAAACCATATATAAAAAAGGAGAAAACTTGGGTAAATAACTGGACCTGATAGTAAATAAATTAGAATTGTTGACTAACCAAATTAGGTTTTATTAATTTAGTAAACATATAACTGGTCTTGTTAACTAATTAACATATCATTCAAGTTTATTCTAAACGGTTCTAAAGCTTTAAACCACTCTGTATTATTCTCCAACCAAAGACAGTAAACTAAACCCCTTTAAACCACTCTGTATTATTCTCCAACCAAAGACAGTAAATTAAACCAACAAGCCAACAACAACCAAGTTCATTAAAATCCACTAAATAGCAAAACTATCGGTAGAGTCTATTATGGGAATAGGTGGGATCGGGGATGTGCTTCAAAATACACAGCATGTATGTGGTTAAAAAAGACAAATATAACATCAGAAACAGCCTATAAACATAGATATAGATAGCAAACTAAAACGTTAATGAAATACTACTACAGAAGAGGTAGAAAAGAATGATCAACATTTGCAATCATATATTTGCAAACAATAAATAATGTTTTTAAATATATTCGTCTGGACGAGGAATATATTCGTCATTTTTTGAATTGGAAACTTTAAAATATGTTTGTTTGAGTTTTTAGATTTTTTTTATTTTTTAGATTTTTTTTAGATTTTTTAGAATTTTTTTGATTTTTAGAATTTTTTTTATTTTTTTAGAATTTTTATGATTTTTTGATTTTTTTTTATTTTTTTGATTTTTTAGAATTTTTATGGTTTTTAGAATTTTTTTTATTTTTATGATTTTTTATTTTTTAGATTTTTTTTTATTTTTTTGGATTTTTTAGAATTTTTTTGATTTTTTAGAATTGGATCAAAATGGCAATTGAAAAGATTTAAAATGAAAATCCCGAAAATGCCCCTGGTTAAAAATGAGGTTTTTGGATGGAGTTAGGGTTTGTGATCAAAATGGCAACAAAAGGAAAAAGTTAGGGACCCAGAGGCGAAAAAAAAAACTATTTGGACTAAAATGGCAAATTTGGACAAACCTCAGGGACTAAAATGGCAATTTACTCTAACCATTTGCTACTTAAACAGCAATGTGATTTGATTTATATCTCTAACTGCATTAAGAAAGCACTTGATAGTAGTAGATAACTATTTAACAAGATATGCATTCTCTTTGGCTTAAACTTCACTAAGCTTACCAAGTGGAAACAAGACAACTTTATGACGCTATAAAACATATACCAATAACATTTGCAGCTAATAAGTTTTCAGATTCCGCTTCAATCATCAGCCGGGAAGTCCTCATCAGACGCATTGTCAAGAAACGAGCCTAGAGTTTTCCTTAAAAGGCTGAATGTCTTGTCATCCTATGAGAACAAAAACACAATGGCTTAAGTTATATTCTTATTTAACCATTTAACCCATAAGAGATTTAACAAACCCCGAAATGGCCCATTCATAAGCCAACAGGTTGAAGTTAAGAAGAGATACGTAACCTGCTTCTTTTTCTTCAGAGACTCTTCCAGTTCAGCAATTTTGGTTGCACAAGCCTTTTCATGCTCAGTTATCATGTTCTTTTCTTTCTTTCCTGTAAGAAACATAATCGTATTTTTAGTGACAATAGTCTTTGAACAGATTATCAGATAAGTGAAGTAAATTGCTTACTGTGTTGTTCGTATTTCATGAGCAGTTTCTCCCTCTCCTCTTCGTATTTTGAAATGGTATCTGTTATTTTAACATCACAATCAAAGCTCAGGAATTAATCAGTGATTACAGAATAAATTTTATGTTTAAGTACTTAAGTCGTCTACATGAGAAAACTTACCGCTTACTACTCGTTTGTAGGGATGCAAACAAACCAAACGTTCATCGAACAGTTCGTGAACCGCTCGGCGGGAAGTTCGTTTGTGTTCATTCGTTTATAAACAAATGGACACAAACAAGAAATTTCGTTTGTTTAGCTAAATGAACGAACATGAACAGAGGCCATGTTCGTTCATTTATGTTCGTGAACGTTCAATAATGTGTTTGATAGTTCATTAGTGTTTTTAGTTTTTATATTTTATTTAAATACTTCAAAAATCCGATCAATAAATATTTAATAAATGCCAGTGTATTACTTATTCTATTAATGAACGTTTGTTTGTGTTTGTTTGTTTCCATTTGTGTTCATTAACGTTTATTTCCGTTCGTTGCCTAAAATTAACAAACGAACACGTTCATTTCCTTAACAAACGAACACGAACATAAAATCTCGTTCGGTAAGTGTTCATGAACTGTTTGTGAACACGTATATTTCTTAACAAACGAACACGTAGAAGGTCTTGTTCATGTTCGTTCGATTTGTTTACAGCCCTCGTCTGGGTTGAGATAGGTCATTTTCAAGTACGGGTCAAATATATTGGGTCAGGTTGGGTTGACCCGCTAATATTATTACACTAGTAATTTAAACTGTTTGAGTTGAGTAACGACCTATTAGGTAAGTGTTCAGTACCGTTAAGGGCTTGCAGATGTGAGTTCTTGTCCTTGCAGAAATTGTCATAAACTGCTTGAAACTTGGCAGTCTCATTCTTCAGTAAGTTCTCACACTGTACGCAAGTTTTATGAAGTTGTTAAGCATTTATGCAAAATTCTAACGAGTAAACTGTTTAATAAGGCTATTATTTTGTTTGCAAACCTCTTTGGAGCTCTTTGATAGTGCCTTAGCAAAGTTTTGCCTGCAATTTGAATAATAAGTATGTTTACAAAATTTAAAATTAGTGAACTAATACCATAATGTAGACATTTGGGTACCTTTCTTTCTCTACTTTGGACTTCAACTCATCAAACTTAGACCTGATTTCTGATGCAACACTGATCAAAAACCAAAAACCAATCAGTCTTAATGAATTCGAGCGATAGATATCAAGTAGTCCAAAAATATGTAACTACAAAAACAATATATCAAAGACTACATGATGTCATGATGATAGTGAAAATTATATATGTTCAACAAGATTGCTTTGGCCAAGAGATAATAAACAAATATTCTGTGTGTGTTTAGATCCAGATTGAGTCCAGGTAAAACACATCATTATTTAAATGATATAGTTGCAAATCTACTACTAACACATAGTTTAACGAAAGTAGATAAGGTGATCATTGAAGATCGATTTCACTTCAAAGAATCCAAGCATTATCAATCTGATTAAGCCAGCCAGGCAACCAGTCATCATAGTTGCAAAAGATCAAGATGAACAAATTTACCCAGCAACATAATACACAATCAAAACTAGTGGCTTTGAATATTATTATGCAGATCCAGCAAGAACATGTATAAATTATGAAAGTAACAGATCCTGGAGGCTTTGAATCATTCCTTTACTCACATATTGGCTTAGTTTTACAGCCATATATACAAGAGACAGGAGAAGATATAGATTGTTAGTTACAACGAATTCGAATATAACTAGCGTATATGTTTGAATGAGATTAGGATTCCAGATACTTATCATTCATCCTTAACAGGATATTTATTAAAATCAGGACACCAGATACTTATCCTTAACCTAAACTTCATCGAAAATCATTATTTAGAATCGATTCATTTCAACATTCCTCATCAACATAAACGAACATGATACAATAGTTTGTGAGCTATTAATCAGAATACGACTAAGGAAGTCACGGAAATTACCTTGAAATAGTCTCCTCCTTTTTCTTCTGCCCGTCCTTCTGTGCTTTCTCTTTGATCTGATATAAGGCGTTCATCAAACCTTTTATATCACTGCAAATTTCAAAAACGGTTGCCGTGACTCAAAATCTACAACAATCGGATGCTAATTTCTTATTTGCATATAATAAGCAACACTATATCAGGCAAGAACACGCAGAAATAATCAAAACTATATCTCACCTTTTATATCACTACATATTTTAAAAACAGTTGCCTTAACTCAAAATCTACAGCAATCTGACACTAATATCTTATTTGCATAAAATAAGCAACACTATATCAGGCAATACGCATAAATAATCAAAACTATATCACACCTTTTATATCACCTCAAATTTCAAAAACAGTTGCCCTAAGTCAAAATCTACAACAATCTGAGGGTAATTTCTTATTTGCATAAAATAAGCAACACTGTATCAGCAATAACACGCAGAAATAATCAAAACTATATCACGGCAAATTTCAAAAACAGATGCCCTAACTCAAAATCTACAACAACCTGATGTTAATTTCTTATTTGCAGCAATAATCAAAACTATATCACTGCGAATTTCAAAAACTGTTGCCCTGACTCAAAATCTACAATAATCTGATGCTAATTTCTTACTTGAAGACATAATCAAAAGTAGATCACACCTTCTATATCACTGCAAATTTCACAAACAATTGCCCTAACTCAAAACCTACAACAATCTGATGCTAATTTCATACTTGCAGAAATAATCAAAACTATATCACTACAAATTTCAAAAACAGTTGCCCTATCTCATAATCTACAAAAATCTGATGCTAATTTCATACATGCAGAAACAATCAACACTATATCACACAGAAACGTTATCTCTTCAGTAACAACAGTGTGAAATCAATATAACCTAAGTAATTACTTACTTGCAGAGATAATAAACACTATATAACACAAAAACATCAAAAAAACAACTGCAATAACACGCGATTTGCTATCTCTTCAGTAACAACAAAGTGAAATCCACATAACCTAAGTAATTTCTTACTTGCAGAAATAATCAACGCAATATCACACAAATACATCAAAAATAACTGCAACAGCACGCGATTTGATATCTATCGAGTAACAACAACGTGAAATCTGAGTAACCTAACTATTTTCGCAATCGCGAGTACGAATCGAGAGTATACCTAGATAGATCTGCATCGAGATCATCTTCGAAGGCGGATCGCTGCTTCTTCTGAGCTCGCTGCTTGAGTTTACCAGCACTGAAATTGAAACTGTCTTCTTCGATCATCACTCCTTTCAATTCCGTTTCTGGAGTTACCGATTCGATGCTCTTCTTCTTCCTCGAACTCGGTTTTGCAGATGACATTTTCAGAGTTTTGTGTGTGTGTGTGAGGAGTTTTTGGCGCCTTCAAATTTTGTATTTGTATATGCGGATTCAGTTGCTATGAGATATTTCATGGTTATATATAGAAAATCGGTTGCGATTTAAAAAAGTGACGTCGAATTATATATTTTTTCAGATAATTATTTTCTTCGCTTAACTGAATATTTGTTTAAATAACTAGGTGTTGCCCCGCCCGCGTTGCCGGGCGATAGCCGAATAATTCTTAACCAATTAAAAAAACAGTACCATAGTTTTGCTAGAAAGAAAAAGTAAAAAGAGTGTTAGACAGCTCCTTAACACGATTTTTAGCTGGGGGCAAAGTCAAATTTATATTTTTACTTAGGGGAAAAATCAAAAAAAAAATTCCGAGGGTAAAATCCTAATTTTGGCTATGGGAAACCATATTTTTATTTTGCACTGTGGGCAAAAAAATGTAATTTAGAATTGAGGGTGATATCGTAATTTTGAACCGAGGGGAAAATCGTAAATTTTAGCTGGGGGCAAAAGCATAATTTTATTTTGAGCTAGGGGCAAAGACGTAATTTTAAATTGGGGGAAAACCGTAATTTTAAAGTGGGTATAAAATAATAAACTGGTGTAAAATCGTAATTTTGAGCCGGGGGAAAAACATAATTTTATTTTGAGCTGGGGCGAAAACGTAATTTTGGCTGAGGGTAAAAGCGTAATTTTAAGGAAAAAAACAAACGGTAAAACTGTAAATTTAAATGGGGCAAAATCGTAATTTTTACCCGAGGGCAAAACCGAAATTTTTAGCTGGGAGGAAAAGGGAAAATTTATTTGTAAGTGGGGGCAAGAACATAATTTTGAACTGATGGCAAAATCGTAATTTTAAGGGGGAAAAACTAATGGCAAAAGTGTAAATTTAAACGGGCAAAATTGTAATTTTTAACCGAGGGCGAAATCGAAATTTTAGCTGGGAGTAAAAACGCAAATTTATTTTTAAGTGGGGGCAAAAACATAATTTTATACTGATGGCAAAGTCGTAAATTTGCTCGGCCAATAATGGAGTGTCAGACAGCTGCCTGGCACTGATGAGCCTACCGCCCATTTAGCCCAATTGGGGGCCGGAGCTATTACTGGCTGACGTAATCATCTTGAATATGTATGTATTGAAAATTTTGACTAAAGTTTATAAACTAAATGATTGTTTTTGAAATTTATTTGAAAATCATTACTTGAAATTAGAGTATCTCCAACGGTTGGGTTTGTCTGCTCAAGAAAAACCTCTTTGTTGGGTCCGGTGGGAGGGGGTCTGATGGAGTGGACCGGTTTGGTTTGGTTTGAAAGGAGTGGGGATCACCCACTCAAAATAGTTTTTTTTTTTTTTAAAGTAAAAAGTAAGGTGTGATGTGAAGATTTGGAATGGTTTCTTATTTGAGAAAAAAGTAAGGTTTGAATTGGTGGTGATTTGAAATGATTTGACATGTTGGCTAGGCGGTCTGTTAGAATAGAGGCGGCCCATTATTGTGGTGCTCTTTGCCAAGGGGTGTGGTATACTGCCCCTGGCCAAATCAGCCAAAATAGCGCCTCACACCCGCTTCCCCGGCGCCATGTGGGGGCGTCATTGAGTCTTCGACAGCCTGATAACGAGCACCAACGGTTAGATTTTTTGTGGCCCCCCATCACTTGACCATTGCAAACCGTAACAATTTAAAAAAAAAATAACTTTTAATTTTTAAATTTCACACTATATATGTCCAACATATTTTACTCAAATTTCCATTTATTCTCTAAAAATTTTATAAACTTTATCATACTCACACAATGTTTCCCAACAACCAAAATACGTGGGACCCCAACAATCCGTTTTGGCGTAATTTAGAAAACAACGAGCAAGAAGAACGATACCGAAGAGACCCGTGAACGGGTGAGATTGGGTATTATCCGATGCCACCTACCACCCCAACCTCCCCCCATCTGACAACACCACCACCGCTTGCCGGTTTTTTTGGATACTATTATGCACCGCCATTTTTCCCCAAACCCAAAGCATACCCCAAACCTAAAACATACCTGAAACCTAAAACATACCCGAAACCCTGCTCACTTCCTCAAAAGGTGGACAATCGAAAAGGCACTGTAAGAAGGGAGAGAATGAAGAACGTGCTCCTAAAACGATCGAGAGGTGGACGCCCACCGAAGAACTTGCATTGTCACAAGCATGGCTCGACGTATCGATGATCTGATTGTAATTTTTTTCTCCGTTTACTTTTTATATATTTTTATAAATCTATTTTTATTTTTATTTTGTTGCTACTATTTTTTTTAATTATAGCAACCGACCAAGATATAGTTGTCTTTTGGAGGCGTATACATGAGAAGTTTTTCGCCGCAATGGGTCGTGGTGAATATCGTACGATTGATTCGTTTTCTGGCAAGTGGACCGCAATGTGCACCAAGATTAACAACTTCAACAACATACACAATAGCCTCGTCAACAATCACACAAAAAGAAGCGGTTCAAGCGACGTGGACATAATAACCGCCGCCCACAACGAATATAGAATGTATCATGGCCATTTGTTTATGATGTTACCTTCATGAGAGCTTCTACGCAAATCTTCAAAGCGGAGTCTTGTACCACCGTTTGACCCAACGACCCATAGGTCAAAACGATCCAAATCAACAACGACTAGCGAACCACCTGAGTCCGATGCTCGTACTACTATTAACTTAAACGACTAGTTAGATTAATTGAATTTTGAGGAACCGCAAGAGTTGCCACTACCAAAGGGTAGGGATAGAAGCAAGGCAGCAGCATGAGCACGAGACACCTCCTCTTCAACGTCATCGGATGGCCCATCAAGGTTGGACGAGTTCGACGATAGACTCAACCGGCTTCTCTCAATCAAGGAAAAGGAGCATGAACTCAAAATGGAGAAACAAATTGAGAAAGATATGAAGTTTCTTGAGAACGACTTTTCCAACCTACCAGAGGCAGACCGAGTAATTTTAGAGGCTCGTAAGGCAAAAATCCGAGCAAAATATATGTAGTTTTTAGTAGGTTTTTATTTTTAGTTTTAAGTTGGTTGTTTTTTTAAGTAACGTTGTTGTTCTTTATTTTTAAGTAGTTTGTAATCTTTTAATTATTTTATTGAAGCTATGTTTTTTTTATTTTGTTTTAAAGAAAAAATGGTATATAAATTTAAAAAAAGAAATAATTAGGTAATCATGATAGGGGTTTTAAACCATTGCATTCAAGTTAAAGGGATGGCTTTAAAGCCCCCTATGTGACATGGCGCTGATGTGACGTGATAAAGCCTCTAGGGCAATGTTTTCAGACCCGGACCGGTCGGGCCGGGGTCCGGAAGCTTTGTCGGGTCGGTTTGCTATGTCAGCCCGTTTCTGCATCAGGCCGGGGATCCGACCGGGGACTGGTGGTTCGACCGGCAGTTCATTATGAGAGGTCGGGCTGTTTTTTCTTCAAGCATCATCGATTCACATGTGCACCACCACATGTGCTCATGTGCCATCGATTATCCATACCGAACAAGCTCAAATCATCAAACACGAACAACTTCTTCCATTGTAGGTAGCTTGAATTCGTTCACACACAACAACAATGGCGACTGTGTGAACAATGTGTGTGTGAGTGTGTGTAAAGGTGAATGGTGAAAACTGAAAAGGGGGAAAAGACAAGCGTAGGTATTAAGTACTTAGTTGTGAGAGTAGAAAGGCTAACCTAGAACCGGTTATTTGGGATATAGGATACGATGGGGGGACATCTGCCATTAATTTGTTATGTGAGCGTTTGTGGCCGTTGATTGTAACAGCACTCCATTGGTCAATTGGAAAAGTGGTTGTGGTCTACTTTGACTTTGTGTTTAAAATTAATCATTTGTGTTGATTATTAGTTTGATAATGAAGGAAAAATAATACAAGCACTTGAAATGAAATGCGTGTTGGATGTGAGGTCAAGAACGTCATATGGGTGTGTTAGCGGACGAAAGACTCGCAGACATCGTATAACTTGGATAAATATGCAACATGTATATACATGCATGTATAAAATAAATCCAGTTCTTAACTCCGGTCGGACCGGTTCAACGTTTGGTCCGGTCCTGAAAACATTGCTCTAGGGGCGTTATATCACACACACCAGTAAAACCTATGAAAATTTGTGCAAATGTTTTAGATAACAGAAGATGTCATTATATGCAAACGTCTCTTGTCTTACAAGGTTAATTACTCATTGTTCATCTTAAACTCACTCCAACAAGGCACATGAAATGTCAAATGCTCAATCTATTATATATAATAAACAAAAAAAAATTGGGACACTTGGCACAATATTATGGCTTCCTAGATGTGGTTTTGGCGGGAAACTGAATGGTTCATTTTTTTTGTTAATGGGTTATGCGGGATCCGGATTTTGACCCGACTATATATTCCTTCTAAAATCCAAAATCCTTTATTCCTTTCATTCAACAACACTAACAGAACTCCTTTTCTCTATCGTCCCTCTCAAAACCCTTGCGCCGCAGACACATCTTCTTCAAAAAAATCGACATCAAACACCGATTTCACATCTTCATTACAGGTACAATTATGTCTTTCTGCATACAAAAAACCCTAATTCCATTATCTTTTCTGCAAAGATTGGAAAGGGTGAATGGGTGATGGTTTGCTGCTTTTATCATCGTTAATCATCAATATTTTGATTCTCTTAGAAACCTAGCAGCCCTCCCATTTGTTTGTTATACTTCATTACCGATCTGATCATTGTTAATGTTTGTTGTTTCTACTTTATTGCATATGATGCTTCTCGGTCCTCAATGTTTATTGATCTCTTTATCTTCTTCAACATCAGGAACATCAGGTAACAATTTCATCTTTTTAATTTAGGGTTTTTTTTATCTTTGGGTTTTGATTTTTTTTATTTCATAGTGTTCTTTAGAATTTTGATGTTTTAACATTGTTATAGATTTTCTATATTTGTTATTATCCCCAAATGTTCTTTTACATCATGATTATACGTTTAGATAATTCTAATGATCAAGCCTAGAGACGGGTGGGATGGTTATATTTTTTGATGTTATGTATACTTTTGGTTGTTTTGTACTTTTTATATTATGACTTGGGTGTTTAGACCCAGTAACTATGTTTAATGTGAGTATTAGTGTTACCCATTTATTTCCTTCAACAATTTTGAGGTTTAGTTTTGTGTTGTAACATAATCATATCGTAATATAATACACTTTTTAATTAAGTGTAAATATCATATTTCCTAATTATATGATGATAATGATTGATCTCTATATTGCTTTTAGTCTCTATTTCGAGTTTTAAAACATTCATAAATTAAAGAGTTTGGTAATTTAGATGGACTTTTACTTAGCATCTTACCATTCCATATAATTGTCATTTTATAGAATTTTATTCTTGCAATACATTTTACAGTTACTTTCAAATTCAAATTTCAAAACTTGAAGATAAATTTATTTATAGATGATTTCATAATCATATATTTTCCAATCGATAAACAATCAACATCAATAATTGATTCTTATGTAATTGTCATTTATTAACTTCTAAATTTAACAACGTTATTAATTTTTTTATTGTTTGACTAACATCTAAAGTAACCAACTTAATTAATGAGAAACCATAATTAAGGAGTGGTTTAAGGCGGGTATTTTCAAAAATTTTAAGTGTATAAATTTGAAACCCTTATTCTTTTTATTTAGAAAACTTTTAATAATTATAACACATAATTACACATTAGGTTTTCATTTTTTTTTTAATTTCCTTTCATCAAATCAAAATTCCATATAATTACACGACCTATTAGGTATTATTACACAAATTGCGGTCTTTTGGTCTTTTTGTAGGAAATTTGTTCTAATTTAATGTTTCATCTTGGTCTGTATTATTTGATCGCGGTTTTTGTTCTTTTCGGCTTCAGGAAATTTGTCGGCTCAGGTCTCAGCTAATAGTTCAGCTGGAAATTTGACTGGTGGCTCGAAGCACTGCAGCATTGGTTTGTGATTTATGAAAGGGTTTTTAGGTAATTTACGATGCTTTTAATTTACTGTTCGAGAGGAGATTTAGTGGGTTAACTATAGTTTTCTCTTTGATTTTCAGTTTTCACATCAGATGTGTAGTTGTTAAAGTGCATAGCTCGTGGGCTGATTTTCCTGACTGTTTTAAGCAACAGGTGATTTGAATATTCAAGCTTTCGGTTTAAACATCTTTTGTAACATATTATTTAATAACTTTAGTTATATGTAATGTACGGAATAGGGAGAAAAGGTTGCTGGCATTTACCAAAAGTGGGACAAACATACATTTTGTAAGTCATTGAAACTGATTATTTATTTTTAAACTAATTATGAAAAATAAAACTAAAAATGTGTTTGGTGCATACATGATTTTTCATACAAGAGTGGCTCGTGTTCGGGTCAGAAACCAGTGGGCTACCACCTGAGGCTTTGAATGAGTGCAAAAAACGAGCTGCTTGGTGGTGGGACGCTTAAAATTCCAAAGGTTGAAACATATGTATGATGTCTGAATTTCTCGGTTAGCGTTGGCATTGGTTTGTATAAAGCTTCAAGACAATTAAACTATGAGCAACTGCAATATGATAGTAAACCATGTAATTTATGTGAGTGTATTATCTATATTTTTAGAGTGGTTGTGAATGGTTGTGTTGGAGAAGAGAGAAAAAGAAAGAAGAAGGAACATACAAGGGGAAGAACTTTAATGCCATCTGCCACTTTTTTGGCTACCAAGCTCGTGGTTCTTTGCCATCAAAATTTGATTGTGACTATGCCTACGTAAGTTTATTTACTTAATCAATGGGTGGTTAAGTTCAAGTTTGTATGAAGCACCTCTTTTCTAAAGAAAGTTGATAATTTATTTTAGTGCTTAGCGTGCATAATATGATTACAAAGTTTAAAGTATTTTAAAGAATATATTTTTTTAATAAAATGATTTAAGATGCTTCATGTATTCAGTTACTTTGGGTGACCTAGAGTCCTCGACTCATTCTAAGTAAATGGGTCGAAATTACCAGCTTGATAATTTATTTTAGTGCTTAGCGTGCATAATATGATTACAAAGTTTAAAGTATTTTAAAGAATATTTTTTTAATAAAATGATTTAAGATGCTTCATGTATTCAATTACTTTGGGTGACCTAGAGTCCTCGACTCATTCTAAGTAAATGGGTCGAAATTACCAGCTCTACTAAATTTCAGCTATTGATCAACTAAATTCAAAGCAATTATTATTGTAGGTTCTTGGACATATTTGTTACCATATTTTGGTTGCTGGTTTAAATGGTTATATGGCCACTGTCACCAACCTCAAAAGTCCTTCAAACAAATGGTGCTGTGGTGCAGCTCTAATAACGGTAGGGTTTCCACCCTCGGAATAACCACCATCTTTATTATTATTGTTTTTATTCTGTTTCATTGTCTTTTATTTTTGTCGAATAATGTGGATTAGTGATATTCATACTTTTGACCGGACATTCTAGGCTATGATGACCGTCAAGTATTATGGTCGCGGGTCAGGGTCAGGGTAAGGGGCTACAACATTTGGGAAACCTTTTGTTCATCCTGCTACCGTAGATTTGAAAGGCAAAGTATACGAGTAAGTGATTTTTTTTTTATTTTGTTCTATAAGGATTTTATATTGAGGGAACAATCGAAAATATGGTTTATTAATGGTGGTGATTGGTGCAGGCTGCTTAGACAAAATGCAACAAGATTCTTGCTGGATGATGTCTACAGAAACCCCGGCCCCCTTCAGTTTGACGGGCTGATGTCCGTCGTTAGTGACATGCAAAAACCGAAATAAACTAGTAGCTAGAGTAAGTCGGATATCGAACCATAGGAGGATTGTGGAAAGTGTCGTAATGAAAAGTATTAATTAACTACTACTAAATTGAAAAATTGGGTTGTTTGATTATGTGAAAGAACTAAATTAACGAATAAAAATTGTGGTTTAAATCAATGGAAGAAAAGATGGTTCCTCCAGATTTCAGGTTTGCAAACAAGTTCAGTTATGTGTTTAATCAAAACATTCACATAGACATAAATGTTTAACCTAATTAACCAATTGTGATAACCAACGACTAAGTACTCCGGTCAATACATAACGGGAGGTTATCGAACGATTATCAATTACAATTACAAACCCTAATCCCATGTCAAATATATCCCAATTACTAGAACTCTCGGGAACTGAATGCTTAGAAATCAAGGTTTAAATAAATGCAACCAGTTACAATCAGTCAATTAAATCCATGGTGAAAAGCATAGAATGCTTAGATCACCAAGTTACAATGATTAAAAACACATAAAAGTACCTAATTACACAAACCCTCCATCCGGAGGAAACCACAAAAAGTTTAGCCGCTCATCTCGCACGAAGAATCTTCAAAAGCTTGAATTGATGAAGAAATCATGATTGATTCGGTGATGGAATTGAGAATCTTGATGGAATTGAGATGAAAAAGTCTTCAACTTTGAGTACCCAGATGCCTTGGATCGACCGTAGGTGATAAGATAATGATCCCCAACTTTGAAAACCCTAATTTATACCTTAGAGACCTTAATTCGCGTTTTTTCACTTTACCGGGTCGTAAGCTACGAGTCTGGACTCGTAGCTTACAGAATAAAAATTCTGGTAACAACATACCCAAACCGTAAGCTACGAGTTCCAACTCGTAAGCTACGGTCTATCTACACTTGATCTCCTTTTGCTGAATCTGATCACTCGTAAGCTACGAGTTCCAACTCGTAGCTTACAGATTAAGAATTCTGTCCAAAAACAATCAACTAACCGGCAGATCGAATGCACATAACTTTCTTTCCTTCTTCACACCAACTTTCAACAATTTCCATTTAGGCCCCTATACTTTATGTCTTCAATCTCCTCTCATGTGTAAGCATAACATAACTTTCAAATAAGTACCGAATGGCCCCTCAACTTATAATCTTCTTATTTCTTGCATATGCTAGCTTCACACAACTTTCATAATATACCAAATTAGTCCCCGAACTTCTCGTTTCCATATTTCTTCTACTCGTGAGCCTTCATAACACCCTAACAAGCTTTAACATCCATCCTTGAGCTGCGATATCCCATCATATGGTCACTCTTTCATCTTTAACCCTCATAAATGCACCGATTTACGTATTCTACCTGCAAAACACCAAAATCTCGTAGTTACTTCATTCCAAGCAAATAGACACATCAAATACACATAAATCATCGTATTTAAACACTCTAAAGCTCGGGTTTCACCCTCTCCATCACATTCCCACACTTGCCTTTGCTTGTCCCCAAGCAAACCAACTAGAACTAGTCACCATGGCAACAACACTTCTAAACCTCTTAACCGATTCAACCTGTTCAGTCCCAAGTCATACCCACCCCATAGACTGACACAATCGAGATTGACAGTCTGACAAGTAATGATGCAATTTCAAAAACTTAAGACTTGTCTATCTAAAACTAACATGTTTAAAATTAAACACATGCTACACACCCCTCACAACGTACTCTCCTCTCGGGTTAATATCTGGACTAGCGTGTAATGTGCTAGTATATAAACACTCCAAAAAGCAAACATGAAATCCTGCAATCATAAGCTTGTATGACAATCACACCTCCACTGTATCATCCAACATAGCACATATCAAAAGGACTTTTTTCGGTTTTGGGCTTAGGGTAAAGGTAGGGAATTATTTTTAGGTTCTTTTTCTTTTCTAATTGGCTCACAAACAATAACCAAACCGTAATAACTTTATTCAAACACAACTTATACTTTTGGGTTGGTTTCTACCCAAGAACATAGACGATATTCACAATACTTATATTTTTGTTCTTTTCTTTTTCATTTTCCTTCACATATTTTTCTTTTTTTCTTTTTTTTTCAACTTTTTCTTTTTCATAGCAATATTATCACGGTCGGTTTTTCACAATAGACAATGAGTGAACAAACGAAAGGTAGACAGGCTCAATAGGGCTACTAAGGGAAATTGGTGAATAACACGAAAGAAACACAAAAGGGTGTAATGGGAAATCCTAATGCCTTTATCACACATGTGCACATGTCAAACCCACAGTCTCAGCATGTATCGAATCATACAAGTTCTAACACAGAAAAACACGTAGCCTGCACTCAACAAATGAATTCATCATATAATGTATCCTATCCGTCTACAGGCTCAAGATCTCACCAAGAAAAGGTAAAAAGGTTGACGACATGTAGCATGTGCAATTAAAACATGTTACCCCTAGATAGACATCTCTTTTCAACTCGTTTCCTTTAAAACACTTGTCAAACCTACTCTCATGAAACTTAAAGGGACAACCATGACAAGGGACTAATCTAGCCTACTACCGGTAAGAAGCCTATTAGTTATTGAAACTTCAGGTTTTCGTATCCAATTAGGTTGTTTAAGGCGATGAAAAATTTTTAAAATTTTCAATTTTTTTCAATTTTCATCAATTTCAATCACATCTCAATCTCATCAAGCTTTAACCACAAATCCTTTCCCGGGCTTCCACATTGGGATACATTGTCCCCAATGTATGGTGCTTTTAAAATATAAGCCCAGGAAAACAACTATCCTCAATGAGCGGCTAACTCATCACAAAACAAACCAAACAAAACACATCCCATAACACGACAAAGGTTCACACCACCAAAAACAACAAAACACACCAAAAACAGAGTAAGATAGATAAACACATGCACCTGATCATGTGTCTGTAGTGATGCGGCTGTTGTGCTTTAACCAGAATAGACGTATTCCATAGATTCTTTGATATCTCACCGGGGATGTTGCAAAACATCCCCACACTTGAATTGTTGCATCCGTAATGATTGAATCAAGAACCTGTCAAAACACAACCACACCAAAACGAACCAAACCAAACCAAACCAAAGTACAATACTCTACATCCTCGGGCTGCCTCCCGAGAGCGCTAAGTTTTAGGTCTTCAGCCAGACCGTACCTGACATTCAGGGTGGTTCAGCTGCACGTTTTCCTCCCCATTTCTCTCCATACGTCATTGTCCAATCTTGTGGAAGGTTCGCAGCTCCACGCCAGTTGAGTTCAACCTCAGCCTTGTTTCCCCACTCACTCCCACCATCGGGTGGTTTTCCTGCAATTGCTCTTCCTCTCACAGCTGTCTTGTTCACCTGCCTTCCATCATTCGTTAACTCGGACCTGCAAAAATTACCTCCACTCGAACCAATCTCATTAGTAGCACCTGTGGGACTCACATCATTCAGAAGATCATAAGCAATAGGTTTTAAAAATACATTGAAATACAGCTTACGATTCTTGTAACTTAAAATTACCATCCCATTCCTGCAGTCGATTTGTGCATTTGCTGTATACAGAAACGGGCGACCCAAAATTACCTTCGGTTGTGCGTAGGTCGGTGCGGGTGCATAATCAACCACCATAAAATCGACCGAGTAGTAGAACTCGCCGAGCTGAATTACCACATCCTTTACAACCCCTCGAGGTTGCTTTAAACTCGCATCCGCAAACATGGCCATTTGATCAATTGCGTGTAACAGACCAAAGTCGTACTGGTCATAAAGGCTACCGGGAAGAACACTCATCCCAGCTCCATAATCCAACAATGCCTTGTGGATTTTGAACTTTCCAATTCGAATCGGGACGACCGGCTCTCCTGAGTCACACCCATCTCCATCCTCATTTGCGCTACTTAAACCTGCAATCACATCGGAAGCAGAAGAAGTTAAAAATTTATCATTCAAATTGTTTTTAGGAACGAAACTAACCCCGCTGACTGGTATATTCTTCCCGTGCTTGGGGTTCGTTTGAGTGTCACTGGGAAGCTTCCCGTTTTGCTGTTTCAACTCCTTCACATCGGTTGCAAGTTGGGCCATTTGTGTAGTTAATGATTGAACGGCCTTATCTCGCATCTCATCCTTTTGGGTACGATTTTGCAGCTCAAGCCTTTGATTTTGTAATTCAAGCTGAATTGCTTTCAACATCTCCATCATATCATTATTCACCTGACTATTACTATGCTGGTAATTTCGTTGGAAACCCAAATTATTACCCCCTTGATAATTATTTTGGTTCCGGGGCTGGTAATATTGGTTGTTTCCTTGGAAACCCGAATACCTGTTCCCACTTCCCTGCATCATATTCACCTCATCTAGATTACCGATAATGTTAGGGCACTGGTCAGCAATGTGCCCTATATCCCCACAATGACCACACAACGGAAACTGACCACTTACCTCCGGTGGATTCTCTACTGCTCTCACTGTCGACTGTCGTGCACTTCTAGAAGATTGAGCCTTGCGTTTTGACGCCCTTGCGGTTCTTTCTAAATATTCCCAATCATCTTCTTCGTAATTCATTCCAAAAGTACCATTGGATATTGAATTTACATCCCTGGCATCTTCATCTGTTAAGCCTTATTGGAATGTATTAATAAGCTCCCACAAATATATCTCATGATGTGGACAGTTCTTGAGCATCATTTTGAAACGATTGAACGCTTCGTGAAATAACTCACCGGGCTGTTGTCGAAACCCTCGAATATCCTTCCTTGCATTGTTAGTACGCAAATGAGTATAGAACTCATCTAAAAATTGTTGTTGCATTTCGCCCCATGTGAAGATCGAAGCTGACGGTAGCGAATGAAACCATTGCTGTGCTTTGTCTTCAAGTGTGAATTGGAAAAGTACCAATTTCACATCATCAACTGAGAAACCTTGGCTGCTGATTGTGTTGCAACGTGCATCATATGCAGCAATGTGTAGATATGGTTCTTCATGTGCGTGACCATGAAACTTAGGCAGACTGGATATTGATTGTGTTCGTACTTCGAATGACCGCCCTCCTTGTAGTTGCGGGATCACAAATGGTGATGGGTTGTTAACTATAGCAGGCCTGAAGTGGATCTCTATGCCTCGAACTGGACCTTGATTATTTCGTCGTGGAATTCCTTCCGGTAAAATCACCGGTCGGTGTAGGTTTCGTGGCAGCGGTCTTGCCTGACCCTGCATCTGAGGTACCGGCGGTGGTAATGGAATGTCCACCACCGGCCTTCTCGGAGTAGGCTGCTGATTGAGTGGGTCAGGTTGATGATATTGTTGTGGTATTTGTTGTTGTATTGGCGTTGGTTGCACATATTGTTGATACCCTACATTCCCTTGATTGACTCTCTCGGCCGCACCCAATCCGACTGTTTGCCTCTCATAGCTACCCATATTGACCACTTGTCTCTCGTTTTGACCCACGTAGTTATCATATTCCTCAAAGCCATCGTCGAAATCCCCCGAATTATTTCCTTGATCATAAATGGCCGATCTATAAAGATGTGGCATTGGCTGACTTTGCTGTGAAATAACCGGTCGGGTGGCTGGCGGAATTGATGTTGCATTAGGTGCTTGAGTTTGACTCGATAATGGAGTGTCATCAGGAATGATCCTAACGTAAGGAGACGACTGTTGTAAATTGACCGTCTGGGTTGCTTGGGTGGAAATTGGTTGAGTGTTGTCAAAGTTTGGGAAAAAAGTTGAGAATGATGGTACTGGAGATGTAGAAGTAGGTTGTGTAGACTGTGGTGGTGGTGGTGGTGATGAAACTGGTATGGTAGTATTTGGTGAAGGGTGGGTAGGTGTTGGTGAGAATTGTTGTTGTGGTAGTGGGTCTTGCGGTTGTTTCTCCGGGGTTGCTGAGTTTTCCATTGTCTTAGACGTTGGTATAGGTGATTGTAGGATCTTGTTCTCACGATTAGTACTCGCTTTGTATGCTTTACTGTTCTCTCGATCTCTGGGTCGAACACTAACGGTGATGACTTCCCGGAATTCCGAGTGTGATGCATACACTTCCTAGATCACCTGCACAAACACAAGCAAGAAAACCTCGCGTAAATCCGAACAAAACAGAACAAAATAAAAAGACACTATTTTTGGATTTTTTTTTTTTGTATATTTAACTAAAACTAGAACTACAACTTAACACTAAGCACTTTGCGCACGCCTCCCCGGCAACGGCGCCATTTTGATGTCTGTCGTTAGTGACATGCAAAAACCGAAATAAACTAGTAGCTAGAGTAAGTCGGATATCGAACCAGAGGAGGATTGTGGAAAGTGTCGTAATGAAAAGTATTAATTAACTACTACTAAATTGAAAAATTGGGTTGTTTGATTATGTGAAAGAACTAAATTAACGAATAAAAATTGTGGTTTAAATCAATGGAAGAAAAGATGGTTCCTCCAGATTTCAGGTTTGCAAACAAGTTCAGTTATGTGTTTAATCAAAACATTCACATAGACATAAATGTTTAACCTAATTAACCAATTGTGATAACCAACGACTAAGTACTCCGGTCAATACATAACGGGAGGTTATCGAATGATTATCAATTACAATTACAAACCCTAATCCCATGTCAAATATATCCCAATTACTAGAACTCTCGGGAACTGAATGCTTAGAAATCAAGGTTTAAATAAATGCAACCAGTTACAATCGGTCAATTAAATCCATGGTGAAAAGAATAGAATGCTTAGATCACCAAGTTACAATGATTAAAAACACATAAAAGTACCTAATTACACAAACCCTCCATCCGGAGGAAACCACAAAAAGTTTAGCCGCCCATCTCGCACGAAGAATCTTCAAAAGCTTGAATTGATGAAGAAATCATGATTGATTCGGTGATGGAATTGAGAATCTTGATGGAATTGAGATGAAAAAGTCTTCAACTTTGAGTACCCAGATGCCTTGGATCGACCGTAGGTGATAAGATAATGATCCCCAACTTTGAAAACCCTAATTTATACCTTAGAGACCTTAATTCGCGTTTTTTCACTTTACCGGGTCGTAAGCTACGAGTCTGGACTCGTAGCTTACAGAATAAAAATTCTGGTAACAACATACCCAAACCGTAAGCTACGAGTTCCAACTCGTAAGCTACGGTCGATCTACACTTGATCTCCTTTTGCTGAATCTGATCACTTGTAAGCTACGAGTTCCAACTCGTAGCTTACAGATTAAGAATTCTGTCCAAAAACAATCAACTAACCGGCAGATCGAATGCACATAACTTTCTTTCCTTCTTCACACCAACTTTCAACAATTTCCATTTAGGCCCCTATACTTTATGTCTTCAATCTCCTCTCATGTGTAAGCATAACATAACTTTCAAATAAGTACCGAATGGCCCCTCAACTTATAATCTTCTTATTTCTTGCATATGCTAGCTTCACACAACTTTCATAATATACCAAATTAGTCCCCGAACTTCTCGTTTCCATATTTCTTCTACTCGTGAGCCTTCATAACACCCTAACAAGCTTTAACATCCATCCTTGAGCTGCGATATCCCATCATATGGTCACTCTTTCATCTTTAACCCTCATAAATGCACCGATTTACGTATTCTACCTGCAAAACACCAAAATCTCATAGTTACTTCATTCCAAGCAAATAGACACATCAAGTACACATAAATCATCGTATTTAAACACTCTAAAGCTCGGTTTTCACCCTCTCCATCACGGGCCAGGTGCCGATTCCAATGCTGTCAAGGTATTTGTTTGATGATTATAATTTTGTGTACTTAATGTGTATAATTTATGGTTGTTTAGGTTGGAAACAACAATCAAACATTTTGCTCGGCATGTCAAGGAAACTATTCTTACTTGTGTCAAAAGATGGTCAAGAGCGATTCACAAGACTTTAGTCCAAGTGGTACCAAACATGTATAATTCCTAAGTTGTATACATAACTGATATTTGTCTATTTCTTGATGTTTTTGTACACGGCTTATAAAGAAAACTTTGTTACTATTTTATGTAATGTCACTTTATTTGCATTACTTTTATCCATACACTTATGATTAAAAAATATAAATTTTCCTACCCGGGTTGCCACCCGGGTGATAACCTAGTTATATTAATATACCAGGTTATAGACCCATGTGTTAAATGGGTTTGAGGATAGAAAATGAAAGACTTTAAGATAATCATGGAGTTGATCAAGTTCTTTTGAAAAGAAAAAAACCATTTTCAGTTTATATAAACTTTAATGAACTTTTTTTTAAATAAATATGTTATTGTTGAGGTTGGTTGCGTATAAAAGACATAACGATTATAAATTTTGAATTATTTTTTCATATTTCATATTATTTCTTGCATCACACATAATAAATATAAATTTTGATATGAATACATATAACCCTAATATGAACTATACATACAAAATTAAAGGAAAAATATAACATTACTCGTTTTAAATTATGCGTTTTCCAAGTAAGAATTTTGTTTATGAATACAAAAGAATTAGTATATTTTATTTCAAACTGATATATTCTTATTTTAAAAAGTGTTATCAAAGTAGAAGATGGAATGAAATTAGTTCATGATCTAAGATTATATATATTAAACACACACATACATATATGTTTAACATTTGTGAAAACAATAATAACAAATTATAAACATGCTGAGGTTTTACATTTTTTTGTTACGTCAAATAGTGATGGATGAATTTTTTTTTGGTTATCTTATCTTCTTTTGATAAGTATGTTTTTATTTATTAAAGTAGAGATATTATATTAAAGCATATGTAAGTAGATAACTAATATTAATTATTAAGAATAGTGAAAAGATTTTTATTTCGAACTAATATATTCTTATTTTAAAAAGTGTTATCAAAGTAGAAGATGGAATGGAATTAGTTCTGATCTAAGATTATATATATTAAACACACACACACACACACACACACACATATATATATATATATATAGAGGATCCTGTAAAAAGTGCTCAAAGTGTGAGAAGTGTATTATAACACTATATATAATACTATATAACACCATATAAACACCGTATAACAATATGTAACACCATATAATACTATATAACACTATGTAACACTATATATCATTAAATAACAAATATAACACTATAGGTTGTCTGATAGCATGTCTATGATAGATGTATAGTGTTATATTTGTTATATAATGATATATAGTGTTACATAGTGTTATACGGTATTATATGGTGTTATATATTGTTATACGGTGTTTATATGGTGTTATATAGTATTATATATAGTGTTATAATACACTTCTCACACTTTGAGCACTTTTTACACTATCCTTACCCTATATATATATATATATGTTTAACATTTGTGAAAATGATAATAATAAATTATAAACATGATGAGGTTTTAAATTTTTGGTTACGTGATCGATGTCGTAAGGTCGGTCAAATATAAGTGAAAATGTCCTATTCACCTTTTACTAGTAAAGGGCAAGTAGGGTGTCGAATCCACGGGGAATCAGTGGAAAGTATGAAAGCTCGTTGTTTTAATTATCATCTATGTCTAAACTAATTACTTTTTGAAGTTGTGAGAATGATTATGAAAACAAATGTAAATTAGAGTTGTAAACAATGATGAGAAAATGGACCAATCTCCGGGTTTTCAGGTTATGCAGAAAATCAGGTTACTTAGTTACTACCAGTTGGAAATCACATAGACATGATTTGAAAACTTGTTTTGATAAATAATTAACGAACAATATATTTGATTGCAATGATCCACGATCGAAACCGAAGGATTGATGCAAATGAATAGTAGTCCAATTAACTACCAATTTCAGATTTCATACACATAGTCAAGTTCAATGATTAAAGGTTTAAAACAATGACATCCTAGAATTTAATCCCGGTTGTTGATGAACAAACCAAATAATTGATGAACTCAAATGATTACGATAATCAGATATTGTTTAATCGAAACAAAAACAATAAGAATAACTAACCGAAAGATTAATCAATTCTCAATCCAAAAAGTTATAAACATAAGCAAACCCAATGTTCAAACATAAACCCTAGTCCCGGAGACGGTCACGGGACGACTAGCCGCTCATGACGCTCGTACTATCTTTCATAGCTTGAAAGGATGTTGAAGGCATGATCGGTTCGGATGTTGGTGATGATTAATGATGAAGATCGATGATGTTGAGTGATGAAAGATGCATGATATTGATGATGAATTCCGCCCCCAAAAATAATGTTTTTTTTTTTTCTAATCTTTCGTGAGGGTGGCTGCTAATAATTCGTGATTCATGAAGCCCACCAAGTAGGGTTATTAAAATAAACCTTTTTAATCCCCAAACACTTGACCACGTGCACTCTTGGCTCCCCACCGTCATTTAAACCGTAAGTCCTATTCTGGTCCGTAAGCCCCATGTACATGCATCTGTTTGTTTCTTGTGAAGCCATGCAAACCGTAAGACATGGTTGGAATTCCGTAAGCTGCATGTGCATGTCTTCCATTTTTTGTGAAGCCTAACAAAAGTCAACATATCACTCACTTGTCCAATCCCCATCGTCCAGCATGTGCTCCATATATTATTACGTGTGATGATGATGATTATTAATACTGTTGGCTGCATGTATGTTCCCACTTTCTCACATGATTGTTGCTGCCACTTATTGTTAATGATAAATGCCAAATTTTAAGCTTCCAAATTGTATTATGTGTTGCCAAGAATCGATGATAATGATGATGATATTAATATCAATTTCGAACCCCCAAAAGTCTTTTATAAAGGCTCTCCCAAAATGATTAATGTTGGCTCCTTTCTATTCGATGATGATCAGAAGTGTTTTTATTAATTAGGGTTAAAACCCTTTTAGATTGTTCCACAAGACCCGCACGTGTATCCAACATATTTTATGACCCGAAACACATCCCAAACATCGCCAATTACCTCACTCATCTATCTCGCACGTTCCGCTACCTCTTTAAACTCCGTAACTTCACCCATTTCACGCGTTTAACCTGCAAACATACAAATACTCGCAATAAACCAATTTCAAGCATATAATCATATAAAATACGCTAACCCACACAAACTCAACACTTAAACACCCATGTTTCATACTCTACATCATTACGTCAAATAGTGATGGATGAATAAATTTTTGGTTATCCCATCTTCTTTTGATAAGTATGTTTTTATTTATTAAAGTAGAGATATTATATTAAATTATAGGTAATTAACCAATATTAATTATTAAGAAGAGTAAACTTCCGTTTTGCTCCCTGTGGTTTGGTCAGTTTAACGGTTTTGCCCCAAACCTTTCAAAATAGTCATTTTGCTCCCTGATCTATGACGTCATTCTCCAGTTTGCTCCCCGCCCCTTAACCTCATCCATTTGTGCTGTTAACTTATGTCACGTGCAAATCACCTGAGGGGCATTTTAGTCTTTTCCTATAATTAATTATTTATTAATTTATATGTATATATTTATATATAAACCAGAAAATCATTCAAACATTTCATTTCATCTCTCTCAACATCATCATCATCTTCGTCCCAAAACCCTCATACCACCGTCACCGAACCACCACCATCCACCTCCGGCACCGCCACCACCACTCACCAACCACCTCTCCACACCCCCCTAACCCATTCCCCCAAACCAATTCCACCCAATTCTTATGCTAGGGTTTCAAAATGAACAATTTCGACCAAACTCAGGCTCCACCGCCACTGCCCTCTCTCTCTAACTTCTGTAATGTCCACCACCGCCGCCGCCATGAGACACCACCACTGGACCATCGCCATCCGCCACTAATATCAGCAAACTAGGTAAACTTCATCTTCAATCTTCAAACTGGAACATAAATCGGTTCAGATCTGAAAAGGGGTAAGGGGCGGCGGCTAGGGTTTCCACACGAACCACGTTGATGATGACGATGGGGGTTGTGTGGGGGGTGTTATACATGGTGGGTCCTAATGATTCATGTATTATGATGGTGTTTGATGATTGATTAACATAAGTGAATATAACTATATAAGCTATCTTTTATTTGCAGGATTTTAACAAGGAGAGCATGGATAAATATGGTCATGGCGATTACACGCAGT
The DNA here is from genome assembly GCA_030545235.1 of Helianthus tuberosus. NCBI lineage: Eukaryota > Viridiplantae > Streptophyta > Magnoliopsida > Asterales > Asteraceae > Helianthus > Helianthus tuberosus. Next base: position 50,833,591 of record CM060452.1, on the reverse strand, counting down.
TAGATACGAGTCTTCTCCCGCCTTTGTATCTCATCTATGCCGAAAATCCAAGTGATTCCGGGAAGGTGCATAGTGCGGTTCGACAAAGATGGTTAGATGGAGACGAGTTCATAGTATCGTCGATGGAGGAAGTTGCTAACTTAGCTCTTGAAGGGAAAACAGCATTGCTTGAAAAGGATTATGCTAAACTTGCAACCCTGATGAATTGAAACTTCGATTTACGAAGGTAAACAAAAAGGGTTCTATGAAAAGACATGATATTTTAATTTTGCTAAATCAGTATACATAGAGAAATATAATAACTTGGTTTTGTTTTATTGGTGGGTAGGTTGAAGGCCGAAGGTGGTGGTGGCGGTGGCGGTGGTCGGGTGGTGGTTAGAGATGGAAGGATGAGAGTGTAGAGAGAGATAAGAGAGAGGGTAAAGAGAAACTTCATCATCAGGAGTTTTGATGATGATGAAGATGATGATGTTATATATTATTATTATTATTATATATAATATAATCTTTTATTTGTAGTTTTACTAAAATACCCCTACTTTTATACTTGAAGTTACCAAAATACCCTTTTAGATAACAGACAATTTAACTGAGTTAGAGCTGAGGAGCAAACTGGAGAATGACGTCATAGATCAGGGAGCAAAATGGCTATTTTGAAAGGTTTGGGGCAAAACCGTTAAACTGACCAAACCACAGGGAGCAAAACGGAAGTTTACTCTATTAAGAATTAAGAATACTGAAGAGATTTATTCATGAATATAAGATTATTTAATATGTATGTATGTGTATATATATAGTGTATATATATATATATACAGGGTCAGTATTTAGAGAAAACGATAGAAAGTGTGAGAACGCTTATTGATCCTCCGATCAAAACAATCTATGTACTAGATTGGCGCGGTGGCATTTTAGTAAATAACACCAATTTTATTACGTGGACGCGCTTCATTAAGGGTAAAAAAGTAAAAAAACCATTTCTCACATAAAACGCTATTGAAAAATAAAACGCCAAATAAATACAAAACGCCAATTTTATCACTGCGTACTTTTTTATGTGTTTTTATTTAAGCTATCTGGCTACAAAAACGCCAAAAAAATATGAAACGCCATTATATATAACGCCAAAGCTTACATCCGGATAAATGTTAATTACATTTTTTGTTATAAAAATAACATCCCGCCTAAACTACGCGCCAAAAAAAAATTCTATAAATAGAAACGTCTCACCACCTTCTGTTTATCACACAAAAAAAACACACAAAAACACACAGTGGTTACTAAAAAAATTTACAACTCAATGTAAAACGCCAAAAAATACAACGACGGCAAACATCTTTTCTTTGATACTCAGTAATGTTCTTCATGAAGCTTCATTGAATGATTTGTTACGTGAGTGTAGTAAGATTTTGCTGCATGAGATTGACAAAACTGAAAAAAGAGGGACTGATGACACCCATATGTCATACTGTCATCTTTGTTCCTGGAGAAGGTTTGGATGATAAGAAGAGACCTATACCAGTGTAAATGCTACTTTGGCCTCGATGATTATAAAGAAGACGACAGGCAGATAGCATCTACCCACACGGGGTCGATCTATGTCTCCAACATCCACAAAGACACTTCAACACGTGAACAAAGAAAATAAACAACGCCAAACCCAAAACGTCATTTATTTGTCACATTTTTTGTAGTTTCAAAAGAAAAAAGAAAAAAGAGACTGATGACACTGAAGATTTAAAATCATAAATTGCTTCTACTTTTGTTTTTTTTTATTTTCTTTATCTATTGTTTGTTTTGTAATTTCAGTTAATAAACAACAAAAGAATATTAATGCTATAATGAAAAATATAATAAAACTCCAAAATGAGCAAATGCGTGTAAAACGCCATAATGCCATAAAAACGCCCCCAAAAAACTACCAAACTATAATAAAACTAATTTGAACAACTAATATTATAAAAAAAACGTGAAACAATGTGCAAGGAATATAAAACAAAAGAAGTCCAATAGTTATCTAACCGCCATTGGAAAACAAAACGCCATAATTACAGCCGTCAAAGATTTGACGTGTTACACCATAAAAACAGTTGAGTCTGAAAACAAAACACGGTAAACTGCAAAAAACAGTAAAATGAAACGACGGAAAACATAATTACTAACATTTATTATATTTATTTATCTTTTTTCAAAACGCCATAATTACCTGTCATACGCGGGAAAAAAAGTCAATATAAAAGAAGCCCATGAGAACCCAAGCTCAAACACGCCAAAAAAATTGACTAAAACGCCACATATTGTCCAAAACGCCAAAAAATTTAAAAATGGCTAAGGTTATTGCATGGAGGTTTGAAAGGAAAGAGAAACGATTCATCATAAAGTTCTCTGATAGGAGAAGGGTAAAGGTAAGGACAATCAAAGTCATGCTTGGAATGAATGAAAAGGTTCAGAAGGATATCCTGGCCCTTGGGGTTCCAATAGACAACGATTGTGAAAGAACGAGAACTGTAATAAAACGACTGAAGAGAAAATTTCCGGCAGAAGATGATGATGATATTGACGATACTCCTATACCAAAACTTAGCAGTTGGGTATTGCATGAGGAAGAATGAACACTTGAAGTGACTTATAAAAATGGGGTGCAATATTCAAGGCCAATGGAAGAAATGTTGAAGATAGTGTTGCTATCTATCATTGAACAACTCTGTGATTTAACACTTTCAAACGACCCAAAATCCAAGGATGCTGTGATATTCAAGAATAGGCAAAAATGAAGAGACGAGCTAATGGCGTTATACGCAAAAATGAAATTTGATGATGAAGAATCTGAAAAAAGTGATGAACAAAGCGATGGGTACATCTCTGATGTAATCCCACCTACGGAAGACTATTAGTTTATTTTGATTTTCGTGTTATTGTAGTTTTATAAAATATTAATCTATGGTAATCAACTATTAACAAAAAGATACAAAACGCCAATAATGACATGGAAAAAGCCATAACGCCAAAAAATTAACTATGTGACACAAAAAGAATTAATTCAACGAGAAGAAATCTGAGAAAAAACAGTAAAACGCCAAATAATTAATATTTCTACATAACGCCAAAATTATCTTGCACGCAAAAAATAAAGCAGCATGTCAAAAGCGAAAATCGTGAAAGGAGAAGAATACTAAAAAGACGAAAAAACCCCTCGGACCCTGATCATGCCCCGCGCCACGTGTTCGGCCAGGATGCGTTCTCACCGTTCTCACACTTTTTGTCGTTTTCTCCTGATCTCGTTTATATATATATATATATATATATATATTAAATCATTTAGTAGTCTTTATATTAATTTACTTATTCATATATATGTATTAATTGATAACATAACCGATGAATAGTGAGATAACGTTAACGTCGTTTGTATGTTCCAATTTCTTCTTCTTCTTCGCAACAATTTGATTCCAAAACTGAAATCGATCATGGTGGAAACCAGACGGAGTTCATCGCCATCCAAACGCACGTTGTCGTCACCATGCTCGTCTCCAATTCCTACAGGAAAGCGATCGAAGGTAATGTTTAATTCGTTAATTTCGTAAAATTAGGGTTTCGAATTTGTGAAATTGAGATTAGGTTTTTGTTGTTTAGTGTTGTTGTTTGATGTTTTGGTGATCGGGCGACGGAGAAGGCGTCGTCGTCGACCACCGGAAGTGGAGTCGATTGAGGCGGTGGTGAAGGAATCAGGTGGATGTGAGTCGCAGGAACAGGAGGTTAGATCGTCTGGTTCGTGTAAGAAGGAGCCGGATGCGTGTGAGGAGGCGACAGGTGTTGATGTGCCGGAGAAGTCTCTGGTTGTGGAGGCGGAAGGTCAGCCATTGGTGTCGCCGATGTAGTTAGATGTGTGTTGATTGTTGAATTTAGTATAGTTTGATTTGTTTGTGAAGTTGTTGATGTTTTGTTGGGTTTGTAGGGAATTCGTTGATTGATGTTGAGAAGAAAACAAAGGCTAACGGTGGTTCGACTGGGTTGAATCGTGGGAAGAAACAACAGTTGAAGTCTAACGTTGGGGTTGCTTGGGGAAAGCTCCTTTCTCAGTGCCCTCAGGTAGTTCTTTCAGTTCAATCAAAAGATAGAAGGGATTGTATTTTTATGTTTTTAGGGTTAGGGAGTGTTTGGAAGCGTGTTTTGAAAGTGATCATGTTGCGTCAAGTAATAACAATATGGATACGCGCTTGTAATAATAAGTATTCGTGGCCAAAAGATACACGCTTGTAATGATTTTAGGTGTGTTTCGAAAGTGATCATGTGGTATGAGTAATAACAATATGATATGCTCTTGTAATGTTAGCTATTCTTGCCCAAAACGATACACACATGTAATGATTATAGTTGTGTTATTATTTGACGTTGAATAACTAGTGTCAGAAAATATAATTTTGATATTTGTTGCAGAATCCTCATATTGTTATGGAACATGAAATTTTCACTGTTGGTCAAGGTCACCAATGTGACTTGTGGATCAGCAATAAATCCGCCAGTAAATCTTTGTGTAGCTTGAGGCACATAAAGTCACAAGTATTCTTATCTTCACTCATTCTTTATCAGAATTAGTTAACTATTATTAATATGGATTTTTTGTTTTGTGTAGCAAGGAGATGCATCAATTACTTTACTTGAAATTACTGGTGGCAAGGGCGGTCAAAGTCAATGGCAAGATTTGCACTAAAAGGTTAACTTTGTCCCTTAGAGCTGGAGATGAAGTCGTTTTCAGCTCTGCAGGAAGACATGCTTACGTATCCTTCAAGATGGTGTTTTTAATAGTTTATTTAAAATATAGATGTGCAACTTTTAAATAATTTTGTTACAGGCTGTTTTTAGATCTCAAATTGCCTATTACGATGACTTTATTTTGCAACTTTTCTCTTTCGATTGCCATATCGAATCAAAAACCGGGTTGCCCCGCCGCGAAGCGCGGGTGTAACCCCCTAGTTATTTATTATGGTTGAGGTAACATAATAAATTGCCACATGGCTTTTTTTGTGAAATCTTTTATTATAAGAGAATGCCATGTGGTATTAAGGGGATTCTTTTATTAGTATTAGATATATGATTTTGATACGGGTAATAGATCACATATGGTTTTTTAAATTATTGACACCATAGATCATGTTTTCAAAATAAATAATTTTCATCCCTTAACCGAATTGATTATATAAGAACAACTAAAATCAGTATTTATATAATTTCATGTAAAAATTAAAAGTTGATGGTTATTTTTTAAATCTATCAAAAATCAAGTAATGCCAATAATTAAAATTAGTGTAAGGATTAAATACAAATGAGTTTTAACATACAAAATAACCTTAATATGAGAAGTGAATGAATCTTTTTTTTTTGAATTTTTTTTCTATCTAATTAAGTATGATGTTTAATTGCAAAATGTAAAAACTAAATAAATTTCTGGGAGCCAGTCCTTCACCCCCAATCTAAACCCTATGCAGGTCATCATATTAATTTAGGGATGGCAATGGGTCGGGTTTGGGACGGGTTTAGGTAATCCCAAACCCAAACCCGATTAGATAAGCTTGTCCCAAACCCGTCCCAAAACCCGTCGGGTTTCTAGCGGGTAAATACCCATCGGGTATCGGGTAAACCCGTTAACTTAAAAAGATTACTCGTTGGGTATACTCATCTCAAAACCCATTGGGTATTTATCGGGTAACTACAAACCGGTTACATTTTGTATTGTCATTATAAAAATATATATCAAATAACTACAATGTATACGGAATAGAATACCTATATGTGTAAAAAATGGATGTATCATATATATACATATTTAATAATATAAAAGAAATTATATCGGGTATATAATCGGGTAAACGGGTACACTTTATCGGGTAATTGGGTAGGGTAAACGGGTGTATCATTAAATCCCAAACCCGCGAAAAAATAAAAACCATTTCCAAACCCGTCCCAAACTCGATTAACCGACCCCAAACCCGTCCCAAATATGTCGGGTTTCGGGTTTACCCAGCGGGTTCGGGTTTGATTGCCATCCCTACATATTATCCACGTACACTTGATCGGATTATGTGTCAACCGTCAAAATTAGGGTATGTGGAAATGGAAATAGGTGTAATATCCATTGAATCATCACTTTATAACTCCTCGGTCGATGGTTTCTTCTGGTTCGTACCGTCTGCTTCCATGTTCCATCGATTAGAGCTTTAGATATGGTGAAAGAAAATGTGTAAGAACAAGTTTTTTTAGGAGAAATTTTAAAAGCTTTTTGAAGAAACTGGGGTGCTAGAGGATGGTATGGAGTTAGACCATAGGGTATGGTGAGGTAGTCCCCAAAGGGACCACCCGCCATGTAAGCGCCACCTAATCAAGGGTGGAGGACCATCCCCTTGGGGACTACCCAAGGGTGTGGAGGATAGTCCTCCCCCTTTTTTTATTTTTTTTATTTAGCTAAATAATTTAAACAAAGTAAATAAAAATAAAAAAAAAGTTACATTTAAATAAAATCCTAAAGCTACATTAAAAAAAACCTAAAGTTACATTAAAAATGTCACACCCTAACCGATGGCGGAAACATCGGGATGAGACGAAGTGCGTAGATTGCAAGAGACTTCATAACACTATGTGACAATATTAATTTAATTCAAATTTCATTTCAAGACTAATTGTCACACAAGATTCAAATAACAACATTGTAACATAACAACAAAAGATAGATTAATCTAGGTGTGTATCTAGTCCACCCTAAATCTTGTTTCATCTTGTAACATCACTTCATCAATTAACCTGCAACATGTATTAAAATAGAGCTCAATGCAAAAGCAAAGGTGAGTACACAAGTTTTGTTACATAGCATAAATAGAATAAAAAGTGCTCATATCCAACATGATTCATAATATGTGAGTACTAGTATGCAAATATGGCGCACAATATGTTCAAGCCCAAGTATACAACGCGTTAAAAATAGCCTAATCCCAATAGAGTAGCGGCAGGTAACATGTTTAACTTAACAATACCCCAAGTCTAACGGGCGGTGCGTTAATCATATAGCACTATAATTGTTAAGGGAGGCTAGCAAAGTTAATGAGCATATATCGACCAAATAGCTTATACAGCATACGAGAATAACAAGTATCACACATAGTTTCATGTTTAAACGTGGATAGAGTGTGATAAAAACAAGATTCAAGCATTGCGTGTTTTTTTTTGTATAGAATACATGTTGCACCCAAAAGTGTAAAAATAAAATTGGGATCGAGTATACTCACGGTTTTTGCAAGCTTTCCTACTTGATATACCGTGAGAGTTGGAGGTTCAAAGCTTCCTTAGAACACTTAATGTTTTATTTAGAACTCTTCGAGTTCTCTTCCTTGCTTGAAAGATTTTAAGAGAATTAGAGGGGTTGAGAGAAGAATGGTTGGAACACTTCGTGTCCTTTTAGAATTCTTAAAATTCTTGATTTAGAGAGATTAAGAGAAGATTGAGAGAAGAATGGTGTGAAGAAAATGGTAGGAGAATGTTGGTGTTTATAGGTGAAGAAGGTGGTAGGTGATTGGTGGAGATAATAATAAAAAAAATAAATGGAAAAGATAAAATAAAAAAATAATTATAATGGAGAATGGAGGTGGAAAAGGTGATTGAAGGATGTGGAAAAGGTGATTGGAGAAGAAAAGAGGTGGAAAAGTGTTTGGTATAATCTTTGGTATTTATTGAGTATATAATATGTATAAATGCATAATTCAAGTATTGTAAATGTACGTATAAGTAATTATACGTCAAATCACAATGTTCGCGTATTTAAAATACGTATTTACGATTGTTTGTTTGTAAAAATTAGGTACAAGTTTGCGTGTAACGCCAATGTATCAAGTTTGCACATAAATGGAATGAATGTATGATATGTTTAATTTAAAGTATAATTCATGTATAATGATCAAGTTTTATTACGATCAAAGCCTCGGATTTCAATGGTTGAATACGACTACAATGGATATACGATTACAAAAATGCGAAGCGTTACAAAAAAAAAACCTAAAGTTACATTTAAAAAAAAAAACCTAAAGTTACATTTAAAAAAAAACCTAAAGTTACAAATAAATAAAAAAAACTACTCGTTTTCTCCGAGATTCCAAATGTGTTCGATCAAGTCTGAAGATTGGCATGTGTGAAATCGTTATGTAACGAGAATCTGTTTCAATCTTGTTGTTCTTCGCTAACCGGAACATTATTCTGCTCCACCGCATTCTCGTCATACTCACAAATTGCATGTCCTTCATCTTCGAGGATCATGTTATGCAACAAAATACAAGCATACACACATTATCGCAACGTTTTGGGTGTAAAAGCGAGTGCTGGGTTTTCAATAATATGCCATCTTTGTTGGAGAACACCAAAACACCGTTCAATATCTTTTCTCGCCACTTCTTGAAACTTGGCAAATTTCTTTCTTTTTTCATCTGGCGGATGCCTAACAGTTTTAACAATTGTAGAGTACTGTGGGTATATTCCATCGGCAAGATAATACCCACGTCTGTACTCCACTCCCGAAACCGTAACCCTCGTATCAGGACCGATCCCTTTTATAAAATCGTCAAAAACCACGGAATTTTGTAGAATGTTGATGTCGTTATTCGAACCAGGAATCCCAAAGAAAACATGCCACATCCATAGGTCTTGACACGCAACAACTTCTAGAATTAATGTTGATGTCCTTGATCGCCTCGCGTATACATTCCAGAACTAGTTGTGTCGCGGCTACCACCGTGTTTATAAAATATTTTACGGCTTCTAAGGTGTCCGTCGAACCCGACGAAGAGGAAGATGACATTGTGTATTTTTAGAGAAGATTATTTGAGAGTGTAAAGGGGGTTGTTTGGAGAATGTGGGTGGATTTTTGTATAAAAATGGTTAAATGTATGGGTATTTATAGGTTTTAAAATAATTGAATTTTTTTTAAACTAGCCGTTGTCAACGGGATTAAATGAAGGGGGCCCACATCATTGCCTCGTGTAACACCCGTTCTTATAATTCAAGGATTAACGTATATTTTACGTAAACAATCATGTAATTAGGAATGTATATACATTAGAAATACGGGTTTATTAAAAACTTTTACAAATCATAAGTTGTTTGATATAACGTGATCAGATTCGTCATTTAATATTTATAACGAGGCGAAGTGCGGAAGCATATATCTTTGTCGTGTTCGGTTCTTCGTTGTGCTTGATCATCCGCCGGTGCTAATTTAATACCTGAAACTCATAAAACATGAGTTGGGTTAGTCATACGTATCTTAGAACGTATTTAAACAAGTTCGGAGTTCGAAATAAACGAAATTCGAAAAATTCAGATTTTCTGTCACTGGCTTACGGACCGTAAGCCTGGACCTTTACGGTCCGTAAGCATCTCTCGCGGGTCGCGGCAGGATTAGAGAATCCTGTCGCGTGTCGCCTGGGAAACATTTTTCCAGCAGGTTCAGATCTGTGTCCTGCATTTTCAGCAACGATGGTTTTTACGGAAACGGCCATAACTTCTTCGTTATTGATCCGTTTTACGCGATTCTTTTTCCCACGCGTCCGTAATTTAATTCTCCATCACATAGAGTTAAAATCCCACATCCGAATTAACAAGATTCCAAACTTTTAAGTATTCGGCTTACTACCCTTTTTCCCGATTTTGACCCATTCGTGTATTTATCAAACAAACATGTTTGTTTGACTCCAATTTCTCATAAATTCCATAAAGTCATTGTTATTTATCATAAGAGAATCAAAATCCCGATTTACGTACATTCTTAAACCCGTTTATACTTAAATGTTTATTTTGACCCGTTAAGGGTATTTAAGCATTTATTCGCATAATTCATGCTTCTTCGCTTTTAGCATTCTATTTTCACATTACTTATCAATTGATCTTCCACCACGACTATAATTGAGGTGGATTTAAAGTGGCGATCAATATATTCCGAGTTTTACCCCTCGAATCGTTATTTTACGGTAAGACTCAAATAGAACCACTTGGCTAGCGTATTACGTCTATCAACATCTACACTTATTTTAAGCTTTTGTTTAATCATAAGACTCGTTTCCAAACAACCTCTAAGGGTTGTTTGTTCGATTTAGCCTACAAGGGCGTTTTGGTCGATTTTGGTCCTTCTTTTACAATGAAGGACTCTTACCAATTATTCGGCCAAGATATCACTTTTAGCTACAACATAAATATACGTACCTGGCTCGGATCAACCAATAGACCCGATTTATACCTCGCTTTTATTATCACATTTTCTATGGAAACGGAAGTATCCGAATCGCTAATCGGTCCTGTTAGCATAAGACTTAGCAACCATATTAGTCGATATTGTCAAATGGTGTTATCATCACCATTTGACCCGTTTGGCTCATATGACCAAACATTTACGTATGTAGTAAAACGGGGTTTTAAATTTCAAATTTACACATCCGGCTCATGTCGGATGTTACCACTTGACCCCTCTTTTTCTCTTTAACTCAATTCTTACAAATTTGACCCGTTCGGCTTACGCCATGGGTGCCCCTTTTATTGTTAATTTACATTAGTCGACACTTGACTAAATTTCCATTTTTACCCCTTTTTCTCAATATTAGATTACACTACGCGGTAATCTTATCAAGACTCATAATCTCTTAGTCATTACATGACCAATTTACCGATTTATCTTGTTTACCATAAACTATGGTTTTTATCTCCTTTATATGTTCCGACTCGTACCAATCGTGTCGGAAACCATATTTTCATTATAATCATTATTACATTTATTACTTGTAAAGTAAACAAGTATTCTACCAAAGTGTGTAAGTTTCACTTACCTTTCATCCGAATTACGCTTTCCTTTTCCTTCTTGATTTGTTTGATCCGCTCCCTCATCAAGCTTTCACCTAGCTTGTTACGCGTCAAACTATCATCATCGTTTTCAAGGTGGTTAGTTTAATCATAATGTAATACGATTATTCCACCTTATGCATTTCATATCAAAATTACTACTTATTGTATTATAGGTCAGTTTGACCTTTTTAAAAGTCAAATGCCCATTAGTATGCTAATTGCATATTCGAGTTCATCAACTAGTTTTGGCATTCTTTAATTACCCGGTAGGCGTTATCTTTAGACCACCGTTTTAACCAAAGTTCTAACCACGTTTATCACATTTAGAACTCTTTTTAATCACATCTTGCATAATAGCCAAAACATCACAATTAGGCGTTTTAACTACAAAATTCTAGTTTCGAGCCTTCTTTGAAGCATTTTAACGAACACCTTAAGGGCAGAATTTTACATGTTTATTTATCATGTCTCTAGCTTATCTCTTAGCCCAAATTTCACATAAATCAACCATCTTACAAAGTGGTTAACTTCTATAATTTCTGAATTCACTTCAAAATTGTCAATTTACACTAGATCAACAATCTATTTCCTAGTGTTCATCATATTAACATAAAACCCACTTAGCTTATCAATGGATCATCATGAATCTCATAGTTTTTCCAACAATCTAACATGTTATTGACTAGGGTTTACTCCTAGACATCATATTACATCAAGATTCACTCATGCATGACATAATCAAGCTATATTTCAGTTTCTTACAAATAACCTAGAATTTGAGATGGATCAAAATGTCACAATTTTACATACCTTGTGATCCTTTCAACTAGGTGTTCATGAATACGAGCTTGGATTTCGATTTGGGTTGGATTTACCCCTTCAATTTGCTGATTTTATGGATGTTAGGGTTTGAGCTTGAGAGCTCTTCTTGGCCCTGTGTTTTGTACGACCAGAACACACACACAAGGTGTGTGTTTTGGTGTTTTTAACTTTAACTAATAAAAACCATTTTCCCACTTTAACCATTTTAGTCCCTCAACTTTACCCAAGTTTATAAAGGTTACTACATCAAGTTTCTCACTATTTTAAAACACTAGACTAACTAGGTTGATATTCCTAGTTATTTAGTGGGTCCCGGGAGTTATAACCCGTTTTATTTTAGTCCCGTTAACTCGGACCTTTTATCCATTTTATTTCCTTAAAGCTTTTATTCACTTTTATTTATTATTAGGATTAATTATTTAAATCCTAATATTCCACCGGGTAAATTTTTACCACTAACGGTACTTTACCCATCTTTTAGTAATAACGGGGTTTAATTACCAAACCCGTTTTCGGGGTGTTACAAGTCTACCCCCCTTAAAGAGGTTTCGTCCTCGAAACCTTTTCTTACATAGTTCATTGAGTTTTAAATTCAATGCGTTTGACCTGGGTAATCTCCTAAGCATCATTCATACTTTAACCAATTGTTAGTATTACCAGAAAATTTTTTTTTGGTAATATCCTTTTGGTTACAGAACCCCTACGTACCTCATACGACATAATGTAACTTGAAATAACGTAATCTCGTTATTTCCACTAGTTTATTCAACTTAGCGTTATTCATCGCTTTCATATACTATCGAATTCCTTATGAATCCGTTATTTTGACTCGTTTAAAGGCCTTTAGTGAAATCTTTTCACTTTTGGCAGCTATTTCTTTTGTTTTCAAATTTATTGATTCGGTTCAGCTATACCGAATCTACCGCTTACTAGCAAACCAAATTTCTTGATTTGAATTAGTGACTTTAACCGGTCTCATTAACTAGTCTTATTAGTTCAGTTACTTTTATCGCTCGCTTGGTTATAATGTGATTTTACTTCACATCACATTTCCTAACCGTGATCGTGTCACATCGCGTTTAATTTATATCAACCTTCCATTTTCAAAAATATCACTTTTCGAATATATTGTCTTGCGCCTATCAGTGTCAAGACTTGTATCTTTCATGCTTATTATTTAAATTCCTATCAGAATTTATGTTCGTAAAAACGTTATTTCTTACTAAAACCGAAGTTTTAGTTTTAGGATCTTCTCTTTAACTTCTGTCAATTATCAATTCCAGGACATTGACAGTCCAAAATTTATTCTTTTACAGCCTTTGTTTTATGCGGGGATTCTCAATTTATTCCCTTGCTTTGTCTAATTAACCCGTAAGTTTTATCGCTTTGCCCTATAGGCTATTTTATTAGACCTTCACCTCTTAAAGGCTAGGTCCTTATAATCTATTTCTTTCTAGTCGTGACCCGTAGGTCGTATTAGTCTCGTAGACTTTTCCATTGTTTATAACCCCAAGGGTTATGTTGATCCCGTAGATCATTATTTACGCATGTCTATATTGAAATATATATATAGTGTCAAAGCACTCTTTTTATGTTTGAAAATCATTTGTTTTCACCCTTGAACTTCATTTGACCTTGACCGTAGTCTAAGGCTTCATTTGTTTACTTCTGGGCTAATCCTCCGACTTTATGACTTCTGACGTTATTTACGCGTCAGTTTGTCTCAAGCTTACCGTTATCCGGCTTGCGCTTACTTATGCCATTAAGCATTTATACTTTATTCAACCCGTTCAACCTCAAAATGGTTGATTATAATTATCAAAATTTCTGTTTACGAAATTTTATGATCTTTTAGTCATAACTCATAATCCGAGTCTTTTGACTTTAAATTCGAGTTCTCGTTTCTCGGGTTACGCATGTGTTTAAATCCTTACCCATCAACCGGGTGTTTTACCGAAGTCGTTATTATTGCAACCCTCCCGGTATGCATTAAGACCTCGCTTCATTTTTATAATCCGACTTTGTCTTTAAGTTGGACGTTTTACAAAACGACCCGTTAAGAGACACATTTGCATTTTCCGGGTTCGAGCGTAAGTACACTCCCTCCCAATACTTGTCTAAATCATTTTACCTGCTTGTGTTTTCTGGGTTCGAGTGTAAGTACACTCCCTCCCAATACTTGTTTAACATGCTTGCGTTTTCTGGGTTCGAGTGTAAGTACACTCCTTCCCAATACTTGTTTAACATGCTTGCGTTTTCTGGGTTCGAGTGTAAGTACACTCCCTCCCAATACTTGTTTAACATGCTTGCGTTTTCTGGGTTCGAGTGTAAGTACACTCCCTCTCAATACTTGTTTAACATGCTTGCGTTTTCTGGGTTCGAGTGTAAGTACACTCCCTCCCAATACTTGTTTAACATGCTTCTTTGTCCCTTCACTCGGGCTCATTATCCTAATGTAATACGCTTCCGTCACTCGGTTGTGCGTTTACATTATTATCAAATATTTTGCTTATCTGATTCATTTGGGTACTTTTTACTTAGTCCCATTCACCCCGCCATTACCACATCGGACGTAAACGTGTCCGCCATAAGAAGTTCATGGTATCATATGCCACTACTTACTTGGCCAGAGTAAGCGATTAACACATGATACACATGACCTTTTTATAGTTTTCACATCACGCCCTATGTAAGTAATACCTCTACTTGTTTTTCTTGGAAACAATATCCTGGATAGGTATTCTATTCAGGTTTTTCCCAAGTTTTCTATCTACATATGCAACTTTTAATCTCTATGTATTTGTTGCATATTACTATTCATGTAATAATTTAAAGCATGTACCTGATTTTGCTTGCTTTAACAGGCTTTCCTTGCCATTAGCTTATCTGCGATCATTACGCGATTTAGGTCCTTAATGAGCATGCTCTTTTCTATCATATCTCGGACCATTCCATCATCATATCCACAATTTGTTTGACTCTCGTCATCTTCAAACGCGAGTGTCCTTCAATTAAGACATTCACAAAATTTAGTAGCATCCACTTCAATAATCGCCCGTATTCTAATACAAAGCTTTTTCTACTATACGCGTCAACGCGCGTATCTTCGTCAACTATATCAATCATTTAATTGGGGTAACGTGTACCACACGATAGCCCTATGTGTTGTTTATAACACTTTAGCCTACTAACTATTAACGTACTTGTACTTACCGGATTTGCGATCAAGCCTCGAACCGAACACCAATCTTCATTAAGAGCATAAGGTTTAAGTCCAAGCATGGTTTTCCCCGCCATACTTGAATCTCTTAAACCAAGGCTCTGATACCAACTTGTAACACCCGTTCTTATAATTCAAGGATTAACGTATATTTTACGTAAACAATCATGTAATTAGGAATGTATATACATTAGAAATACGGGTTTATTAAAAACTTTTACAAATCATAAGTTGTTTGATATAACGTGATCAGATTCGTCATTTAATATTTATAACGAGGCGAAGTGCGGAAGCATATATCTTTGTCGTGTTCGGTTCTTCGTTGTGCTTGATCATCCGCCGGTGCTAATTTAATACCTGAAACTCATAAAACATGAGTTGGGTTAGTCATACGTATCTTAGAACGTATTTAAACAAGTTCGGAGTTCGAAATAAACGAAATTCGAAAAATTCAGATTTTCTGTCACTGGCTTACGGACCGTAAGCCTGGACCTTTACGGTCCGTAAGCATCTCTCGCGGGTCGCGGCAGGATTAGAGAATCATGTCGCGTGTCGCCTGGGAAACATTTTTCCAGCAGGTTCAGATCTGTGTCCTGCATTTTCAGCAACGATGGTTTTTACGGAAACGGCCATAACTTCTTCGTTATTGATCCGTTTTACGCGATTCTTTTTCCCACGCGTCCGTAATTTAATTCTCCATCACATGGAGTTAAAATCCCACATCCGAATTAACAAGATTCCAAACTTTTAAGTATTCGGCTTACTACCCTTTTTCCCGATTTTGACCCATTCGTGTATTTATCAAACAAACATGTTTGTTTGACTCCAATTTCTCATAAATTCCATAAAGTCATTGTTATTTATCATAAGAGAATCAAAATCCCGATTTACGTACATTCTTAAACCCGTTTATACTTAAATGTTTATTTTGACCCGTTAAGGGTATTTAAGCATTTATTCGCATAATTCATGCTTCTTCGCTTTTAGCATTCTATTTTCACATTACTTATCAATTGATCTTCCACCACGACTATAATTGAGGTGGATTTAAAGTGGCGATCAATATATTCCGAGTTTTACCCCTCGAATCGTTATTTTACGGTAAGACTCAAATAGAACCACTTGGCTAGCGTATTACGTCTATCAACATCTACACTTATTTTAAGCTTTTGTTTAATCATAAGACTCGTTTCCAAACAACCTCTAAGGGTTGTTTGTTCGATTTAGCCTACAAGGGCGTTTTGGTCGATTTTGGTCCTTCTTTTACAATGAAGGACTCTTACCAATTATTCGGCCAAGATATCACTTTTAGCTACAACATAAATATACGTACCTGGCTCGGATCAACCAATAGACCCGATTTATACCTCGCTTTTATTATCACATTTTCTATGGAAACGGAAGTATCCGAATCGCTAATCGGTCCTGTTAGCATAAGACTTAGCAACCATATTAGTCGATATTGTCAAATGGTGTTATCATCACCATTTGACCCGTTTGGCTCATATGACCAAACATTTACGTATGTAGTAAAACGGGGTTTTAAATTTCAAATTTACACATCCGGCTCATGTCGGATGTTACCACTTGACCCCTCTTTTTCTCTTTAACTCAATTCTTACAAATTTGACCCGTTCGGCTTACGCCATGGGTGCCCCTTTTATTGTTAATTTACATTAGTCGACACTTGACTAAATTTCCATTTTTACCCCTTTTTCTCAATATTAGATTACACTACGCGGTAATCTTATCAAGACTCATAATCTCTTAGTCATTACATGACCAATTTACCGATTTATCTTGTTTACCATAAACTATGGTTTTTATCTCCTTTATATGTTCCGACTCGTACCAATCGTGTCGGAAACCATATTTTCATTATAATCATTATTACATTTATTACTTGTAAAGTAAACAAGTATTCTACCAAAGTGTGTAAGTTTCACTTACCTTTCATCCGAATTACGCTTTCCTTTTCCTTCTTGATTTGTTTGATCCGCTCCCTCATCAAGCTTTCACCTAGCTTGTTACGCGTCAAACTATCATCATCGTTTTCAAGGTGGTTAGTTTAATCATAATGTAATACGATTATTCCACCTTATGCATTTCATATCAAAATTACTACTTATTGTATTATAGGTCAGTTTGACCTTTTTAAAAGTCAAATGCCCATTAGTATGCTAATTGCATATTCGAGTTCATCAACTAGTTTTGGCATTCTTTAATTACCCGGTAGGCGTTATCTTTAGACCACCGTTTTAACCAAAGTTCTAACCACGTTTATCACATTTAGAACTCTTTTTAATCACATCTTGCATAATAGCCAAAACATCACAATTAGGCGTTTTAACTACAAAATTCTAGTTTCGAGCCTTCTTTGAAGCATTTTAACGAACACCTTAAGGGCAGAATTTTACATGTTTATTTATCATGTCTCTAGCTTATCTCTTAGCCCAAATTTCACATAAATCAACCATCTTACAAAGTGGTTAACTTCTATAATTTCTGAATTCACTTCAAAATTGTCAATTTACACTAGATCAACAATCTATTTCCTAGTGTTCATCATATTAACATAAAACCCACTTAGCTTATCAATGGATCATCATGAATCTCATAGTTTTTCCAACAATCTAACATGTTATTGACTAGGGTTTACTCCTAGACATCATATTACATCAAGATTCACTCATGCATGACATAATCAAGCTATATTTCAGTTTCTTACAAATAACCTAGAATTTGAGATGGATCAAAATGTCACAATTTTACATACCTTGTGATCCTTTCAACTAGGTGTTCATGAATACGAGCTTGGATTTCGATTTGGGTTGGATTTACCCCTTCAATTTGCTGATTTTATGGATGTTAGGGTTTGAGCTTGAGAGCTCTTCTTGGCCCTGTGTTTTGTACGACCAGAACACACACACAAGGTGTGTGTTTTGGTGTTTTTAACTTTAACTAATAAAAACCATTTTCCCACTTTAACCATTTTAGTCCCTCAACTTTACCCAAGTTTATAAAGGTTACTACATCAAGTTTCTCACTATTTTAAAACACTAGACTAACTAGGTTGATATTCCTAGTTATTTAGTGGGTCCCGGGAGTTATAACCCGTTTTATTTTAGTCCCGTTAACTCGGACCTTTTATCCATTTTATTTCCTTAAAGCTTTTATTCACTTTTATTTATTATTAGGATTAATTATTTAAATCCTAATATTCCACCGGGTAAATTTTTACCACTAACGGTACTTTACCCATCTTTTAGTAATAACGGGGTTTAATTACCAAACCCGTTTTCGGGGTGTTACACCTCGTCTCCAACGTCTTGGAGAAGACGGGAGTGCCGCGACGACCCCAAGGGAGCGGTGTGCGATGTGGCCGACGACTCGGGACGGGGAGGGGACGACCCCACACCCGATGGTCTTATGGGATATCAAGGGATGGAACGTACTACATGACATGATGGTTTAATATTTGGTGGTCAATGATAACTTTATCCCCAATCTTGCAAGTAAATTGACTATTCTACCCCTCAACAAAATCACATGGTTTATTAGATGTCACTTTGTGGTTGGTTGAGGAAAGTTCTCAAGTTCTCTTGATTGGGAGGTTCTTGAATGAAAGTATTCCTATCCGTGGCGGAGCTTGATTAAAAGTTTCAAGTGGACGAAAATTCATGTGACTTAATTTATATATTGTATAAATATTTAGGCAAAATAATTAGTGGGATCCTATATAGTTTTAAAATTTTTGGACGAAAAATAGGAAATTTAACATTTTTAACCGAAACATTCGAGGGTCGGGTGCACCCCTCACTTTACACTAAGCTACGCCCTCTGATCCCTATACCTTGTGTGAAATTTAAAGGATTAAAATGAAACCTATAATATATCTTTTTAAAATGAGAAAACCACAAGTTTATAATCGTTTTATAATCAGATCTAACCAATGCAGGGGCGGAGACAGCTAAGAACCAGCCGTAGCACGGGCTACAGCTCAAAGTCGTGTTCGCAGTGTTAATTTTTTGATTTTTTTTCGATTTTATATAAAGGATACCCCTCAAAGTTAATGATTTTTTTTTGGGATACCCCTGGTTTTAAGTATATAAAGGATACCCCTCAAAGTTAATGATTTTTTTTGGGATACCCCTGGTTTTAAGGTCTAGCTCCGCCACTAAACCAATGGGTTTTATAATCGTTATTAAACCCACCAAATCAAGTTAAACATCATATATAGATTTTTTAGGGTTAAAACAACAACAATCGTAAATCCAACGAATAACAAGGCTAGTGGTAGCGTCTGGGGTTAGAAAGAATGTTTCCAAAGAGGCCCCTTGAGTAAACTCAAACAACACACAAACCAATCGAACTAGCAATATAGGAATAAAGAGCTACCAATAACAAATAACAAACGAAGTGGTGAGAGAGTGACATAGTAACATATAAACTCAATAAATAAATAAAAACTTGTGCTTAGTAGAATTACTTATTGATACAGATACCAATAATAAAAAAAACAATTCCAAAGCAGAAAAAAAATATTTATTTAGTGATTCCATCCAATTTATTATTTATCAATCAATAGTATGTTGTACTAAAGCAAATACTAGTATACAATGTAGAATGATGACGATTGTCATCAAGTCATAAACTTTTAACTAACCTATAAATAGCTAGGGTGAACAGTGCATTGTATTCATAAGGAGTGAGTGTTTATTATCGTTTGTACTGTTTAGTTGTAAGTAATGTATACAAAAGTTTGTATTGACTGTGAACTTTAAATATGCCATAGCGATAGCAGATGAAGTCATGTTAAGGGAACTATAAACACAAGTACACATAACCAAAAACTAGTAAGCAAGGTGGATAAAACATGTTCACTTCTAAATTTAGGTCTGAAAATATAACGTGTATAACTCACTTCATAACGTGTGACGCTAAGGGTGCACAATATGGTCTCTGGGAGGGTCTTGGTGCTGTCGGCCACAATCTGTGCACATACGTGCGTGTGTGTGGAGAATTTGAGAAGTTGGAGAAAAAAACTGATGTGGCATTAAGGAGTATAGAGGACTTTGAGGGGATACCCTCCACCCTAATGTTTTCTTTTCAATTCTTAGCAAAAACTACTCGACTTGGAAAATACTATTTGGTGTTCGAGTTTCATGGTAAACCCTTCTTACACCAATATAGATTCAATTTTATGCAACTAATAAGTGTTTCCGGATTAGGTTATTTCCTTATTTATTCAACAACTATAAAAATCATTGACATCCTTGACGAAACTCTCATGGATAGGGTATTAAGTGTAACTATAACTTTTTAAATTTATACGGTAACATGATCACATATTATGTTGGAATAAATCACCATCATATCTAGGTTTATGCTTCCATCTATGTACGTGAAAGTCACCATAACATTCTATCAAAGCTTGTCACTGTGATACTATCAAAGCTTGTTACTATGATACTATCTTAAATCATACTACATTAATGTGACAAACAAACTATTAAGTTGTTTTTTTATGATTAATATGACACACGTGTTCATGAACAATCCAATGTTGAAACCAAGAAGTCCCAAAGATATTGAGTTTACACAAACTAGTGATAACAATCTTCAGAACGAATATTAAAGTCTCGATCACAAGGTTAGAAGTGTCAAAAGATACTAGTTTAGTAGAAATTTGTGAAGTAAAAGATAAAGGTACAAAAGTTGTTATAGCAATCTCGAGACCATGTCGAAGGCTATGGCGCATGTGTTGAATAAAGCGAGGAAGTAAACATTACATCAACTAGAACTCAATAATCAAAGAACATGAGTAGTTCTTTTCAAATGAGAAGAATGATGAAGAACCAACAACTCAAGTGACGGATGTAGTGAGTGAAGGAAAAGGCACATAACTCCCAAAAATAATCATTTTAATAATTTATTTATTTTTTTAAATTGACCATTTTATTATGTGATTTATTTAATTACAGAATTTAATATATCAATTACATTCTTAATCAAAGACTAGTCGATATGTTGATCTAACTTAATGTTTCCATAACTAGAATCACCTATAAATAAAGACTCTAGTAGACGATGGTATTTTTTTTTCTGCTTTTGGTTTTGGGTAAAGGGATATTGGAATTAAATAACCCCAACTTTTACTAGTTGGGTGATAGCACTCCAAATTTTCGATTTGTACAACACCACTCCCAACTTTCAACTTATTTTCTGATATCACTCCCAAACTAACCCAACACTACCTCAGTTTGCTGACGTCAGATGCCACGTCATAAAAAAAGACAAGTCAGATGCCACATCAGCAAATTGCCAAATCAGTTGTCACGTCATCAAAAAATTGCCACGTCACCACATCAGCAAAAAACTAACTGGGTTAGGGCTTAGTTAGTTTGGGAGTGATATCGGAAAATAAGTTGAAAACTGGGAGTGGTGTTATTACAAATCGAAAGTTGAGAATGCTATCAGCCAACTGGTGAAAGTTGAGGTTATTTAAATCCAATATCCTTTGTTTAAAACATGTACTTTTTCTATTTTGTACGTAATCTCATCCTGCCAAACAGTAACTTTCATATGGTTTGCATTTATCCTAGATATCACCTTTATTAATGCAAAAGAGAAACAAAACAATGTAACAGACAGACATGCAGAGTTTCACTAATAAAAGGACAGCACCTATCAATAAGTTCCCATAGGTAAAGGAACCAGGATTTTAACAATGCCAATACCTACCAGCCAATGGGTTTGCATAGCCATATTAGCTCTTATGGCCGCAACACTCACCATTGCTCACGTAGTCAAGCCGGCCAGATCACGTAAGCTCCAGATGGACACAGATACCGAACCTGAAACTATCAACGGTATTGCCACTCAACCCCACCACTCACAAATGGATGATATTGAAGCTAGTGCTATTGGTTGTGGCGGCAGCAGGGCAGATAACGGCGTCTATGGAGGTGGTCAGGGCAGTGGCGGCACCTCCGTCAGGTTTCGTACCATATTCCCGGTTCCTGGACTCCCGTTTGGCATTTTCGTGCCACAGGTGGACACGTGGGGAGAGGGAGGCGGGTATGGAGGGGCAGATGATAAACCTGGTACGGGTACAAACTGCCAATGCACCAATAACTGTTTTCCAATGCACTATGTTCTTACTCCTGTCTACTTTAAACCCTCGGGCCCTACCTCCCTAAATAACATGATACAAGACGGTCCCGGTGGCGTGGCTCTGGGCCCATCACATTACTAGTATGGAGATCGCACTTTTCTAGTTGCTATATCGTTTTCCTATAAATAAAAGTTTTTCAAGGCGTGTCATGTATCGTGGGCTTTTATAAAGTTTCAAGAAATATTAACAAGAATTGTACATGTATATTCATTTGATGTAAGCAACTGTACAACCATAGTTGGTTGGACTTTCCTGTTCAAACTTATGAACACGCGGGTGTTTTTTTAATATTTGTAACGCGGACTCCTTCACAACACCAGTACCCATCCCATGAATAATAAAGAGAACCGAACTGGGCCCGGATGTACTAAGAGCCAGGTTAAGGTTGTGAGACGCTTCCTCGACTCGCATACCGCGTAAATCAACCGTGTTTTTCGATGTCTGCACCGCTGCTCCATACACAATCTCTTCACTGTTCTTAACCTCTGATAAATTCTTGAGGCTTTTAATCCTCTGTCCCTAAAACAACACATAAATAGATGTCATCTGTCAAGCAATTATTCAACCAAATAACTATCTTGCTAAATTATGGGTACTATCGTTTAGAGTAAAATGCCATTTTCATCCCTAAGGTTTGGCCACTTTTGTGATTTTCGTCCAAAGGTTTGTTTTTCGGCGTCTGGATCCAAAAGGTTCGAAATCTTGCCATTTTCATCCGGCTCGTTAACTCCATCCATTTTTCTCTGTTAAGTAAGTAAGGGGTATTTTCATCTATTTTGTTAACTTAAAGGGCAAAATTCAGTCTTTTAAATACTTGTACATTATGCTAAATGCTTGTACATAAAGTGGAAAAGATCGAATTGCCGTTTAAGTTAACAAAAAAGACGAAATACCCCTGACTTATCAAAGAAAAATGGATGGAGTTAACGGGCCGAATGAAAATGGCAAGATTTCAAACCTTTTGGATCCAGATGCGGAAAAACAAACCTTTGGACGAAAGTCTCAAAACTGGCCAAACCTCAGGCACAAAATGGCATTTTACTCTATCGTTTAACTAAATACCTGCTTTTTGATTTGTGATTGTGAATTTGGTGTCGGAGTTGTATCACTACTACTCTGAACAGCTCTCATACCGCTTAGATTCGCTCGAACTCTAATTTTACCATACTGAACAAGAGTGGTGCCATCAGTGCCAGGTGGCTCGACTATAGTGGCTAATTTATTGCCTAATTCCCTCACGATGACTTGGTCCCCAAGTTTCACTGAAAGGGACAAGGCCTCCGCTTCTGTGGCAGATGATTCTTCGGTATAACAATGAGCTTCGATAATTGACGAAATGGTCGACTCGGATTCCTTAAGAAGTGTATTAAGCTGATCAATACTAGCGGTTGCAATTTTTGCTTCATTTTCCTTCACTATTGTCTCTAACTGAGATTTCACGGTGATTATTTCTTTTCGGGTTTTTTGAGCTTCTTTCGCCTTGAGAGCGGCCTCACGTTTAGGAAGATCGTTTGCCTCCTCCTTTATCTTCACAACAGATTAACATACAAACAGTAGACAGATATGTTTAAGATCATGATAAAAACAAGTTAATAACCAAAAGAGTAATATACACGGATGGTCCATGTGGTTTACTAAAATTTTGGATTTGGTCCCTAACTTTCCAAAAGTACACGGATGGTCCCTGTGGGTTTGCACTTTGTAACGCATTTAGTCCCCAGTCAACAGATCTAAAGGTTTCAGCAGGTCCATTTTACGGACTACATGCGTTACAAAGTGCAGGCCACAAGGACAATCCATGCACTTTTGGAAAAATTTGGGGACTAAATGCGTTATAAAGTGCAAACCACAGGGATAATCTGTGTGCTTTTGGAAAGCGAGGGACCAAATCCAAAATTTTGGTAAACCACCGGGACCATCCGTGTACTTTACTAACTTTTCAACTCGTTCATCCCACTTGACCATTTACTTTTTATCTAACTTCTCATTTTAACGTTTTGCCCCGTTAGAAATATAAAACATAAGTAACCAAGTTAAATTCACCACTTCTACTGTTCTACAAAACATCAAACCAAGATGTCATACCTCATTATAAAGATCCATAACATTCGAATATATACGTTCAGCTCTATTTGCCTGAACTTCTAATCTATTCTTTTCTTCCATTAACGACTGATAAAGCAAGCCTCTGCGCTTCTCAGCCTTATCTGGCATCAACCTTTTAACCCACGTTTCCGCACGCGCAACTACTTTTTCATCAAAACCTATCGATTTTGCAATATTCAATGCATTTGATTCACCCGTACTTCCCCAAAGTATCCTGTAAGTAGGTTGTAAAGTCTGCAACGAAAACTCCATTGCCGCTTTCTCGTATTGAGAATCCTTCTTTTTTAAAAGAGATAAATCTGCATAATGTGTAGTTGTCACTGCCAAGTTGACTTTATAATAGACAATTGTATATTATAGGAAAATATCTTTTATTATTGATGTATATCTCTCCTCAATATGAGGAGATTTGGTTGTACACTTTATATAGTTGGTTATGCTTAATGAGAAGGTAAGCTTTGAATCCTAACATGGTATCACCCTAAACTCGATCCCTATTTCTTCTTTCTTCTTCCCTACGCCGACTTCTCTCTCCTCAAAACCTAAAATTCGTTTCCTGCCTTCTCACCATAACACCATGTCGTCTTCTACACCTCACCCCGCTGTCACTGTCACATCCATCAAAACTCTTATACCTGTCACTTTGGATATCGAAACCGGGCATTACACAACCTGGTCAGAGATGTTCAAAATTCAATGCAAAGCGCATCTGGTTTATGACCATCTTCAACCAAAACCGGCTGCTCAGACATCATCCTCAACTGATACGAGTAAAGACAAAGGAAAAGACACGACTGACTCTACCGAAACATGGGAGCGTCTTGACTCCATTGTTCTACAATGGATTTACAGCACCATATCTACTGATTTATTACATACCGTCCTCAAACCCGATACAACTGCATACGATGCCTGGACTACCATTGCTAGTATCTTTGAAGACAACAAGGCAACTCGCACGATTGATCTTAATAACAAGTTTGCAAATACTCATCTGGACCAGTTTCCGAACATGTCTGCATACTGTCAGGCACTCAAGGTGATTTTCGACCAACTCACAAATCTTGGCTCTCCCGTTACCGACGAGCAACTGGTCCTGCAACTTCTCTCCGGTCTTACCGAACAATACGAGAATACTGCCTCGGTGATTCAACAGATGAAGCCTCTCCCAGACTTCTACGATACCCGCTCACGGTTATGTATGGCGGAATCTCGCAAACTCAATCAGGTTCGACATGCGGCACAGTCGGCCGGTGCGGCTCTCACCGCATCGGTTGACACAAATCACAAAGACACTCGTGACCGGTCAGACACATCGGCGGGTCAACGAACAGATTTTACTGACCGGGGTCGCGGCCGTGGCCGCGGTCGTGGCCGGGGTAGAGGACGTGGCGGACGTGGCAACCGGAATGTTTTTGGCGGTAACATTAATGGCGGCCATATGTTCAATGGAGGCAACATGCAAAGTGGTGGTCACATGCAGAATGGCGGCAACAATACACCTTACAACCCTTGGGCTTCTTTTGCACCATATGTCGGCCCACAACAGACCATCCCTCCACATGCTAATTGGGCATCTTGGGCCCACTTACCCCCTTGCCCATACCCAACAGTGAATAGATCAAACAACTCCTCAGCGGGTATTCTCGGCCCTCGACCCGCCCAATCGTTTGCAGCCACTCACATGCCCACGGATCTAAATCAGGCCATGTATGCAATGTCGCTTCACGACCTATCTTGGACTATGGATACCGGTGCCACAGGTCATATGTCTTCTAACTCTCACCTTTCGTCTATTTTTAATAATAGCATTAACAAAAATATAATTGTGGGAAATGGTCAAACCATTCCCGTGCTTGGACAAGGCGACCTTACCCTACCCCCTCCCCTCCCACCATTCAAATTAAATCACGTCCTTTACGCCCCATCCTTAATTAAAAACTTACTTTCTGTTCGCCGTTTTACTACCGATAATAAATTATCCATTGAATTTGACCCTTATGGTTTTTTGGTGAAGGATCTCAAGACTCGGACCCCTATCCTACGATGCAATAGCTCGGAAGGACTCTACACTTTTGATCCATCCCAAGTCACCAAGATCATGTCTCCCACCGCAATTTCTCAAGACACATGGCATCAACGTCTCGGTCATCCGGGATCTTCTTTATTACATTCACTTAAGAATTCTCGTTTTATTTCTTGTGGAACTTTGAAAAACAATGTTTGTCAATCTTGTGTGTTTGGAAAACATATTCGGTTACCTTTCTTTGATTCTAATAATAGTACAAACATGCCTTTTGACATCATACACAGTGATCTTTGGACATCTCCTGTACTTAGTGCGGGGGGTCACCGATACTACATACTTTTTCTAGATGATTTTTCGAACTTTCTATGGACCTATCCTCTTACAACTAAATCACATGTATTCTCCATTTTTACTACCTTTTATAACATGATCCATACCCAATTTGAACGGAAAATAAAACAGTTTCAATGTGACAATGGGACGGAATATAATAATACCATGTTTCACCAATTTTGCAAATTAAACGGTATGCACTTTCGTTTTTCGTGCCCATATACCTCCTCTCAAAATGGAAAAGCCGAACGAAAGATTCGATCCATTAATAACATTATTCGAACCCTTCTCGCCCATTCTTCTTTACCCAACACCTATTGGCATCATGCATTGGAAGTTGCCACCTATCTACACAACATTCTTCCTAGCAAAACCCTTTCCAATATTTCTCCCACTCAGAAACTATATAAACACATCCCCTCCTATTCGCATCTTCGCGTTTTTGGATGCTTATGCTACCCACTCATTCCTCACACTAACATCCACAAACTTCAATACCGTTCTATGCCGTGTGTCTTCCTTGGCTACCCCCTAACCATCGAGGCTATAAGTGCCTTGATCTTTCCACCCGAAAAATTGTTATAAATCGACATGTTATTTTTGAGGAAACAATTTTTCCATTTGCAAATCATCCTACACCTACCCAATCTACATATGAGTTTCTTACTGACCCCATACATCCAATACATCTTTTCGGCTCCCATCCCAACACCCCACCTGCCACAACATGTTCTACTACAAACTCGGCCCCACTCACCTCCCCATTAAATAATACACACACCAATATTAATCCACTATCTACACCAAACATCCCTCAACCTACATCTCCTCTTGGCCCACCTACATCAACTCTCGGCCCACCTTCAACCCCCCAAGGCCCATCCTTTTACTCCACATCTCCTCTTGACCAACAGTCACCTATTCACAGCCCGCACCCCACTCCTCCATCCAATTTCGATCACCCCACTAACCTGTCATCTCACTCGTCTACCTCAACCTCCACCACCCCCCTTCCCCCCCACCCCCCCACCCCCCCTCCACCACCACCCACTCGTACTATCCGTACCCGGTCTATGGATGGTATAAGTAAACCTAAACATATTTTTAATCTCACTTCCTCATCTATTGTACCCATTCCTAAAAATCCAAAGGATGCTTTGTCCAGCACGGAATGGTATAACGCCATGAACACTGAATTTAATGCTCTTATTAAAAATAAGACCTGGGTGTTAGTTCCTAGGCAACCTCATATGCATGTATTACGTAGCATGTGGCTATTCCGTCACAAATTTCGGTCCGATGGTACGTTGGAAAGATATAAGGCTCGTCTCGTGTGTGACGGAAGTAATCAACAGATTGGGGTAGACTGTGGTGAGACATTTAGTCCTGTTGTCAAACCTACTACGATACGTACTGTGTTATCTCTGGCTTTGTCACAGTCATGGCCGATTCATCAACTGGACGTCACCAACGCATTTCTTCACGGTAATCTCAACGAGACTGTCTATATGTATCAACCCATGGGGTTCCGGCATCGACAACACCCTGATCACGTGTGCTTACTACAGAAATCACTTTATGGATTGAAACAGGCTCCGCGTGCATGGTACCAACGCTTTACTGATTTCGTTCTCTCTTTGGGGTTTCTACAAAGTAAATGTGACAATTCTCTTTTCACTTACAATCACAATGGCAACACTGCGTATCTTCTGATATATGTTGATGACATCATCCTGACGACATCGACTGATTCTCTTCGTGTTCAGCTCATGTCTCGTTTAGCAGCTGAATTTGCCATGAAGGATCTCGGGCCGCTAAGTCATTTTCTGGGTCTTCACGTTACCAGGCGAGGCAACAATATGTTTCTTTCTCAACAGGCATACACGAAAGAAATTATAGACCGGGCAGGCATGTCTTCCTGCAAACCTGCTGCCACACCAGTTGATACCAAACCTAAGCTTGGTTCTACCTCTAGTCCCGACTATGAAGACCCGACCTTGTACCGTAGTCTTGCGGGAGCCCTTCAATATTTAACATTCACGAGACCCGACATTTGTTATGCCGTTCAACAGGTGTGCATGTACATGCATGCACCGAAAGTGGACCATTGGAATGCTCTTAAACGAATTATTCGTTATCTCCAAGGTACCTCATCTCACGGATTAACTATTGGTGCATCTACAGATTTATCGTTACGAGCATACACTGATGCTGATTGGGCGGGATGCCCGGATACACGGCGGTCAACATCTGGTTATTGTGTTTACTTAGGCCCTAATATTATTTCATGGTCCTCTAAACGTCAATCAGTTATTTCTCGATCCAGTGCTGAAGCAGAATATCAGGGGGTCGCAAATGTGGTTGCAGAAATTTGTTGGCTTCGCAATCTTTTGCTAGAATTACACAGGCCTCTAACCACCGCTAGTCTGGTATATTGTGATAATATTAGTGCCATATATTTATCCGGGAACCCAGTTCAGCATCAACGCACTAAACACATTGAGCTGGATATTCATTTTGTTCGTGATCTGGTTCAACGAGGTACTGTACGAATCTTGCATATCCCCACACGTTTTCAAGTCGCGGACATCTTCACGAAAGGCTTACCTAAAGTGTTATTTGACGATTTCAGATCCAGTCTCACCATTCGGCCACCTCTCGCTTCGACTGCGGGGGTGTAATAGACAATTGTATATTATAGGAAAATATCTTTTATTATTGATGTATATCTCTCCTCAATATGAGGAGATTTGGTTGTACACTTTATATAGTTGGTTATGCTTAATGAGAAGGTAAGCTTTGAATCCTAACACTTTATCTTTAAGATACTCTAGTATGCTGGTAGAAAGTGCCACGCCTTCTGACGGGTCAGTCCCACTGCCGATTTCATCAATGAGAATGAGTGATTGTTTCGTGGTTGCTTCCAACATCTTGCAAATCCGTGAAAGGTGGCCACTAAAAGTCGAGAGGCTTTGCTCCAGAGACTACAATATAAAAGAGGATATTATCATAATATAGCATTGGGTATAAACGGGCATTTTTGGTGCTGGTCGAAACAAGTCGAGTTGGTTTGGGTTGACTCAAAAGTTTTCAAATTTTTATAAACGATTAGTATGTCAAATATGTAAAAAAAAAAAAAAAAAGAGTAAAATGCCATTTTCCATCTCTGAGGTTTGGCCAGTTTTGCGACTTTCGTCCAAAGGTTTGTTTTTCCGCATCTAGATCCAAAAGATTTGAAATCTTACCATGTCCAGCCGACTCGTTAAGTCCATCCATTTTTCTCTGCTAAGTCAGGGGTATTTTCATACATAAAGTGAAAAAGACCGAATTGCCCTTTAAGTTAACAAAAAAGACGGAAATACCTCTGACTTAACGGAGAAAAATGGATGGAGTTAACGAGCCGGATGAAAACGGCAAAACTAGCCAAACCTCAGGAACAAAAATGGCATTTTACTCTATGTAAAATAAACAGAAAGGAGGTAGAGTATTACCTGACTGTCTCCGATATCTGCCAAAATAAAATCGAACCACGGAAGCGTAGGGTGATTTCTAGCAGGCAAAAACATGCCAGCCTTTAACATAATAGACGCAACTCCTAATGTTTTCATGGAAGCGGTTTTACCCCCAGTGTTCGGCCCCGGCCCCGAGATCACAACCACCCTTGTTTCATGTTCAACTTTAATGTCAATAGGAACCGGAAAAGTCAAAGGTTGACCCATCACACCATTTTCCTCACACCACATAATCGAATTACCAGATTTTGATGTCGCATGACCCGTCAAACTTCCCAAAGAGGTCTCAAGAAGCAAAGGATGCTGAATACCTTCAATGTTTATTGATAAACCGTCATTTTCGAAACTACCTGAACTTATGACAGGACACTTTCCGTTCATCCAACGAGCATGAGCCGCTCTTGCGATTGCAAGATCAACTTCTAGAACTTTGTCTAATAAATACTTAATATCCGAACCCGATTGTGCAATTTCGGATGTAAGTAATCCCAATATAGCTTGCTCCTTGGCCCTTTCTGCGTTTGAAAGTCGGACTTCCATGTTGTTCAAGTCTACCGCGTCTCTGGGTTCCGTAAAGTACGTTGCTCCAGAGCTACTAACGTCCAAAACAACACCGTTTGGCAGCAATGACTTATGAGAAGCTTTAACACCAACACACATTCGTGATCGTCGTTTGGTTACCAACGGTTTGTCGATACCGCCTGCTTGATAAATCTTGGTGGATATATCTTTTAGCAGAGTGTCAAGATCATCCATGGTACTCTTTCTTTCTAACCTAATAATCTCCAAATCTTCACTGGCTCTGTCGAGTATAACCAAGAACTTACCGTCTATACAATAGTCTATTTTCTGCTCCAGCTCCGTTAAGAAATTGCAATTCTGAAGAATTTCAAGCAGAGGATAGTACCTGTGTTAATGCAATTAAGATGATATCCAATGAAACTACTTTATGTATGTTATGTTGATGAGGAGCTGATCCAAGGGTTAGCAAACTCTTAATTGGATCAGTTACGAAGGGAAACAGCCAAACAGGGCAGAAAATGCCGAAATTGTAGTTTCGGCTTTATTTGGAGTTACAGGTTAATCAGTTTCGGCTTCATTCGGGCGGGTTAATCGGTACACGGGATTCTAAATACAAGTTGCAATACATACTTTACAGTCTAACTTAACATGATTACTATTATTATTAAATAAAAAACACAAATTGTCAAATAAAAGCACTCCCAATATGATATTTCGTTCAATCCTATGCATTAAACATATATACTAACTAAATAAACGTCAAATAAAATAAGCGCACAAAATCAAACCATATCAACCAATCGTATAAACTAAAACTGAACCGAACTTTTTTAGTCACTCAAACAGCCAACGAATAAAATGGGTTGAGTTATAATACAAAGAGTTTAAAAATAAGAAGGGTAAGAAGCCATCAGAGAGTGACAAGTGTGCTAGGAGAAATAAAATGGAAAGGGTAATTTTGTCTACAAGAGGAAAGAGAATATGCACATGCAAGTCACATGTTATTTCCCCCCCAATTTTTAAACGTCCGTAACTTTTTTATACATAATTTGTTTTTAAAAAAAATTATACCATAAAATCGAGCGTTTTTTTATCTTTAATATGAGTACCATATTGTTATATTTTTCAAAAAAAATTCAAAAACCCAGTTGCATATTACACAATGGACATGATGTAAAACACAATGTAAAGTAGATCAAAAACACAATCAATGATAACAGATAAAGACACAATGGACAACATACTAAAACACAATTACCATAACGTATAACACAATGGCGATAACATATAACACAATAAGTATCAGACTAAATAAAAACAAAATTGATGACAACAGATAAAAGACACAATTAATGACAGCAGATAAAAGACACAATGAAGAGCAAATGAAGACACAATGGAAAACAA
The DNA here is from genome assembly GCA_030545235.1 of Helianthus tuberosus. Classification (NCBI taxonomy): domain Eukaryota; kingdom Viridiplantae; phylum Streptophyta; class Magnoliopsida; order Asterales; family Asteraceae; genus Helianthus; species Helianthus tuberosus. The sequence continues at coordinate 50,801,594 of CM060452.1, read as the reverse complement.
ACTAAAAACACAATACACAACAAACTAAAATACAATGAACAAAGATAATAAAAAAAATGAACAAATTATTAAAACACAATGGACAACATATTAAAACACAATGAATAACATATTAAACACAATGACCTGAACTAATAACACAATTTATAGAAAACCCAAATATAACACCATTTTCATTGTGTCATATATTGTGTTATAGGTTCTTATAAAACCGCAATGGATAGAACCCAAATTAACATTGTGTTATAGGTTTTGATAATAACACAATGGACATGATGTAAAACACAATGTAAAGTAGATCGAAAACACAATCAATGACAACAGATAAAGACACAATGGACAACATACTAAAACACAATGACCATAACGTATAACACAATGGTGATAACATATAACACAATAAGTATCAGACTAAATAAAAACACAATTGATGACAACAGATAAAAGACACAATTAATAACAGCAGATAAAAGACACAATGGAGAGCAGACGAAGACACAATGGAAAACAAACTAAAAACACAATACACAACAAACTAAAACACAATGAACAAAGATAATAAAAAAATTGAACAAATTATTAAAACACAATGGACAACATATTAAAACACAATGAATAACATATTAAACACAATGAACAAAGATAATAAAAAAATTGAACAAATTATTAAAACACAATGGACAACATATTAAAACACAATGAATAACATATTAAACACAATGACCTGAACTAATAACACAATTTATAGAGAACCCAGATATAACACCATCTTCATTGTGTCATATATTGTGTTATAGGTTTTGATAATAACACAATGTATAGAAACTCTACTGACCAAAACCCAGTTAAAAGACACAATGACCTGAATCTTTAACACAATGCAAAAAAAAAACCCAGTAAAAATGAAATTTTTTATTTGATTTTTATATGATAATATGGTACTCATATTAAAGATAAAAAAAACGCTCGTTATTAAGGTGAATTTTGATTTTAAAAAAAATATCGTATGAAAAAGTTATGGACGTTTTAAATCGATGGGGGAATTGGCATGTGCCTTGCATGTGGAGAGAGAAAATCCATAAATGTAGGATTCCCTTTATGCCCTTCTATTATCTTATTTTCCCTACAACTAATCTCAATCCTCCAAATCTAAGATCAATGGACTAGAATCCTTCTTACCCTTCTTATTTATTTTATCCTTTGTATTTGATCCTAACCCATATAAGTATAATCTGCATTTTTCGGGTTAATTGGGTTATACCGATAAACACTTTTTTAACCCAATTACCAAACCGAATACTACTTTCTTGTTCGGGTTCGGGTCAATCGGGTAACACCATAATCTCATTTAAAACAATTTCTTAGGGCTAATGTAGTATACCTCTCCGATTGTTCTCCAATCTTCTCCAACTCTTCAAACAAAGCCCTAGCAGACCGTAACGTCCGCTTCACCGCACAAATCTCTCGTATCGAAAGCAACTGACCGGACACCGCCGACTCAACGACCTCCGAAACATCTTCAATTCCAGAGAAATCGGGCGGCAAATGAAGCGCAAACGCAGCAGAGGTCTGGTCCAGGAGCCTCCGGCTCTCCTGAGGGCTCCGTCCGATGACAAGCTGCCCGTCTCGGGCAGCAGAACGGCCCATGGTGGTGGAAGTGAAGGCAGAGAGCTGGTTGCAGACCGATGGCCATTCGAGTATGTTTAAGGTCTGCAGTTGGAGTGAGTCAGCGAGTTTGAGTTGGTGGCTTGTTGGTGGAGATGATGAGCATTTGAATGAGCGAGTGGTGAGGGTTAGTGAGGGTTTTGTGGGGGAGATGAAGAAGAAGAAGAAGTTGCAGAGATTCATTGATGAGTGGAGGTTGTTAAGTTTCAGTTAAGTGTGAAGTGTGGGAAGTAGTTGAAGTTAATCTTATCCATGTTGATGGAGGGAAGGATTTGGGAGTGGTAAAGTGCTTCTTTTTTCTTTTTATTTGGGTTATTTTATGGGGATTCTATTATACTTTATGATTTGTATAAGTTAGGGTTTTGGAGCATAACAGACTGTAAGATCAGTCTTTGTTAGTACGGATTATATAGGTCTATACGATTCATATTATACCATAGTTCTTTAGGTGAAAGTTGGTGTTTTGGGTGTGTTCATTGGTGTGTTGTTTATTTTTTATTTTTATATATTTTGTAATTTGTTTTATATTTATATCCTTACGTTACGTGACGTACCTTATCTGTATGATAATTTATCGCTCTGTATCGTATCGTATTTGTATCTTGTATTATATCTTTATTCGTTCCGTGTCTTATTATTCGTATTTGTATTTTGTATGATAATCTATCGCTCTGTATCGTATCGTATCGTATATGTATTTTGTATTATATTTTTATCGTGTCATATCGTATCGTATATCGTGACGCGTCTTAACTGTTTTATACATTATACATCACCAAACCATCGGATTTAAACATTGTAAATAAACATCACAAATATAAATAAACTGAAAGCTGATAATTTAACTATATAATTCGTTTGTTTATACATGACATAATACAAAATACATAAAAAACCAAAATACAAAAAAAAAACATAACATACTACACTAAAGCGTCAGATCAGGACCATGAGGATCCTGAGTGGTGCCCGACGGCCCCGGGTCCTAAGTGGTGCGCTCCTAACCCGGTCGTGTCGGCATCGGTAGGGGCTCCGACCATGATCTCGAGGCACTTGATCACTTGAATATCTCAGTACGGGCGTGGTGAGCGTCAATCCGCGCCTGTAACCGATGCTCCATCTTCTATAACGGAAGCGCGACAGCCGGAGGCAACTGGTCATACAGGACGTACTGAGGGTATTGAGACACCCCCTACGGCGGAGAGAGCTCTCGATCGACCTGAGCGACCACAGGCTCGGCGTGATCATCACCATCAGTATCGTCATCGTCATCACCATCACCTACTGCCGCGGCAAACTCAGGGGGTCCTCCTCTGGTAACTCGAGTCATTGACAATTAGTTTTTGTTAGTCAAGATTACTATGCAATATTGGGTTTAGGACAATTACATTACTAATCTTTTTTGGAACATGATCTGCAATAGTGATAGTTCTTGGGTTTAAAACATTAACATAAAAATATATGAAGTCAAACCAATTTAGTATTAAATAATCATCATTCAAACACTAGCATAAATAAAAAAAAGCCAATTAAAATAGATCAGTTTATCAAATAAAATGTTCAAATAAAATATTTCTTTGCTATCTCTTCGATCTTCAATATTTAATATTCCATGAATTTCCATTCGATCTTCATCTTTTCAATCTTCTCAGATGTATCTAACCAAAACCAACGCTCAAAATATAAAAAATAGAAAGAACCATACAAATTTTATCACATAATTTGAACAAGACAAGTCAACTGTTTTCCGCTTAAACAATTTCAGTATTTCTGTCATTTTTTTTTTGCAAATAACCAATCCAAACGACTAGGAACTTCACTACGAAAAAATATTTTCCTTAATCAATTGCCTTTTCTAGTTCAATAGCCCTCTCCAACATATCATAGGTGCTATTCCATCTACTAGTAATAGTACTAACAACAACAACAACAACAACAACAACAATAACAATAATAACTGATAGTTTTGGTAAACAATTGCCTTGCCCTTCTCTATTCAATCTTCGACAATATATAAGATATTACAACATAAATTTGGCCTCAATCAAAGCTAACAGAATTGCCTAACTGATGGCTAATAATCTGCACAATATAATACAAATATTGACTTTCTAAATATACTAATATTCCCCAGCAGTCGAAATGGGAGGCTCTCGAATGTTGAGACTGGACCTGAAGTCGTCGAAGAGGACCTTTGGCAGACCTTTTGTGAATATGTCGGCTATTTGATATCGAGATGGGACATGGTGAACCCGAACGTGGCCTTTGGCAATCTTTTCACGAACAAAATGGATGTCCATTTCAATATGTTTCGTCCTTTGGTGTTGTACGGGGTTACCCGCAAGGTATATAGCACTTACATTATCACAAAAAACCAAGGTTGCTTGTTTCGGTGAATGATGGAGTTCAAGCAGCAAGTTACGTAACCAACAAACTTCGGAGACCACGTTCGCAAGCCCGCGGTATTCTGCTTCGGCACTAGAACGAGAGAGTGTTGGTTTTCGTTTTGAAGACCACGAAAGGAGATTGTCTCGCATATAGACACAAACGCCGCGTATCGGGGCAGCCTCCCCAATCGGCGTCAATGTAAGCGACAAGAGAAGATTGTTGAGCCGGTTGAAGATGTAACCCGTAATGAATTGTGTCGCGTATATATCGAAGAATACGCTTCAGAGCATGCAAATGGGAAGTAGTTGGGCAGTGCATGTGAAGACATACTTGTTGAACGGCATAAGAGATATCGGGTCAGGTGAAAGTCAAATATTGAAGTGCACCGGCGAGACTTCGGTATTCCGTGACATTGTCCAGCGGAGTGCCGGTGTTAACGCTCAATTTTTGCTGGGTATCAACAGGTGTGGCTGCTAGGTTACAATCCGCAAGACCCGCTCGTTCTAGTATTTCTTTGGCGTATTTTTATTGAGAAAGAAACATGGTATTTTTTTTTGCGGGTGACTGATATGCCAAGGAAATAAGTGAGAGGTCCGAGATAGGTCATTGCGAATTCCTATGAAAGTTGAGACATAAATCTGTCATGGAGAGCATTCGAGGAAGTGATTAGCAAAATGTCATCCTCATAAAGTAATATAAAAGCCATGTGTTGTTGTTCCTTGAAGATGAAGAGTGAGTGATCACTTTGGCTGTGCTTGAACCCCATTTTGAAAACGTAGTCCGCGAAGCGTTGGTACCACGCTCTTGGTGCTTGCTTGAGCCCATATAAAGACTTTTTAAGAAGACAAACATGATTTGGGTAATGTGGATCCCGAAAAACACATCGGTTGATGCATAAAAACGGTTTCGTTGAGGTTCCCATGTAGAAACGCGTTTTTCACATCTAATTGGTGAACCAGCCATGAGTTTGAAAGTGCCAATGATAGAACGGTTCGGATTGTGGCCGGTTTTACAACCGGACTAAAAGTTTCGCCACAATCCACACCGATTTGTTAAGAACGACCGTCACACACTAGACGTGCTTTGTACCGTTCAAGTGTCCCGTCCGCCTTCTTTTTATGCCTGAAAATCCACATACTTCTAACAATATTCATACCGGGTTGTTTAGGTACTAGTTCCCAAGTCCTATTATTAATAAGGGCCCGAAACTCGTCAGTCATAACATTTTTCCAGTCCGTATTGGATAAGGCTTCGGTTGGGGTTTTGGGAAGAGGAGAAATGGTGGGAGCGATGGTGTTGAGGTTAAAAAGTGTCTTTTGTTTAGAGATGCCGGACATGGACCGAGTACGGATTGTCCGGGTGGTTGTAGATGGTTCGGTAGCCACGGGTTGGGTCAGGACAGGTTAAGGTGCAGCTGGTTTTGGGAGTGTGAAGGTGGGGCAGCAGGCCAGTAGGAGGAAGGCCATGGGGTGTATTGGGTAGTGGCAGGTTGGCATCCGCGACCTCGGCCTCGGCCTCGGCCACGACCTTGACCACGGGCTGAATTTGGAGCTGTGTGCGGTGAATAGGAGGGTGCGGTATGGGGTGGAGTTTAAGCAGGTTGGGTGTGGGAAGTTTGTAGGGCTGTGTCATTAGAAACCTGGTTAGCCTTAGTCGTTTCCTCTAGAATCAACTGTGACCGGGCTTCATAGAATGTAGGGAACGGTTTGGTATTGGCAATAATGGAACCGACCCCCTCCCCATATGCCTCATTTAACCCGGTGATTAGTTGAATAACAAGAGTATGTTCGGTAACCGGAGAGCCCACATTAGCAAGTTGACCGGATAAAATTTTTACCTCCTGACAGTAGGCGAACATGGATGGAAAAGAGTCAAGTTTGACATTTGCAAACTTCCTTTGTAGGAGCACAGGTCGGGTCTCCTAATTATCGTGAAAAATGCTTTTCAAAGCCGTCCAAGCATAGCAAGCGGTTGAGTCGGGACGGATGATGGTGCTTAGAAGATCATGTGAAATGGTGCCATAGATCCATTGAAGGACTATGGCATCAAGGCGATCCCACACGTCATATGTTTTGGAGTCTGATGATTTTTCTTTGTCCGTGTCTTTGGTGGCAGCGGAGGATGTTTCGGTTTGGCGAGGTGAAAGATGGTCAAGAACTTGATAGGCTCGACAATGGAGTTTGAAGAGTTCCGCCTATGAGGCGTATTCACTTGTTTCCATCTCGAGAGTAATGGGGATGAATGTTTTGATATTGGAAACGGTTATAGCGGGGTGTTTTTTAGGATCCATTGAAATGAAGGGAATGGTAGATCAAGAAAGAAGTTAACTGTTGTGAGAAGAAGGGAAGGGGTTGGCAGGATCGAATGAGTTAGAGGGATAGGTTTGATACCATGATAGTTTTGGTAAACAATTGCCTTGTCCTTCTCTATTCAGTCTTCGACAATATATAAGATATTACAACATTAATTTGGCCTCAATCAAAGCTAACAAAATTGCCTAACTGATGGCTAATAATCTACACAATATAATACAAATATTGACTTTCTAAATATACTAATAATAACAATAATAACAACAACAACAATAATAATAATAAGAGTAAATTGCCAAAATCGTCCCTGAGGTTTGGGCATGTTTGCAATTTTCATCCAAAACAACGTTTTTGTACCATATAGTCCTTCACTTTTGGGATTTTTTGTCATTTTCATCCAAACGTCTGACTTTTTTTTGCCAAAATTGTCTATGAGATTTGTGATTTTTTGCTATTTTCATCCAAATGTTTGATAGAAAAAATAAAGCAAATTAGACGTTTGGATAAAAATGACAAAAAATCCCAAAAGTGAAGGACTATATTGTACAAAAAAGTTGTTTTGGATGAAAATGACAAAAATGCCCAAACCTCAGGGACGATTTTGGCAATTTACTCTAATAATAATAATAAAAACAACAACAACAACAACAATAATAATTCGAGTAAATTATGATTTTGGCCCTTGTGGTTATATCACTTTTACCCTATTAGCCCAAAATAGGATTTTTTAACATCTGTGCCCCCATGGTCTCTATAACTAACTATTTTGGCCCCTGAGTCTAACTAAACCCCTTACCCTGGTTAATTATTTGTCACATGCAAGGCACATGATGGGTATATTTGTAATTTCTCCTCCACCTTTACTGACTTTATAAACAAAACCCTAGCCATTACTTTATCACTTCATCTTCTTCACCATTCTTTCTCAAACCCTAATTTCACACATGGTGATCTGCAGATAGCGTTTCCCCCAAATACGATGAAACATATCGGTATTCTTTTGCTTGTGCTTGTTGATTGTACTGCTCTGTTTCTTTCAAATAGGGTTTGAGGCAACCCATGATCATCGATTTCTCCCCAATATTCAACATCCCTTACATCTGGGATCGAACTCAGATCATCTGATCTTCTGATTGCTTGTGCTTGTTGACTGTACTGCTCTGATTCCTTGTGCTTGTTGACTGTACTGCTTTTGATGCTTGTGCTTGTTGACCATACTGCTTTTGATGCTTGTGCTTGTTGACCGTACTGCTCTGTTTCTTCTGTTATATTTTCTTGTTTCCAAACACCCCTTTTTCTTCAACATTGTGAGTTACAACACCAATCATTGTAAATAAGTTGAAGAGTGGATTAGGGTTTCAAATGAAGAAGAAAGGGAAAAAGGTTTATCAACAGCATATACCGGTTAACCACTGCTCGATATCCTCATCCAACATACTGGCACCAGTAACAACAGGAGATTGAAGCGGTTGGTTTTTTAGGCTTTGCTACTGGTACTGGAAGGTTGAATTCGAATGTGTCAATCAGATTTGCTTCCTTCGGTTGGTAAATCAAATGGTTGCTGATGAAGAACTTCCATAGGTGGTGGTGACGAGGTGGTGTGCGGTGGATGTGGGTGGCGGCAACAAGGTGTTATGGTGGTGTTTATTTGCAGAGATGGTTATGGATTTTGGGGAGATGAAGATGATATGGTAGTTGTGGATTTTGGGGAGTCTATGAAGATGAGGATTGAGATGTTATGAGAAATTACAATTATACCCACCATGTGTCTTGCATGTGACAAATAATTAACCAGGAAAAGGGGTTGAGTTAAACTCATGGGCTAAAATAGTTAGTTATAGAGACCATGGGGGCACATGTGTTAAAAAATCTTATTTTAGGCTAATATAATAAAAGTGATATAACCATAGGGGCCAAAACCATAATTTACTATAGTAGTAATAATGGTCATGAAAGTAGTTTGTTATCCGGATATGATTTGTATCAACGAATGAAGTGACATAGGGTGAGGTGCAAGGAGTGAGTAACCGTTTTGGACTTTTGTGCGTATATGAATTCACCGTTTCATCATGCCTTTTCTTGCCATTTTTCCAACGTTATACATAAACATAATGTATTATGAGGCAACTGTTATACTCTTTTCTTTCTCATCAAATTTGCTAGCAATGAAATTATTTAAGGGTAACATAAGAAAAAAAAACTTGCGTTTTTTTAACTATCTTTGTTAAAATATTAATAGTTATCTAATTTAAAATTTAATACAAACTAACATAATAACGAGAAAAATAACTTTATCTTTTTGAACCGCCAACGAATCATACAAATAGGCAACTGACGAAATTCACCACATCGGGATACACTTGCCTCCAAACCGGAGAAAACTCTAACATACGGCTGACGCCCGTGAACACTCGCCCAAAGGCACGACAATGCGGTAAGGTAAAACCCGCTCAGTTCAAGGATCGAACTAGCGATCGCCACCTACTTGCCTAGTCTTCCATCAACACAAGGTGCTGCCGAAACTATGTGGTGGGGGCAGAAATCAAACCCGAGACACTTGGAACACAAGTCTTTTACTTACCACTCCACCAACAGCTCATTGGTGGAAAAATAACTTCTTAGAATAATTTACTTGATATATTGTTTAAAACAAAATTAGTCACTCTTTATTTGATTAACAATTTTTTACACACATTTCTACTATTCAATTGGTTTTTTTAAAGAAGAGGTTTCATGTTTAAATCTGGGTAAGTGAAGTATTTTGTATTATTTGATATAAAGTACAAATAGGCGTTAAAAAAAAATTGGTTTCTAGCTTAATAGCTTTCTTGAGATGTAGTATATGTTTTGATGACACGGAAAATTGAAGATAGTTCGACGTTTTTGACAAAATAACATGAGTTTATTTATTTGTAGTTTTCCTTTATGTTGTTTCTTTTGGTGCATGTATGTTTTATGTACTTGGTGGATTGTAAATTTTGACGATAGCTCCTTGCTATAAGAAATAAAGTTTTTTTTTTGTTGTTCGTTGAAAAAAATATATGTTTTGATGGAGGTACTTATTAGGTGCTCACTGACAAACAAGAAACAACATACGAAAAAATGTTGAACCCCACACATACGTTGCGGCGCGTTAACTCGCAAAATTTAGAACGAAACATAAAATGAAAAAACTTACGAAAGATGAAAAGTATGGAGGACCAAAGCTAAATTGTCAAAGATGAAATGTTTTGAGTTGAAAGTAACAAAAATACCCCCCCCCCCCCTGCATGGGGTACAAGTGTACAAGTATATATCACCCGTTAGAATATAAGTTCTATCAAATTGTAGATAATAATAAGCATATGACAAAGGTATATTCATAATTTATAAAACATTATATTATATTAATAGAAAAAGCAAAAATGATAATCACCGTTATTTTATATAAGAAAAACTAAACTGATTTCATACGGTACCAAATTTGTTCGGACGGTATCCGTAAAATTAAGAAAAAAAATCATTAAAGGTTAATATTAAAAAATGCAAATGCAATTCAAAATTAAAAGTATTTATAATAGTAAGCTACTATTATAATATTATAATAATAAGTATTAGAAAAGCTATATATTATTATAAAATTTAAATAACTCATGGTAGGTTTTTATTGCGAATATAACTATGCAGTGGCGGAGCTAGCCCATTAATTTAGAGGTATCTTAAAAAAAATATCAGTCAACAGAGTAGCAACAGGGGAGCTGAGAGTCTGGGATGATCGCAATTCCGTGACGTTTTGTTTCTTACGTGTTGCCACCCATACACAAAACAAAAGGATATTTTACTGTTTTGGAACTTGGGATATGTTTGTCAATTGGGTCTCTTTCAATTTTATTATACTTGATTTGGGTTAATTCTATTATTTGGGCATAATTATTATACAAGTTTGGTGTTGTAAAAGGTTTAAGCTTATAAGGCTAGTCGGTATGGGGTTCGGCCCCGGGTCGTCGTGGGTCGGCGACGGAGGGAACACCGTGCCGCCCCCCCCTGCGTCCCGTCCTCCCCGTCCGATCTTAGCCGTTTGCGACGATCCAAATGAGGTGGGGCCCAATCAAAAAGTTACCGTTTAATTAAAAAAAAATTCAATTTTTTTTCAAAAACCAACGGTAATATTTATAATATTTATAAATTTCAATTCCATTTTCACTTTCATTCACCAAATTAACCACAACATCTCATCCCTCTCTCACATAATTTTTATAAATCTTCTTCCACTTTTATAAACCTTATACTTTAGCATGGATCCTTTCAACACCCCGAGCGACCCGAACAACCCGAACAATCCGTATAACCTGACGACTCCCATCAACCCGACCCAACCTAATGTTTTCTCGGGTCCGGGATATTATCCGACGCTAGAACCGAACCAATTCTCGCAATATTCATCAAATGCGTTTGCATCATTCCAACACTCGCCAAACCAATTCGCTCAATTCTCTCAAAATCAAGCCCTTCAACAAATGATGATACGGGGTGCTTATAATTTCCCACCGAACCCGACACCACCCGTTCAACCCCAACCGATCCCGACGCAATCCTTTCAACAATCCGAACCCGACGACGATGTGGAGGTTGTTCCCGAAACCCAACCGCCTAAAGGAAAAGGAAAACGAAACAAAGGCAAGAAAGTGGTGGGTGATCAACCGTCCAAACCAAAGGGGACTAAGTGGACGCCAATCGAAGAAGAAGCCTTAGCCAAGGCTTACCTTGGCACGTCTGACAACCCGATTAAAGGTTCGTATTTTTTAAGTTTTAATTTGTTTTTTTTTTTTGTTTATTTTAAAAGTTTGTTTTTTTTGTTTTTTATTTACTTAACAGTAGGTTTTTTAAATTGTTTAAAAGTTTGTTTTTTTTAAGGTTTATTTACCTAACAGTAGGTTTTTTACATTGTTTAAAAGTTTGTTTTTTTAAGGTTTATTATTTTGTTAACACTCTATATATTTTGTTTGTTTTTTATAGGTAATAACCAACCGGGTGAAGGGTTTTGGGCAAAGGTTTTAGCGAAGTTTCTCGACTATATGGGCCAAGGCGCGTATCGAGATGTCGATTCGGTCTCATCAAAGTGGCGGAAAATGAACACGCTCATCAATAGGTTTTGCGAGGAATATAATAAATTATATACAAGTAGTTTTAGCGCCGGTGGATCGGACGCGAGGTGTAACTTAAACTTAAATGATGACGCCGCCTTTGACGAAGAGGAGTACGCCGTACATGAACCGGAGCGTCTACCGGGCCGAGACAAATCAAAGAAGGAGCGGGCCAAGGGGAAACAAAAGGAAAAGGTGGACCCGAACATGGTTGAGTTTATGGAACACTTAAAAGTGTACAATGACGTCACGGCCCAAAAGACGAAGGCGAAGGACCGGGCCGCGGAAGATAAAGCTCGTGTAGAGGAAGAAAAGTTACGCGAGAAGGTGCGGTTGTCGAATGAGAAAATCCGAATTTCCGATGAAAAAATTCGGCTCAAGGAATGGGAAATAATGATGATGAATGTCGAGGACGAACCCGAGCCAAAACGTTCGATGTTGAAAAAACTTCAAAACGACATCATGAAGAAGCATAATATTATGTAAGTCTATGTTTTTTTTAAGTCTTTGGTTTTTTTTATTAAGTTTATGTTTTTTTTTATTAACTTTATGTTTTTTTTATGTTTATGTAATGTGATTTTAATATTAATGAAAATATTTTGTTAGTATATTTGTTAAATGTTAAAAAAAATAGAAGACTAAAAAAAATAAAAAAAACATAAAAGGTGGTGGAGGACTATGACTAGGACCATCTTACCATGCCTTCTAGTTTTGGAGGATGGACCATCATTGGGAGGATTATGACGTGGCGCCTACGTGGCGGACCATCCTCCAAGGATGGTCCATCACCATACCGAGTAGCCTAAAAATTTGGAATTTTAATAAATTTTAGTATCTTATTTGTTAGGGGTATCCCCGTATTTTTTCAAGGATATTCTTTATATAAAATCGAAAAAATAAAATAAAAAGTACACTATGAATATAGGGTTGAGCCATAGCCCGTGATACCCCTATTTATACTATACCTCCGCCACTGTAACTATGTGTTAACGAATTTTGTACAGTCACCTCGAGAAAACTATAAACGCATATGGTACCGCTATCGATGTGTTTTTTCTGATGATAAAAATTCAACTATATATAACACGTTAAACTAGAACTTTTATTAGATCGTAATGTTAAATTGTTATCATTGCTTAATTTGATCAATTGTAGAAATCACCATTGAATTTTGACAATTTGAATTGATTCTTGAATCTTGCGAATAAGGGTTTTTCACATCAGACAAGAAGGAACCCATGGGGAGATACTTTCAAATCAATCAACTTCAGGGGTGTAAACGTTATTTAACACACTTAGACCATGTGTAGTGGTAATGTGTTATAATGCCCCCACCATGGGGCATTATCCGACACGTGGCGTCCTAGTCAGCGATGAGGCATTATAGCAAAAGTGGCGTAGTGGGGCATTATGCCAATAACCCCCATTCAAGCATTTCACAATTTTTTTTTTAAACTTAAATACTTCATTAAATTAAAAAAAATACAATACTAGAAATAAAAAAAACATCCAATTAAATTAAAAAAAAAACACTAGTTTTCGTCTTCGCTTTCTTCACCCTCGCCAACTTCGTCTTCCTCGTCCTTCGTTTCTTCCTCTCCCTCAGGTGGTACATACCGAACCGACCATGCGTGGTGTACCAAATCAACCATTAACTGGGAATGGTACGGTTCGTAACGCAACTCTCGCGCATTATTCACTCTTTCTTCCATTGACGCTTGTGGATGCTCCTCTTGAACGGCTTCTGGCACATAATTCTGGCATATCGCCTTTCCTTCGTCTTCCAAAATCATGTTGTGCATGATTATACAAGCGTACATAGCATCTCTCATTTTTTGCTTGCTCCATGCACGACAAGGATTTCTCAAGTATTGCCAGCGTTGTTTAAGAACCCCAAAGCATCTCTCAATGTCTTTTCGTGAAGACTCTTGAAGCTTTTTAAAGTATGCTCTTTTGTCATCAATAGGATCACTAAACGTCTTCACGAAAATCGAATACCTAGGATAAATTTCGTCGCTCAAATAATATCCATGAGGGTAGTAGTTTCCATTTGCGTAAAACGACGCTTTTGGAGCTTTGCCAGAAATCCACTCCTCTAACAACGGCGATTGTTCAAAAACATTGATATCATTGCATGACCCGACCACGCCAAAGTAAGCCGACCAAACCCAAAGGTCCTGTGAAGCAACCGCCTGAAGAATAATAGTGGGTCCTTTTTGGTCACCACGTGTGTGTTGGCCTCGCCATGCAGTCGGGCAGTTATCCCAACGCCAATGCATGCAATCTATGCTCCCGATCATACCAGGCAAACCATGCTCGGCATTATGTACCTCGTAGATCTTTTGAAGGTCCTCCCATGTAGGCGTTCTAAGATAACGCGCACCGTACACATCAATTATACCTTTATAAAACAATATAGACAAACATAAGATTCAAAAAAAAAAAAATTCTAAGCATACTCGTCGTTTAAAAAAAATAAAAGTAAAGTATAAGAATTGTACCGCGACAAAAATGTTCCAAGCTGTCTCGTGTTGTTTTCTCCGCCATTTTTAGATACTCGTCGTTGATGTCGGTAGTGTTACCATAAGCAAGGATTCGTAACGCCGACGTACACTCTCGCATCCGGTTTTTGTTTAAAATAATCGTAGTTGGCTTCCAAGTCGTCGACTATGCGTAGAAACAACCGCTTACTCATTCGGAAATGACGCCTAAAAAATTCGTTCGAAAATGTCGGCGCCTCATCAAAATAATCTTTCATCAAACGATCGTGTGCTGCGCGTCGGTCTCTTTCAATATAACCTCTTTTATTTTTTTCTGCTTGGGGCCGACTAGAATGCTTGACATATCTCACCGCTAGTTGACATGCACTCGTAACCGCCTCTTGCTCAAGCTCCTCATCGGTCGAACCATCGCCATCCGCAAAATACTCGTTGTAGTAAAAATTTACCATGGATGAAGAACTAGGAGAATCCATTTTTTTTAAAATGGTTGTATTTTTTTAGAGAGTTTTTGAGAGTTTTGGTTGAAAATTAATAAGTTTTGATTGTGTTTGTATATATATATATATATATATATATATATATAGGAAAAAGGTTTAAAAAAAATTAATAAATAATATAGTCGTTAACTAGCCGTTGTGGCATTTGATTGGCTGGTCAACATCGAACAAGCGTTTTAATAATCACGCCGGCTTGATTTTTTTCAATTATAACGCCCTATAACGCCGGGTGTAGTGGCTTATGGGGCGTTATAGGGCCTTTTTTTTGAATTTTTTATAAAAAACACGCCCCACTACGGGCGGTCTTACTAAGGTCTAAGTAATAGAGAGATGACAAAAAGGGGTACATTGATGTCAACCGGAAAGGTGGGCCACTCAAGCTGACGAATTTTCAATAAAGGGACTCAAAGTGTCGATGGGGTTAAACCACATGGACTCAAACTGACGTTTACCCTAACAACAACAACAATGATAATAATGATGATAAATAAAACATTGTTGTGAAACTAGACTGATAGCAAACAATAAGAGAAAGAGATGTAGGGAGAAAGAAGCTGATATTTCATTGATAGGTGTGTCCAATACAAGAGATACAATGTAGTATATATAGAAGAAGAAAACTTGGAGAAGAAGTCAGTCTATTTTAAGAGTTGATAACCATAATATTATAATATATTTATAACACTCCCCCTTGGTTATCAACTTAATACGCTTTGAAATGCTGCCTCGTTAGAAACCTTGCTAGGAAAACCCAGTGGGACAAAACCTCAGCTAAGGGAAAAAGAGTGCAACGCGTATTTTCTTCTCATGATACTTCTGGATCATGTATGTTGCCTCATTAAAAACCTTACTAAGAAAACCCAAATGGGACAACACTTAGTGAGGGAAAAAGAGTGCAACTTGAATAAGTCCCCCCCCCCCCTCATTTTAACATGTATCCTTTAAGTGACGTGTGTCCATCCTCCTTGAAAGTTGATCAAAGTTTTTGTAGCAGATTATTTGTCGCTCCATCCTTTAATGTGCAATCATTTATGTTGAGCAATGTTGTATAATCTTCTAACGAGACTTTAGGTGTCTCCAGAAATATCATATGTCCATGACTGTGTTTTGTTACATTCTTGCATCTATAAGACTAACCAAGCTTGTTTTGATAGGTTAGTAAAATATAATCAAATATCTTTTATACCTGAAATATTTCTTTGAACTCATTTCAATATCTCTTCATTTGACAAAGGCTATATAATGACAATTAGCTCAAGTGAAAGATATTATAACCATACATAGCTAGCAAAACATATTAATGCACATATGCATTTCACGATGGTACTTCTAGAATGAGAATCTCTACTTTGGTAGGAGATGATAATAAGCATTTCTTATAACAAGTGACTTAAGAACCTTTAACATCCTTTAAGGTTCAACTATGCCCATATTAAAATATCCCAACATCATCTTCTAGATGTACTTGAGGGATTGATAAAATATAATTACATATATACTTGAAGTGCAGTTCGAGTAATAATTAGACGTGCCAAGGTCATTCAAAAATTCTCCATCTAAAATCTCGACAGTTTCTCTCGATGATGCATACACATCATCACTGTAAACTGCGATTATAGTGAGCTTTTAAAAGCAGAATATTGATAAAACATGGCTAATTTAATCAAACTTATATACCTCTTTATGCGAATATCTCAAGTTGTACAAAACTCGACCCGACTATTTTAGTCCATACATATTTTGTCAACTTCATATAGTATGTCCTTAAGGTTTTTATATCAATGCTTCTAGCATTATCAATCCATGAGGGAATTCTTCCCATCTTATCCAAATATGCATGTGCATTCACTCTTCATGAGTTGTGTTACATAAACTTACCCATATAACACATATAGATCTGTTGTCAACTTCATATAGTATGTCCTTAAGGTTTTTATATCAATGCTTCTAGCATTATCAATCCATGAGGGAATTCTTCCCATCTTATCCAAATATGCATGTGCATTCACTCTTCATGAGTTGTGTTACATAAACTTACCCATATAACACATATAGATCTGTATCATATGCACAAATGTCATAAACACTTGTTTTTATCTCCGAAACTCATATTGTACCATGCGTGTACACTATTTATTGAGATATCACAATCATCGGGTACACGTTTTCTATGTATGTTTCTTGGTGCACAAGTATTACATCGTTAAGTTGTTTCAATTAACTTTTTAAGACACTCAATAGCTTTAGAAACTCATCAGGAGTGCCAATTATATCCAACATGTAAAAAATCATAACATATTCAAATCCGAATATGTATACAATGATCACATTGTTCTCGAAAACTTACTTTACATGACTTATATAATTTAATCCTTCACGACTTTCATGTAACTTTCAGTATCAAGTGATACATAACATTCATAAGACGCATATCAATTCTCTCTTTATCTTACCAGACTAATAAGATATTGGAAAGTCATTGTATCCACCACTAGAGAATGAGTCTTCTCATTAATCAATTATTTGCAAAAATCTTGTGCCACCATTTTTTCTTAAAATAACTTCATGTTATTTTCAATTCATAACTTTCATAAAAGACCCATTTGTATCCAACACATCTTACAACTTCAGTTGCATGGACTAGTTATCCAAAGATTTTTCATTTCAACAGAGAATTCAACTCTGCCTTATTTGCATCTTTTCATTTTGGCCAATCATTTCTATGTTTACGTTCATAGGAAGATCTCAATCTTGATCCTCATCGTTTATTCATTTTAAGCGCTATATTATATACAAAAGTATAACGACGTCGATTTTTATTTCGATTCCGTACATATCTTAGACATGATACAACTTATCGAGATCTCTTTATTTCCAGGTACCTGAGGTTCTTCTTGAACCATCACGTCTACTGTCTCTTCAGGAGACCTTTTTAATATCACCTCGACTTGACCATCTTAATTAGTTGCTCCAACTTTCGAGGAATTGTATTACTGGAATCGACTAGTCTACCACGCTTCAGGCGTGCAATAGACTCATTAGAAAATATGTGGTTGTCCTTCTGGGACACAAACATAAATGGAGCATAAGCAGTTGATTATGTGACTTACTTAGTCACTCTATTTAGGTTAGTGAACTCGTCTGGTAATTTATTCTTTAATATTGGTAAATGAATTATACATTAAACTTCTAGTTCATAGTTTATAGTCTGAGGATCAAGATAACATGATAATTCATTTCACTTTTCACTTTCCAACTGCTTGTTATCTCCCCCTAATGTTGGGAACATTCATTCACTAAAGTGCAAAACCAATGAGCCATAAACAAATTTCTCACTAATGGCTTTAAGTATTCAATCATAGACGATTATTTATACCCAACATATTCTCAAACTTTTTAGAAGTCTCATCTTTGTGCGGTGTGGTGGATGAGTTTCAATATATGTCGCACAACCAAAATCTTTGATGAGACATATTTGTTTAATGACCAAGAACCAAATATATGGGGAGAACTATAACTTATTGGTTTGATGTGAATTAGTGGTACTATATGTAAAATTACATGTACGTAAATGAACTTTTGCTCCTCTCACGATCATTGGCTTTGTAATCAATAGTAGACGTTTAGTGATCATCTCAACAATAACACTTATTCCAATGATCGTTAAAAACTTGGGAATCGAATTCATTATTACCAAATAAATATACCAATCGAATTCAAGTTGTGGATGTGATAACCATTTAGACGATGCATCGATTTAAAACACTAAATGGTATTGTGTTGGGATATTTATATCCTCTAACCATTTCTAGAATATTTAGGGAAACACACCCTACTTTATTTGGCAAATATATAACTTCCTTTGAGAGCAAACATCAAATGTATAATTATCAAGAAGAATCTTCTAGTTCTTTACTAATTTCACAGTATCATCGACTCGGTGTGGTCTAACCGGTCATGCCAATTAACTAAATAATCATGATCCATAAATTTCTGATTTATGATCATATATGTATTACTTGCTCGCATGTAATACAAAACGTAAAATACAAGAGAATGTATGAACTTCCTTTGAGTTCAAACCATCATGTTAATTATTATTATAGCTCATTATTAACTCCATAGTTTATCACTTTTGGTGGTCCATCTCATTATAAACGTGACCATCATTACAATTCTAAATGGTCGATCTCATCATTACAACTTTCTCAATTATATCCATGATCACTACCTTTACAATGCTCAATATATAATCACATTCACTTCAGGAAATGTGATAGAATCTGAAAACGTTAGATTTTCATTCTTTGCTCAATCACACGAGTATGAAATCACTTCAAACCTTTCATACTCTTTTTATGATATTGCTACTTCATGAGCATATCTCACGTGTGACAAGTAAAAAGAATTTATCAAGTTTTCCTCATAAACAATCTCTTCTTTACATGATATCAATTGAGAGAAATGCGTATCTGATTCATATAATGTTTATCGGTCTAAAATCTTATGACCTTATGTGAATAGATAATGAGATTTAAGGAGTATGACACTTCGTGTGTCAAATCTGATAATAAAACAACCAAATTCAAGTCTTTTATGTGCTTTATCCATCCATATAAATATTTATAAAAACATATCAAAAGCAATATAAATCATAAACATAAGTTACACATAAAAGACATTGTGGTATATAAATGAATTAAAGCATCTCAAAGTATAAATAAAATGTCTCGTCACATACAAGCAAAGAAATATGCAATTTATGTATTAACATGTCAAGATATACCCAATCAAAATTATATATCTTATAATATTTGTCATTTTAAATTGAAAAATAAACAAATATGTGTATCATTTTCCCACGACTTTTGAAAAACATACCAATCTTTTGTTACTTGTGAATAAGCCATTTTCATAATAATATATTTTATCATGGGAATGATTATAAACCACAACTTTGGTTTAATTATTCTATTCAATACTATATATATAACAAATAATTCTACATAGAATATTAGATATACATAAAGTCAAATAATACAATATATGACGTTATACATGTCATCATATTATACGAGTTAATAATAACACTTTATGAAATAGGAACTGTACATCGCTAGGAGCTAATAAATATGTAATTCATATATCAACGTATCATGGTATATCTAAATATAAATGTGATACAACAAATATTTATCACTTAAGTTAATATAAACGAATATCTCCATCAAATTTTCATGATATTTTAATACTTAACATGTCTGCCTTTATTACTTGTAAATAACCTTATTTTTCTATGATAATCAATTTTGTTGTTTCATTCTAAGGATCTCAATTAACTTACGAATATATCTTTTGCCAAAAAAATATTTCATACAATAAATTTATTCATGTATATAAAAGGTAATTATCATAAAATAATTGACCCAATTAGTATGAAGATATCAAGAAAACAAATGCCATATCAAGAAAACAAATACCAATATCTATAAATTAGAAATAAGATGGGAATATATAAATCATTAGACATATTATCTCTATGTGAAATAGACTAATTAATACCAACATGTATAATTATATAGAAACCCCCCATGGTCATTTGCTTTCCTATTTTCATGTTCATGTTCGACAACATTACTTTTAAAATTACTTAAGTTTATAAATTTTGAAAACAAAGATTTTAAAGTAATTCGAAACTTATTTAAATAATTCAAAACTTATATCTTAATGGTAAAAGTGACATTATATCTTTGTGACAGAAAAGTTACCATCCTGATTTCCCTAGTTTTCACCAATGCTAACAATAAAAAATCATCTTTGGTTGTTTGTCATCTTCCCAGTTGCAAAACCTTTATCTCATCAAATTCCTAGAAACCAAATATTCATACTTTTAACGACATTAATAAAATAACAATATTATGATGAAAGACACCTTGAAATTATTCATCTTGAATCATAAATTAGAGTAGTATGTAAATAGATATGCAATTCATAATGCAAGTTTGTAAATCACTAGTAATTCATTTTTAAATAAGAATCTCTCAACAATAAACTTTGCATGATTTAAGAACAAATTGAAAGTTGCAATCTCTTAAATAATGTGTATATCTAGGCATCTTGCAGTGTACATATAAACTAGTAATCAAATCCTAAATCATAATACCATGCAACTAATTATTTGTTATTAATGTAGCAACTTAATCTCATATAATTAGTTATTATAGTAAAAATTAATTATGATATTTGGAATTAAAATAAAATACAAAAGATGTTTAAAAATATCTTTTCCAAAAATCAACATTTTAAATATACTTAATACAAATAAAATCCTTTACTATAAATAAATTAATTTTTTACTACCAAAATCTTCGTTTATTGAAACAATGAACTACATCAAATTAATATAGCATTTTATGTTTGAGACTACTCAAAACAAACAAGCTGACTTAATTGTGTAATTATTTTTGATATTTAAAAATATGAACAGATCAAGGGAAAAATGGATATTACCTCTAATCGTCGGTATGGTTGAACTTTTATCTCCTTCATATTTTGTCCTTTATTACTAGTTTTTTAAAAAAAAATTTAAAATAAAACTTACTTGTATCAGTTCCAACTCCAAAAGTAACCGATAAGCAACTTGATCCAACTTCAAAAGCAATTCGTGCTGATAACGTGTTGTGAAACTAGCCTAATAGCAAACAATAAGAGAAAGAGATGTAGGGAGAAAGAAGCTGATATTTCATTGATAGGTGTGTCCAATACAAGAGATACAATGTAGTATATATAGAAGAAGAAAACTTGGAGAAGAAGCCAGTCTATTTTAAGAGTTGATAACCATAATATTATAATATATTTATAAAAAATATGATTAATTTAAATTACAAAAATATAAACCTACACCATCCTACCCCCTTTCCTCCTCTTCTTTTTCTTCGCATAACAGTCGACATCCATCACCCCATTCATCCACCTGCAAATCAAAAGTCACTCCTACAACATAAACACTTGGCATAGAAGCCACTAGCCACGTCAGCGATCCGCGTGACCCTTTACACTAACGAACAAAACACTGTTCATCTAGTCACCACCACAAATTAAGAACCTTAGAAGTCGCCCTATTTTCAAATCTAAAATTCGTGCTTCATAAATCATAGATCAGGGCTCTTGTTTAGAACATGAAGACAAGCAGAATGATATATAAAACTCACCTTGAACAGTTGTATGTTACAGTATATTATTAGATTAATGAAAAGGGTAATGATAATATGTACGTTAGTGCTTCGATTACTCATACATTACCACTCAGAGCTCAGTTTGAAAAAAAAAATTATATCGAGACATAGATAAATAAAACGAAATGAACAAAATATGTATGTTACAAGTTACAAAGAAGAAAAATTTGTTAAAAATCCATTAGAATATAATATATTAATAGAATATTCATAACTTAAAATTTAAAGAATACTATAGAAATTCTTTTAACACTATTCAGGGGACTTTGTTTTAGTATGAACGGATGTATAATAATAATTATAATAAATATATAATATGATCATAATATAGGGATAATTGCATATTTTCTAGGGGTGAGCAACGGGTAAGAACCTTTTTGGACCCACGGGCGAAAAATAAAACCTTTGAACTAAACTGGCAAAGTGACTCAAACCACAGGGACTAAAATGACATTTAACTCTTTTTTTAATTAGTAATTTTTATTCGGTGTAACTATGTAAAAAGAAAGTAGAGGGACCATTCCTGTAATTTAGTCTATGAAAATGGACTGTCCGTGTAACTGAAATCCTCACAGTAGTATCATCTTCATAATATTTTTCAAACTTTTGTCTCATCCTTGATATCCTATTTAGAAATTCAAAATGTTGGTCCTTTGCATCAAACATTTGATTAAGGTTCTCCCCGATATCTATAACTTCGGCATAAACCTCATGTGCTATCACACAATTTGAACAAGACAAGTCAACTGCTTTCCGCTTAAACAATTCCAGTATTTGCGTTTTTTTTTTGTTTGGCAAATAACCAATCCAAACAACTAGGAACTTCATTACGAAAACTACTTTCCTTACGACCATATAAATAATTGCCTTTTCTAGTTCAATAGCCCTCTCCAACGTATCATAGGTGCTATTCCATCTAGTGCTAACATCTAAAGACAACAAACCTTTTGTCTCTATTTTTAAAGCACTAACACCATGGTTGTAAAAGTCCCGCCTAGGCTCCGAGTACTCCCCGAGTACTCGCTGCAAGGTAGGTTGCCGAGGCACGAGTACTGTTCGCCCAGGTCAATTACTCCCCGAGTAATCTCCGCCTATGCCGAGTACTCCCGAATCCGACTAGGGAGCGCCTAGCGACTTTTGCAACCATGACTAACACATGTTTTAAGTGTGTCAAGCCTAGATGGTGATGCTCTTATGTGTCTAACCGCATTACATATACATTCAATGGTCTGATTTTGGACTTTCAAGCCATCTTGAACAATTAGGTTAATGATATGGGCCACGTATCTAACGTGCAAATATTTACCTTTATCTAGCAAGTTTGGTAGCTTAGATGTCAATATCTCAACTGCAACATCGTTTGATGATGCATTATCCATGTTAATGGTCATAACCCGTTGTATTCCCCATTCATCAAAACACTCCTGAAGGGGCCCCGTAATATCTTTACCCTTATGACTAAGTATTGGCTTAAAGTTTATAATTCTCTTATGATATTGCCAGTTTTCATCAATGAAGTGGGAAATTAAACACATATAATTAATACGTTGGACGGATGTCCACGTATCCATAGTAAAAGATACTCGTTGCTTATTTTTAACAAAAAAAATCTCTAAGTTTCTTTTTCTCATCTAGATATAAGTCAAATATATCACAGGCTACTGTGAAACGTGAGGGGACCTTAAAACTTGGGCACAAAGCTTCCATAAGCTCCCTAAACCCTTCCTGTTCAACAAAAGAAAAAGGAAGCTCATCGACAATGATCATTTTAATAAGTAGCTTTCTAACCTTAACAGGATCGAACTTCCATGTATTTAACGTACCTTGCCCGTCTTCATTTTTTATCACCAAATTAGGTTCAACAAAAGAAAAAGGACGCTCATCGACAATGATCATTTTAACGTACCTTGCATATTTACCCAAGCCTAAATAAAAATTGGGATAAATTACAAGTTTTGTCCTTTATCTTATTTCCCTTTTTACAGGCGGTGTCCTTTTTAACGAATTTTGACAAGTTTTGCCCTTTATACGGAATTTTGTTGCATGTTTTGTCATTTGACTCTAACCTAGTTAGATTTTCTTGTTAAATTTGGTCACATGCAAGTCACATGAGGGTAGTTTAGTCTTTATACATATAAAGGACAATTTTTGTAAATACTGATACATGTTAAATACAAGCCCCTCAATTCTCCTTTTGTTTAATTCTTTACAAAAGCTGATCTAAATCATCCAAAAACCTGAGAAGTAGTTTCCTCTGTCATGTCTTTGGCTCATTGCAGGTGTAATAGAGATATAACGAAGCTCCAATAAAGAAGAAAGAACACGCTCAACGTAATCAAATTGGCCTTTGCATTTACTGCAGTCTACTCTAACAGGTTCTTTCGATGCTAATTCTGCAGGTAGTTTTTTTACAACATTTATAAATCCTTTCAGCTGTTCTATGAAGTAGTCCACATCGAATACATCCTGCAAATACGCTGAAGACGAACACAGCAATTACATTAAAATCTTCACAAGTGATTCAAAAGTCCATATGATAAAGATTCAATAAAGATAACTGAAGCTTTTAGCATTAGCAAGATAAAATACCTTGATTCGTTCGAATACGCAGCCACTTGAAACTTTGGCAAAACAAGAGTTGCATTTAGTAACCGCGCAACACCGACACCATCACATAACTGCAAACATCAGTAAACAAGTAAACATCAATCGATCTAGTTTCTAACCGAACAACAAAATGTCATTATTTGTATGCGTCTAGAGCACTTACATCCCTTCTCATCTGATTAAGGCCACCGTAACAATCCACTCGAATGTAACCGTTGCTTTCACCCCTCCGGTCACCGTCAAACATACCACGACCCAACCTCCTGCTCGTCTTAAACCACCACGCAACACCCCTATATTTCACGATTTGTGCGACCGGCCACCACTCGAGTGGTGGTGCACAGTGGAGAAAAAGAGAGCGAGAGAAGAGAGAGGCACCGGCGGTGCGACGATGTGAACAGAGACGGAGAACGACAGTGCACGACGGCGTGGGATCTTTTCAGCAGTGACGAAATCAGAAATAAAGAGAGGGAAACGGAGAGAGGAGAGAACCGGAGAGAGGATAGAACCGGCGGAGCCGACGCCGTCTCCGACGACGGTGGAGCCGTTCCGTTTCGACATTTCCTCGACATAACACCGTGGTGGTGCTCGACGGAGCTCCGGCACAGGTGCACGTAAGATTGGTTTAGTCGGTTCAGGTTTCACCTAGGTTCGATTCACTCTCGGTTCAGATCAGTTATGAGATTGGTTCAACAAGTTAAAACAACAGTCAACAGGTTTTGTTTGGATTGAATTCAGTTTGCGGGTTGGGTCGGGTCAACTTTGAGTTCACTTCAGATTCAGATTCAGATTCGGTTCAGTCAACACGGGTCAACAAAAGGGAGTGATAAAGATAGAAGGAGTTGCAGAGTGACTATGGCGGTGATGGTGGAGGGTGGAGGAGAGTGATGGTGGGTGGAGGTTGAAGATGAAGTGTGGTGGTGGAGTTTTATAAATAAAAATGAAGAAGATGCCCGGATAGTCCCTATGGTTTGACCTTTTAAGGAAAGGGTATTTTTCTCCGGCGACAGGCTTCACCGGCGGCGATCAGTGATTCTTCGGCGATCAGGGATCTCCTCCGATCAGTCTTCTCCTTCGGCGGCAACAACTCCTCCGCTATCTCCTCCGATCAGTCTTCTCTACAAAATGCCGGTTGTGTGTTGGCTAATCCGCTATCTCATCCGCCACACCGCAGGTATAATCGGCCATTGTTAGTTAATCAGGGTCAGATTTAGTCATTATCATGTTATAAACAGGGTTAGGGTCTGATTTGGTTCACTGTTGGTTTTTTTACAGTTGACCTGACGATGAGCTTATCAAGCTCATCATTGGTGGTCCACCTGGTGGTCTCTGTGTTTGGGAGGACTGTCCTCAACTTCCATTATCCACCGGAGAGTTGAGCAGATGTTTATACCTAGTAGTTATTTAGCTTTTGTGTAATATGTAGGTTAACTTAACTTAATCGAAGCTTTTGTGTACTATGTAGGTTAACTTAACTTAACTTATTTAGCTTTTGTCGAAAATGATGATGATGATTTTGGGTATGTTGTTAGCTTGGTTACCTTTATGCAGTGTTGTTGGAATCCTTTATGCATTTTGTGTAATCCTTTATGTTGTTAACTTAATCCTTTATGCATTTGTGATGATGGGCATCACACTCATTGTTTTTGTTGACAGTTTCACGCAGTCTTGTTGGAATCCTTTATGTTGTTAACTTAATCCTTTATGCATTTTGTGATGATGGGCAGCACACTCATTGTTTTTGTTGACAGTTACTCATTGGGTCAGGTTTGTGCCTTTCATGTCTAGCCATATGACAGTTTCACTCATTTAATCAAGTCCATTTAATCATGTCTAGCCATACGACAGTTTCACTCATTACAGTTGGGGCATAATATGCAGATGACAGTTTGGGCATAAGTCCACAACAGGTATGTGCCTTGCATTACAGTTTGGGTCATAATATGCATATTAACTGTCCAAACAGTTTGGGCATAAGTCCACACATAATATGCAGATTAACTGTGAGCAATGAATTGAATGTGTGTACTGATGCTAATGAATTGAATCATGTACTGTATACTGATGCTAAATGTGTATGTGCCTTTCATGTGTATACTGATGCCTTTCATGTGTATACTGATGCTTGAATGAATTGAATGAATTGATGCTTGAATGTGCCTTTCATGTGTATACTGAATGTGTATACTGATGCTTGAATGAATTGAATCATGTACTGTATAGTGATGCTAAAATGTATACTGGTGCTTGAATAAATACTGATGCTAAAATGTGTATACAGTTGCTGCAAATGAATTGATTCAATATGTGAGCAATGAATTGAATCAATGGGTTGATTAAGAGCATGGGTTTATAAGAGCAGGGGTTATTAATTGAATCAATGGGTTTATAAGATCAGGGGTTATGTTTATAAGAGCAGGGGTTTATATGCATATGTGAGCAATGAATTGAATCCATTGGTTTCGATTATTAAGTTATTCAATATGCTGAATTGAATATGGGTGGTGGCGGGAAGGGATTTGGATGTCCTAGGGGGTAAAATTGCTTCTTAACAGAAAGTATAGGGGGGAATAAGAAAGGGCATTTTAGTAATTTACCTGTGGGGGTAATTATGCAACATAACAGGAATGTTGGGGGGTAAAAGAAAAGGGTAAAATAGTCATTTCATATTAAATCTAACAGATCAGTTAGCCAAACTAACGCCAGGGGGTAAACATGCGACATAAGAGCAAACAGTGGAGGGTAAAATTGCATTTATTTTCTTAGGGGGGTAGACATGCCAATCACCCCAAACTTCTGGGGGTAAAATTACAGTTTACTCTTGACAAAATTACCCTTTAGGGAAATCAAACGCGGCAGTTACTTTCTTCAACAAATTATATAACACACACACACCTACCTTCAACAAATATAACAATATAACAGACTCTCACACACACACACACACACACACTCTAATGGAAATCGTGAAACAGATCGTCAAGCAAACGGTAGCGCTGATAAGGGGAGGTGAGGAGAGCTCACCACCGCCGGAGGGCCCCGGGTTGAAATTGGTGCTGACGTTGTTGTTGGATGAGGAGGAAGAAAAAGAAAAGAAAAAAGCTGATGAGAAGCCACCAGAACCACCAAAACCACCACAACCAAAAAAGAAATTTGCCGAGCGAATGCAGGATTGGGTGAAATCCTCCGCCGAGGAGGTTTTGAAAGAACTTGTTAAAAAAGGGTTGATGTGGGGGTTTACAGCGGCGGGGCTGTATGTTGGCTCGGGAGTGAAGTTGTTATTTGATGATTTTGGGTTTACGGTTTCAGGGTGGGTGTTTAGGCGTTATCAGAGGGTTTCGTCGAGGGTGGTTCCGGTAAGGCCGGAAAAACTAGAGGTCTTTGCTGTTATTGGACAAATGAAGGTGAAAGTGAACCAGCTAAAGGAGAATCCGCTTGAGAGTGAAGATCACAAGCAGCTCCTCCAGGAGCTTGGTGAGAAGCTTGAACTGCTGGATGCTTTGGTGAGACAGTTGACGAAGAAATACGGCTTTCCGGAGGAGCAGTGACGGTGACTTGAGGTAGTTTCTGATGTTGTTGACGTTTGATTTCTTGTATTTTCTTTCCGATTGATTTGAATATGTTGACTGATTTTGACTTTAATAGTTACTTGTTTGATTGTGCCCCAAATTGAGTTGGTAAACACAACTTTTCAATATTATCACATCAAAATCTACATAAATTGGGGCCGAATTCGATATGTTCGGACCTAACGGGTGCGAATATCGCCTCTAAGCCAGCAATTTTGGTTGCGCAAGCCTTTTCATTCTCAGTTATCATGTTCTTTTCTTTCTTTCCTGCGTATTTAATTATTATTAATGTTAGCTTTAGTGAAAGTAGTCTAGATCAGATAAGTGAAGTAAATTGCTTACTGTGCTGTTCATATTTCATGAGCCGTTTCTCGCTCTCCGAGTCTCCTCTTCGTATTTTGCAATGGTATCTGTTATTTTAAGAGCACAATCAAAGCTCATCAAAACTTACTGCTTACTACTCGTTTGGGTTGAGATAGGAGGTCATTCTCAAGTACGGGTACGGGTCAAACAAACACACTGGCTGGGTCAGGTTATTATTACTTCATTTAACAGCACCCGAACCACCTCGCATCCGATTCATGAAACAGCACCCGAACCCGATCCCAATTCATCGGAAAAAACGTCGCCTTCGGAGGCAAAACAGTAAAGTTATACCTAGGGCAGCCTGGAAACCAAATAAGGCCCATTAAATGTCGATGCAACTCGTCAATAAACTTACTTGTGAGCCTAAGGAAGGATGCATTTTATCAGTATTCAACCTACTTTTGAGTTTTGATCAACTGATTCTGCCCCAACTGAGGAGTTCTTCAGTTTACTGAAACTTTTCAATATTATCACATCAAAATCTACATAAACTCCACCGTATTTGTGCAACAAACAAAGCCGAAGCAGATTCGATATGTTCTGACCCAACCTAACGCGGAATGATACCGGGTCGAATATCGCCTCTAAGGCTTGAGGGTGTGGTTGGAGCCCCTTAGGGGCTTTATCAGGCCACGTCAGCGCCACCTAGGATCCACCTCAGCCATGGAGCCCCCTTTAATTTGCATGGTGTGGATAGTGCCCCTATTAAACAAAATTAAAAAAATAAAATAAAATAAAATTTCATTGGTTTAAAACTTGTGGGCCCCACCTGAACCCTTAAATTCTGGCGTTACCATGGTGGCGAAGTTTGTATAGCGCCCTTCCCTCTTAAAATGGAGGGTGTGGTGATGGGGCGCTATAGGTGCTGAGTTGGCGGGGGTGGCGCCCCCACACCCTCCAGCGTAATCACGTGGTTTAATACTTTGAAGTAACTTTGACGGTCACCAAAACTCGGTTTTGATTAAAATTTGTCTGGCCAATAAATAAAATATTCTTAAAAGATTAACGGGGAACTAATAGGGGTGCAAACGAGCCGAGCTACTCGCGAGCTACTCGAGCTCGGCTCGAAAAAAAGCTCGAACGAGCCGAGCTTAATTGAGCTCGAGCTCGAGCCCGAGCCTAAAAACAAGCTCGTTTAGTAAACGAGCCCGAGCCCGAGCTTCGCTTATCGAGCTCGAGCCGGCTCGCGAGCTTAATCGAGCTTTCTATTTATATATTTTTTATTAATATATTAAACATATATTTATATAATAATAATTACCATTTATATAAATATAAAAAAATAACTAAATTATATGTATAATAATAATTATAATTAATATAAATTAATTAAAAAATACTAAACGAGTCGAGCTCGAGCCGAGCTCGAGCTTGAAAAATTACCTTCGAGCCGAGCTCGAGCTTCAGAAATAAAGCTCGAATCGAGCCGAGCTCGAGCTTTCATATGTTAAACGAGCTCGAGCTCGAGCCTGGTCGAGCTCGGGCTCGGCTCGTTTGCACCCCTACGGGGAAGTGTCTGCAGCTAACAAAATTGGCGTTATTTTTTATTGTATTTATTTTATAATTATGTTATTGATTTAATTTACAGGTTACACTCCTATTTTTATCTTATAGAAAGAAACATGATATCTTTAGTTAATTTTGTTTGAGTAGTTTAATAATAACCAATATATATAATAATAATAATAATAATAATAATAATAATAATAATAATAATAAATTGATAAAGGAAATAAGGACCTCCGTGGAACAAGAACAACTCATTACATGGTGACGTACCGATTAGGTCATAGTATATATGGTTTTCATTTGTCCACTTTTTCTTTTAGTAAAATAACTTAACTTAAATCACATTTTATGTTATAAATTATGCGTATTCGTATTCTTATCGAGAGTTGATGGGTTTAGGTTGACGTTATGAAATAAAGGAACTTGTATACGATTCACGTATTTATTCCTCTCAAAGACATCACTAATTACAACTTTATTTAAATGAGTAAAATCGCTTGACAAACCGGCAACGTGTCGACATGACCCGACCCGTTAGCGACTCAAAACCTCTTGAACTGACCCGGCCCGTCGCCGACCCGTAATATCCTGACCCGACAACATAATATATAATATAAAAATTTGGGCCAAAACGGGCCTTGGCCGGGGGTGCGGCTCGCCCACCCTTAGGGCCGGCCCTGCCGTTTATGTTGGAAAATAAACAAATAAATGACTTATTTACCAACTTTATACAAGAAAACGGATCCCCAATTAATATACAATATATCTATATCATATGTCTTTACGATAATTAACTATACTAACAATCCATGATATAAATTGTTAAATGATAATTATGAGTTATGAATTGAAGTTATGCCATTGTAGAAATAGAGTTAAAGCTTGAATGAGCTTATAATACAAAATTTTCTATTTCATCATTAAAAAAGTAGTCTATTATGTTTTATTAAGACGTGTTACGGGTTGTAGATGTAACCTAGAAACCATAATTTCCACGAACAATTGAAAACTTAGAGCATGCATGCGAGTGTTTGACAAAGAGAAAGTTCGTTGCTAATCTCATTCTATCTTAAATTAAGTATTTGATCACTAATGGTTGAGCATGCTTTGGATACCATAAATATGTGAGACTATAATAAATCTATTACATATGATAAATGAAAGTTATTTGGGCTACGTGTCAGTAGATGAAAGGCTATCTTTTTTCCCTTTTCCCGCTCAACAGTATCACTCCCCTCTTTTATCTATCTCATCTCTCATTTACTCATTTAGGGCTTCCCCACTTTCTCTCTCGCTCTGCTCTATTCCGATCGATGTTCAGATAAACGCTTCGAATCATGGTTAGATTATCAATAACTTCCGTTCTATAAGTGTCAATCTTTGTTTTCATTGTTCACTCATTCGATCTTCATGCGTCTTTACCTATGGTTGTGCTTTGGCTAGGGTTCCGCTGGGAACTTGATGACGGAGATGGTCGGAGGTTGTCGGCTCTACGTCCTGAAGTTCTCTTGGTTAATTTTTGGTCAGATTTGCTGTTCAATTTTGATGTTCACTTATCTAATTTTGATTTTATTTTTAGACTTGTATATGATTTTGAAGTCGATTTAATGGTTATGCTGTAATGGATTTGAGGTTTAGGGTTAGTTATGAATATATTTTTTCATTTTTCCATTTTTGAGTTTTAGGTTAGTGTTTGTTTTATTTTTGGGCTTCTATATGATTTTGAGGTTGATTGATTGGTGACTTGCTATTGTTGTTTGCTGTTGTTTGTTAGTTAGGCTGCTGACATAACCAACCGATTCCAACGACATCGAAAGGTTGTAGGACTATGACGACCAACTCAAAGATTCGAACGACAAATATCAGTTGTTTGGTTTCATTTTTTCTATGTTTTACTTATTTTCATATTATGAAATTTGTGAAATAAGGTAAAAATGGCCATTCTAATTATTTGTTAGATGTACAGATTCTACAGAATGTTTTTTGGTTTGTTTCTTTGTTATTTGATTATTTGTTAGATGTACAGATTCTACAGAATGTAGTTAAGAGCCGCACATAAATCTGACCAGTTCAGTTATGATTATTTGTTGATATGTTTGTAGTTTTTGTTTTTCACAATCTGTTTTGTTGGTTTATTCACCCATGTTTCATTCATAGATCTCTATAATCCATATTTATGGTTTCAAATCCGTTTCCTGAGTTATTTACAGTTGTAGGACACCAAATATTTGTTATTTGTATTGAGTTGGTATATTGGGATTAAATACTGAACTGGTGGAATTACAGCAAGTCCAGGTTATGCTTCAAGCTGTCTCGATCTCTTTGGAGGCGGATAGGTGGCTTTGGGAGGTCTGAAAAACAGAATTGATAAATTTAGGGAAAATGGGGTTGAAAGATGATAACCCAACAGTTGAGGATCTCATTCTACAGCTTCGATAAATTCAGGGTTATTTTCAAATAATGCTTCCTAGATGTTTGAAGACCGACAAATGTTCAAAGAAGCAGCACTGTGGACATTTGTCGGTCTTCAAACATCTAGGAACCATTATTTGAGAATACCCCTGAATTTATCGGAGCTGTAGAATGAAATCCTCCACTGTTGGGTTATCATCTTTCAAACCCATTTTCCCTAAATTTATGGATTATGTTTTTTCAACAGGGATGTAATGCAATGACGGACACTCGCTTCCTCTCAAAGGGCTATGGAGCGTTTATAACAGCTGATCATGCTAAGGACTGTTATAACTAACCACTGCTCTTTATAAAGACTGATGAGACCTATCCACTGTTGAAGACAAAGCCCTGTTAAAGATAAACATTTATGTACCTAAGGCATGATATTTTACTTTTGTTTATGTTAACAGTGTTTATATGTAACAGTATTTATCACATCAGTGTTTTATACTCTGTTAGGTTGTTAGATGTCATATCACTTCAGTGTTTATATGTAACAGTATTTATCACATCACTGTTTAAAAGTTATCCACTGCTGAAAGACAACCTCTGTTTCTTCATTCTTCATGTTGACCACTGACTGACCAAACGTGAGTGTTTCAATCACTGTTGGCTATCCACTGATAGTTTAAAAACAACAACTGCTCACATTTTTATTGTTGACATCCACTGATATTGACCATCAATGGTTTCCCTAAAAAACAACCACTGCTCACATTTTTATTGTTGATGTGGTTAATTAATGATAGAATGAAATTATCGAATGAAAACTAGAATTACAATGAAATTACCATTTTATCTAATCGTTACTTTCCAATGAGATAAAAGTTCCTCCAACATTGTTTTGGTGATAAAAAATAAAGTTAAAATAAAAAATATAAAAAAATGTTGATGACAATTTCTTGCATATCAAATCAGTAATTAATGTTAATTTCTTTATCTTTGGACAATGAAATATGAAAAATGGGAATTTCATATTGACGGTTATTTTCTCTTAATTAAAGTTAAAATAAAAATTAGAAAAGTCATAGTGACAATTGCTTTCAAATCAAATCAGTAATTATTGATAATATCAATAACTTTTGAAATTCAAAATATGGAATTGGAAATTTAAAATTGACGTTTTTTTTTTCCTACAAACGCAACATAGATTCATAAGATTAAAATTTATTCATTTATTCATGACATTAAAAGTCCAATAAGTGCATAACATACTGAACAACTAAACTTTTAAATCTAACAATAACCGTAAGAATTAAGAAACTTTAGCTTCAACTCCATCGATTGCTGAACCTCTCGATGTATGTCCTTCAGCATCGCCATGAACTTCATTTCTCTATCACCGCACTCTATATTACTGACAACACAAAGCTCACGAACGAAAGTTGAAGGCATCCGCATAAGATCTCTGGAAACCTGCTGTCTCGTGAACAGGCCAATTTGCAATCCATCAAAACATATCTTCAGCTCTTGAAGAGTAGCCCTATCTTGATACACCTGTTCCTCGATTTGCCTGACAAAACGCTGCTTTAAATCATCTGATTTTACAGAAGTGAATGACGCCATTTCAATAAACTATATTACTCGACTTTGCTGAAAGTATGATATCTTCGTAGGAAAACGTGATGAAAAACAGGTGAAGTGGCTATGAGTTTATATACTTAATCAATCAAAACGTGTAGATTTAATATAAACATATTAATGTATATTTCAAAACAGCAGTCTTTAAATGCAAAAACCTTTTCAAACCCCAACTTTTATGGGAAAATCGTAAAATTAAATACCAAGAAACCCAAGGGACAAATTTTCAAAGCTCAAAGAACAAAAGCAGATTATCATAATTACAGTTAACCTCTTCATTTACCATGTAGACCGACACTTGTTTCCTCTCTAAGGGTTATGGAGTGGTTATAACAGCTGATCATGCTAAGAACTGTTATAACTAACCACTGCTTCTTATAAAGACTGATGGACATAAAGACTGATGAGGCCTATCTACTGTTGAAGTCAAAGCCCTGTTAAAGACAAGCACTGATGTACCTAATCACTGATGAGGCCTATCAAATATCTGTTTATGGACAAACATCTGTTTAAGGTCAAACATTTTGTTTTAAGGCCAAACATCTGTTTATGGCCAAACATCTGTTTATGGCCAAACATCTGTTTAAGGTCAAACATCTGTTTAAGTCCAAACAACTAATATATAAGGCGAAAAATCTGTTTAAGCTCCAATATCTGTTTAAGTCTTCTCAAATTTTAACACTTTTGAAAATAGTTAAAAATGATAGTTTTTATTAATCCTTAAAAGTCTGTTACAGCCACTGTATTGGTTCAAACATCTGATTGTTAAAAGTTATCCACTGCTGAAAGACAACCTCTGTTTCAACATTGTTCATGTTGACCACTGACTGACCAGAATAAGTGTTTCAATCATTGCTCGCTATCCACGGATAGTTAAAAATCACCCACTGTTTTCATTTTCACCACTGTAAACCACTGATATTGATCATCAGTGGTTTCCTAAACAACTGTCCTCCATTATACATCGGAGATTGTCACGTGGTCAGTACTTAGCCGTCAGATCTTTGTAACCGCTGCCACGTCATCATTCACTTTTTACCCTTATAAAACCCTGATCAAAACCCCAAACAGGGTTTTCACTGTCGAATCGAATTCAAAATTCCTTTCAAAAGCAGTTACCATCAAATTCCCTCAATTCACTCACCTTCTTCATTTGTTCTAAACCACCTTCGATTCACCATGGCTCTCCCATTCAAAACTTCTCATAACTACCTGTGTATACTTGAGAAACCAAGTCAAAACACAACCTTTCACTCCGTAATTGATGCACTCTTGTCTTCAAAGTACAAAACTTTGTTGACATGTAATGCACCCATCTACCTGGATGCCCAACGAGAGTTCTGGAAAAATGCAAATCTTGAAGCTAAGGACAAAAAGCCCTTCGCTATTACTTCATCAATAAGGGGAATTCCGGTTACCATCACACCTCAAACCATTTCAGAGGTTTTTGAAATCAACGATCTCACAGGTAAAGATTCTTTCCCAAAAGTTGATTATCAAACTGATTTCCTTGAGAGAGGGTATGAGGACGAAATGAAAAAAGATACTTTGCAAAAGGGCAGTTTTCCACCTGCCATGAGATTTTTATTTCATACCCTCATCATGTGTGTGTCAAATAAAACCACAACTTTTAATGAGATCCCATTGAAAATCCAATACCAGGGCTATTCTATAATGGCTAGAGTTGAGTTTAACTATTCCCAGGAGATTTTCAATGATATGGTCAAAAATGTCAATTAAAAATCATTTTTATTATTTCCAAGATTTTTAAGTTTTTATCTACAAAAGAAATTTTCAAAGGATAATGCACATGTGCTTATCCAAGGAAATCCTTTTCAAATAAACAACCTAACTTCTGAAACATTCACAAGGCTGTCAAAAACTTCAAAAACACAAACAGAG
Organism: Helianthus tuberosus; assembly: GCA_030545235.1. Taxonomy (NCBI): domain Eukaryota; kingdom Viridiplantae; phylum Streptophyta; class Magnoliopsida; order Asterales; family Asteraceae; genus Helianthus; species Helianthus tuberosus. Next base: position 50,765,885 of record CM060452.1, on the reverse strand, counting down.
GCACCTGAGCAGAATTTAGCAGCAACAATTGCTCCTCATGTAACACCCCAATCGCGTAATACAACAACACGCGACGAAAATATCGGGGAATCACGTTACAAATTGCTCACAACTACTGGTACTAAATTGTTTCCAATACTATTAACATCGTTTTACAAACAAAGAATACATGTAATTGTTCTTTTGATTTAGAAGTCTAAGGCCCGAATGCAGTCCTATGCGTTGCATACTTGGATATTTGAAAACCTGAAACATATGTGAAAAACAGTCAGCATAAAAATGTCGGCGAATACATAGGTTTTCTTAGCCAAATAAATGGCAAAACATTTGATATTGCAATACTTTGACAACTACAAGAGTTGTCGATTGAAAAATGAATCTTGAAGCCAAGGAAATGGCAAAAATTTAGTATTGCAATACATAATCTTCATTGTGAAAACTCGTGACAAAAAGTATTGTATATGGCAATATGATTATTACTAAGTAATTTTTATGCCATTTGAAGTTGTATATTGTAATCTCGTTTAAACCATCGTAAAACTCGTTAATGTGTTATTAGAAAAATTCAATTAGGGATTAATAATAATTGTTTTGAAATAAATCAAAACTTGTGTGAGTATTATATAAATCAAATCAATGATATATGATAATACTTTAGATATCCTTATAAGAATCTAACATATAAAAATATGGGAGATTCTACGAAGATTTCGATAATCGAATATTGAAACAATAGTACACAAAACCCTAAAGTGATTTGGATAACGCTACAAGAAAAATACAATAAGAACACTTATATATAGGAAGTATCAGCGGCATATCCATCATGTTCTTATTTTATTACACCCGTTTCGTTACCTAAATCACAACTACCATATAAACACATAAATCGTCAACTTGTACCAACTCGTAAACACACATTAAAGTATACAATGAATCCAAACAAGGACTCCAGTAATAGTACTCTAAACATCCCATACAAGTCTAGCTATGAAGATAGATAGATACTATAGGGATCAGGTTCTCGTCATATCGTCTCGTTACATACGCATTAAAGTACACAATGAATCAAAACAAAGATCCTATTATTAGTACTCTAAACATCCTAGAAGAATCAATCTATGAAGATAGGTTGATGTTAAAAGGATTTCGTTTCTATCGCATTAAATCATCGTATCACAACACCCTAAATCCTAATAGTGATTCGGGATAACGCCACGAAGGGTAATACAATAAGCACACTTATATATAGGAAGTACCAGCGGCGTATCCACCATGCGCTTATTGTATTATCTAGTTTTGTTATCTAAATCACTAACAATCTACACATAAACCAACCACCGATTCATAAAGTACTTCTTAAAAAACCTTACTATGAAGATGGGAAGATCTAAGTTTGTACTTCAATTATCCTATACAAATCTAACTATGAAGATAGATAGATCTTTAAGGATTCGAATAAACATCGTATTTGCATAATCGGAAATAATGCACATACAAGCACTTAGTAAACACATATATGCCATACATTTGAAAAACAAATCGGTTACACATATGAATCACCCCAAAACATTTGAAAACGGTAAAAGAGGGGAACTATGTACTCGCCTGGGATTGCGTATAGGTCTTGTTCAAAAGGTATAACAAAGCTCAAAGGATTAATAGCTCAAGTGTCGAAGTGGTTCCTAGTGTAACGGATACTATGTTAGTGAATCGACACCTAAATCGGAAGATTGGGTAGAATGGGGTCTTGTAAACCAAATGAGTATTGGAACTCATGTGATGTGGTTTAACAAAGCCTACATTCTAAATCGGAACCTATCCTAAGTGCTTACGACCCGTTAAGGTAGCTTACGCCACTTTAACGCGTCGTTCGCGCGAATGCGCGTTCGAGACGCCTAACTAGTCCTATGACAAGTAGTATATGCCTTAACATATCTAGTTATGTTATATAATCAGTTTAGATGTCAAAACATGTGTTACATATGCTTAAAATGAAATTATGCGCAAAAAGGGCATTTTGGTCATTTTCCTAAGGCATATAAACTACTTATCATACAACTAACTAAACGAAGAGACCATAAGGTATAACCTCGGAAGGTTATTCCCTATACAACTATGGTCACAAAATATGTTTAGTCGGATCCTAATGATCGACCAAACGGGTCGGGTTCGAAAGTCTAAGCGGTTGTTTAGACCGCTTGACTTACGACCTTACACAAGCACTAAACTAAAAGTGACGAGTTAAACATGTTAAAACATGTTTAATTAAGTTAGAAAACAGGTTTGATATCAAAGCAAACTGTTTTGATACCCGAAAATAGCTTCGATGCAAAATACGTGTAGGATCGTTTCCGGACCCGAACGAGTCGATTAGAAGTGTTCTCAGACTATATCAGAGGCGGAATTCATTGAAATAGTCTTCATTTAGCTTGTGTAACATCGGAATCACTATTAACTGTCTATTTTATTGAAAACACACGGTTTACAACTCAGTAGACACTTCGGCAGCACTTCGGCTCACCGGAACTAATCTCGTACGAAATGACTAGACTTAGCACATATATATAGCCTGCTAATTCCGCTTGAACATGTCTCAAGCAAAATTACCTTTACACGCGGAATTAAGTGTACATACGAGATTAAACATTCAAGCAAAATTAGGTTGTTAATTACGTGCGGAATTACCCTAGGTAATTTCGTGCGGAATTAGCTTTAACCCTAATTTCGACATTTTCTTGTACTACGTGCCATGGTCTGTCAGTTCTGATCCAAGACTCGAACGAAGATGAAGTCGACAGACAACTGCACCAACAGACTCCCCCTTGAATGTTGACGGAATCTTCAGTGAGAGTCTTCAACATGACGACTCTTCAATCTTGATCGGTCTGCTTGAATGATGTTCCAGGATCTATCTCTCTGGCTCTAACCTCGTCAGACTCCCCCTTTCAACAAGCTGGGATATTCTGTCTGGAATTAGTTATCGCCTTTGAAATCAAATCCTGGCTTTTTCTCTGATTAAGCTCTTCACAGGTTCTGAATTGCATCCTGGCTTTCCGTAGCAACAGGGTCAGAAACCTTTCTATCACCTACACACATCTTCTCACCAAAACATAAGTTTTTACTTAAATCAATAAGAAAAACTTACTGATTGAAACCATTCAATCATAATAGTTACATCAAGTTCAAATTAATGACCTTGATTAACTAATCTTAACTTCTTTCCCAAAACAACAAATTTCTTCAATTCAAACATGTATTCTCCAACCCAAGGTTCATCCTGTTTAGCATTTGGAATTTTGAAAATCAGCTCTCCAATCATCAGTTGTCGAAAATCTTTTTGGATTTTTTAAGATATGAAACATTAAAACAGAAAATATAAATGCAGAAATGAAATATTTACAAACATTATTTTTGTGAGTTTGTGTAAGAAGATCATATCAGTTTTGAGACACATCACAAGCACCGTTAAGCTTTTAATCGTTTTAAGTTTTAAATGATTCACATTGATTGACGATATAGTTGTCCTCTTAAACTCAATCTAAAAACTTTCGAAATGCTCACCGATACGTTAAGGTATATTAATTTTGCACTAAGTTCTTATGGACCCCACGATCTCAGCATATCCCCTCATCATGCAATACACTAACTCAAGTAATGCCTTTAAAATTTTGATCAACTGTGATTTGTGCAAAAACAACTCAGAATGTTTAAACATTAACAATCAGGTCGATACTTCCGTATACGCAGAGAAAGTCCAATGTTTAAACAAAATAAGAAAATAAAAATAAATTGAAATTGTTTAGACTTTAACCACCAGTTCGATACTCCCGTATACACAGAGGTGATACAAAGCTTAAACGAAACACCAAAGAAAATAAAGCAGAACGTTAGGCAATAACATCCAGGTCGATACTCACGTATACGCAGAGGATGTCCAATGGTTAAACAAAAATAAAGAAATAAAACAAGTTTAAATTTTTGCAAAATGAAATACACAATCACAGTGTCATTTTTAGCAAAGTTGTGAAAGCTCACAAACTTAACCAGTTTTTATGCTTTTTGGCATACAACGATTACTAAGCAGGTACACAATCAAGAAGGACAAAACTAAGTACTATGCTTTTGACCATGTTTCCCACTAGAACTAAGCATTTTGCTTTAAGTTTGTATCGTTATCGCAAGTCTACTAGTCTAGCTGAGCCTATCGTCACATCTTTACTGAGACCATTTATCACATTTAAATTTTACATTTCTTTAGCATGCTGTGATAGTTCACTGATTTACTATCATTTCCTCTTGTCTCAATAAAACTCATTTTTAAATTTTTCAATGTTTTTGGCTTTTTCAAATTTTCTAATGTTTTTGTATTTTCTGAAAGAAATTTGAAAACAAACTGTACTAGAAAAGTGACAACATGATGAGAATCACTTCAATTCTCCATTCACTTGGCTTAACAATCAGAACTCCCCCTGACAACAAACTATCTTCCCATAGTGATTTCAAAACACTTAAGTTTGTTTTAATCAAAATGGTTTTTCCGGAAAATTAGTTTTGTGTGTCATTTCTCAAACATGGGATTTCATCACCTAGTTTTCTTCTACCACAAGTAAGAATATATCTTTTTCAGATTTTAACAGAAATTCCACAAGTAGAAAATCAAGTACAACTTAATGTCCCTGATTAACCACATGTAAGTTCGAAATATCACCTAAGTGAATTTCTCAAGAAAGATGCCGATACCTGTTCCACACTTACCAACCTGGGAACTCCGGCAAGTCAGGTTTTTCATTTGAAAAGATTTGCCCAAGCCTGACTGTCCTTGGGTGATTTTGAACTTCTGTTTATCAATGGTGGAAAATTTTCATCATCCACTGTTAAAACAGATTTTTCAACTTTTACCTCAACAGATGGCTTCTCTGGCTTTGACGAACTAGATTCATTGCCTGATCGTGGCTTGTCTGACTTTGATGAGTCAGATTCATTTCCAAAACTTGGCTCCTTTGTTTCCGAAGAAACAAATTCATAGCCAGAAAGTGAAAGCTTCGCTGTCTTTGGTTTGTTAATCTCTTGATTAACCACATTTTCTTTCTTTATTACCCCTTCTGTCCTCAGATTTGCATCTGATGACTTCGTTTTACTTGACTTTGCAGTCGAGTTAATCGATTCATCAGTACTCTTATTAGAACTAACGGATGTACCCGAGGACAAAATCCTTTCCAAATACTCTCTCGCCTTCTTCCTCTTTTTCCTCAGTCTGTCTTTTTGCCCTTGAGAAAGCTTTACTCTTTGTTCTAGAACCTTCTGTTCTTTGGGCTTTTCTTCGACTTTGACTGGTTTCTTTGCCTTTTTCTGAGATTCAGCCCTCGATCTTCCCTTTGATCTCATTGGGCAATCTCTGGCAATGTGACCTTTTATATTGCATTCAAAGCATCTTCTCATCTCAAAATTCCAATTCTGGCAGTTAACAGCAATGTGTCCTTGATAACCGCATCTGTAACACACTCTGTTATCGTACCAATCACCATCTTCAGTCCAAACATTAAGATCATAGCACTGTTTGGCTTGGTGATAATCTTTTCTCCTCTTGTTAGCTGGATTTGGCTTTTGAGCACTGTGATCAAACCTGCACCACTTATTACCAACTGTTTTTGAGTTTTTTTTTTCAAATTTTTGTGATTTTTGATCACGATTGGATGATTGATCTGATGAGCTTTTATTTCTTTTTGACCATTTTTCAAATTTTTCTCCTTTTGTTTTTGTTCCACGTTCTTCTTCAAAGGTTTTTGCTTAGAGCATTCTCCCTTTTCAGTTGATTGCAGAACAGTTTTCTGAAATTTTTCTTTTAATTTCAAAAATATTTTTCTTTTCTCATCTTTTTCATTTTCATCATCAGATTTCTCATCGCAATCTTCAACTATGACTTTATCATAGTTTGTGACATTATCACTTATTGGAACTGAATTGATCAGTTTTGGACAGATATAATCTGGTACTGATGACGAAGTCTCAAAACCTTTCAATTTACTCTCTAACTCCTTGATCTTATTCTGAGCATTTTCAGCTTCTTTTTCAAACTGAATGATTTTCTGAAGATGAGAATTTATGGCAATCTGTTTTTCAATATTATTTTTACTAAAAACAGACTTTTCATCTTCTAAAATCTTTATTTGACTCTGAAAATATTTTTCAATTTTTGATTTTCCATTTTCAAAATTTTTTATCTTATTTTCAAACTCTTTTTCTTTTTCTTTCAAAAATTTGTTTTCTAATGTCAACCTCTCAACATCCTTCAAGAGTTTGACATTTTCAGACTTCAATTTTTCATCATTTAAGCGCATCTCAAAAATCTGTTTATCCTCAGCCTCCTTCTCATTCTTCAAATTTTTGATTTCCAATGTCAAACTCTCCACATCTTTCAAGAGTTTGGCATTGTCTGATTCAGATTTCTCACAGTTTAGGCATTTCCCAGGAATCTGTTTATCATCAGCTTCATCCTCAATCTTTAAAGCTGGAATTTCATCAACCCGTTGTTTCATCACTTGAACATTTTCTTCCACATTTGCTGCCTTTTGATTCTTCATTTTTGCAGCTCGTTCATTTTTTAGTAACTCCAATTTTGCTGCAATAAGCATATCATACAAATCAGGTGACAGCAAAACTCTATAAAATTCAAGTTGGCTAATTGCTTTACTGTCATCATCACTCTCTTCATCTGAAGAATAATAAAAAACTGGAGCTTGTCCTGACAGACTTTCCAAATTCTGTTCAGTTTTTTCTGATTCAATTTCTAAACCCTTTTCAACTTCAACTAGAACAATTTCATAATCCTTTTTCATTGAAACTGGTTCTTTTAAAATTGATTCTTCTAAAACTGTTTCTCTTGAAAATGATTCTTCTTCAGTCTTAATAAAATTTTCTTGTTGAGATACATAGTAATACATTGCAATTTCTTCTTCAGTTTCCATGTTTTGGTAAAATATCAGATTCAAATGGAATTATCTTTGAAGCGAGATTATCCAGTTCAAGCGAGATTACCTCTTTAAACGGAATTACCTGCACACAAACCTCAAACGTAATTAAAGATTCAAACGAGATTAAGATTTTCAAATGAAATTACCTAATTTCGTTTGAACCGACAAACAAATTTAATTCCGTGTGGAATAAGGAATCAGTTTCAAGCGGAATTAAGTTTTTAAACGAAATTATAATTTCATTTGAACGGATTCAAACGGAAATACTAATTTCGAGCGGAATTAGTAGCCAATTCAAACGGAATTAACCAAATGTCGTAATTCCGTGCGGAATTATGGTGCAATTTCAAACGAAATTAGGATGATGTCAGCATATCTGATTGGAATTTCAAGCGGAATTATCAATTTTAGCAGATTTAATTCGAATTAAGGTCCAATTTTCTCAAGGATTTGTTAAAACACCATTTCGCTTATGATACTTTAAATTCAAGCCATTTTAACCGTGAAATCTTGTTCAATTGAGAAAAGAAGGTGTAGAAGTCAGAATTTTCCAGTGAAAACGAGCTAAACAGTAAGAACTCTTCCTCCTGAGCTCTGATACCACATGTAGGATCGTTTCCAGACCCGAACGAGTCGATCAGAAGTGTTCTCAGACTATATCAGAGGCAAAATTAATTGAAATAGTCTTCATTTAGCTTGTGTAACACCGGAATCACTATTAAATGTCTATTTTATTGAAAACACACGGTTTACAACTCAGTAGACACTTCGGCAGCACTTCGGCTCACCAGAACTAATCTCGTACGAAATGACTAGACCTAGCACATATATATAGCCTGCTAATTCCGCTTGAACATGTCTCAAGAGAAATTACCTTTACACGCGGAATTAAGTGTACAAACGAGATTAGACATTCAAGCAAAATTAGGTTGTTAATTCCGCGCGGAATTACCCTAGGTAATTTCGTGCGGAATTAGCTTTAACCCTAATTTCGACATTTTCTCGTACTACGTGCCATGGTCTGTCAGTTCTGATCTAAGACTCGAACGAAGATGAAGTCGACAGACAACTGCACCAACAATACGCATAAACATGTATTTTGACCGAAACTTTGACTCGTCACTACGCCTAATCAACGTGGTAATCAGTAGGTATAGTCACAAGGGACTATAACCATCGTGATTACGCTCACGTTGCAAAGTTTAAACGAACTTTGTGTTGACCAAAGACTGGTCAAAGCAGAAAGTCAAACACTGTTTGACTTTCATGCTTGAAAAGCATAAACAAGCATGAAGGAAACTTACAAAGGGTCCAAGAAATGAAGATTTGATTCAAATTGCTCAGGTATGAAGTAAGAACTCCAACTTAGAGCAGATTGAATCAAAATGTGAGGAACAATGGTGAAAGGGCCTTGCTATTTATAGGAATCATGAAGTTCTAAGATCATTCCATGTGTTATGAAGGATCAATCTTGGCCCTACATTTAGGGACATGGTTTTACAATACAAGGGGTACCAAAACCAGTCCATAGCATCCAAATTCAGGGGTTAAAAACCATTAGAACAGGTGGTAAAGGCCATATTCAATGTTTCTGAAATTCTGTTGTGCTGGAGATAGCTTATGGACTGTAAGGTCCTAAGCATATGGTCCGTAAGGACCTTGCAGACTAGCAACTTTCATTAATTGACAGTTTAGCCCCTGCACCTTGTTTTGTCGCGTTTTGGCACTTCTAACACCCGTCAAGCCTATTTTCAAGCTCCACAATGATGTTAAACCATTTTCAAGTTTTTGTGTTCCTATCACTAAGGTACAATATTCTAGTGACTAAAAAAATATTTGGATGTCCGGATATGGTCAGAATGCTAAATATGCACGAAAATGCATACTTTCGCAGTTTTGACGCTTTTAGCCCTTGTGATCATATAAGCGTATTTTCGCATACCGAACCCCTCAAAACTTATTTCTAAGCTATGTGAAGGATATTTAAGGTATGTATAGCTTATGATCTTGTTTCGGAGTGTTCGTCGCTATACTAATTGGCATACTTTCGTAACTTGTCGTAATTAGTCCCTAAACTTGTATAAACATGTTTTAGTCGTTTCTAGCCCTTCGAAACCTATTTCTAAGTTATGTAGATGGTATTTAAGATGTGTTTAGTTTATGTCACTATTCCGGAGTGTTTGACGCATTAAACTGATTACGTTTACGTAATAGTTTGCGTATAACTTTCCAGAAAGCGATTTAAATCTTGAAATTGAACTTAAAATCAAAATGTGAAATCGTCAAACATAAAAAGAAAACATTGAGACCAAAAGCACATTGTTTCTTCGATAAAAGATATTATCCTACATCGTGTGGTGTTTACGGAGCACAAGTGTCACACCTCAGGCCCCTGCTGTTGAGCCCACTACTCTTGGTGATCACAGTAGCCCCACCACTGCTGTGAAACCCACACCAAAACCCACCAAAAAGACAACCATGAAAAAAAAATCCCAAAAGCCCCCCAAACCACCAAAAAGGTAACTCTCGAAGATGAGATCCCAGAGGTAACACATGTGACAACACAAAAGTCACTTGAAACTACTGCTGCTACTTCCTCACAGCAGATGGAAATAATATCTCAACTTGAGCCTAAACCTCCTCCTGCATCCTCTCAAAAGGAACAGGTTGTATCCATAGGGACACCACATTATGAAGCAATGGATTCACTTCAATCTATCTTCGACAACCCAGCTCCCGGGGAAAATTCTCTTTCTACCCCTATCCTCACTGAACAACTTCCACCATCAATGATACCTCTATTGGATGCACTTGATATAGCCCAGACACAAATCAGTTCTTCTCAATAACCTGTCAATGAGAATATACAACAACAAGTGACTGAGTCTGGTGTCTCTATCATTGCCAACCCACCAACAGTTGAAGAGGCTACACTGCTGGAATTACAAGTAATTCCTGTCAGTAGTTCAAGTGGAGCAGCTACTACAGGTGTTGAACCCACTGGTTTACACCTGGACAGTAGTTTCATTAGTGAGACTCCCTTGAAGGCAATTTATTCTTTGGGAACCATAGTGTCTACTGGTGTGTATCCTTTATACACTGGTAACCTTAAAATGGTAATCTCTATTGAAGAAAGAAGTCCCCAGTACCGAGAACCAGGGACATCAGTGGATGACTTTTGGGAAACTTTTCCTAAGTCAACTGCTGATACAACCACTGTCGGTGGGAAATCAGATGATCCCATTAACTTGGGTGAAGGTTTAAAATACAAGGAATTGACGGAGAGGATTGATCAACTTGACACATCTGTTGCAGAAATCAAATCTATGCTGCAACAGTTATTACAAGCTCAAAAGGCTACACCCACTGCTGCAACATCTGCAACATCTGCTCCATCCCCTGCTGAGCTATGGCATCTGTTTCAATCTCTGCTTCACAAAAAAAGACAGTATACAGATCAACAGCATGAAGTTCAGCTTCAAATGGTTAGAAATGTCATGGAAGCTAGGTACAAAGATACTCAAGCAGATATTAAAGCCATAAAAGCTCATTTGCTTCAAACCACTAGCACTGCTCTTCCTTCAATCATTTTTGTTGAAACCCTTGATGATGCCAAAAAGGGGGAGAAGGGTAAAAGGGGAAAAGATGGTCTATACATTAAACCAGATGAAATGTCTAAACTGGTTGTAGAAATCCCAAGGCCAGATGGTTCTAAAAAGGTTGATGAGACTCAAAATGCATTTGATGCATTAAAGGCAAACATGAAAGAGTCAATGGAAATAAAAGGGTCTAAAAGGTTTGAGCAGGAGAAGAAAGTTTTGATGGAAAAGGAAGAGCAGGGTACTTCTAAACCTAAGGAAGAGCAGGGTATTCCTAAACTAACAAGAAGAGAGCCTACCAGAAAAGTAAGCAAACCCAAAACCACACCTTCTAAAACCACCAAACAAACTCCTCAAATCCCCAAAAGTTCCTCTCATCAAACCTCCAAACCAACAGATGTTAAGACTCCTGTTGTATCAACAGTTGTTGGTACTTCAGTGGTTTCAACAGATGTTATCCCAAAAACTGCCATCACCACTTCATCAACCAATACTCAATCCACTGCCATACCAAAAACAACATCACCACCACAAAAACCACCTGCCAAAAAGCAGCAGACAACAGTTGACACATCAACTGTTGTAGTGATAACAGTGGCTGAAACACCAGTTGTTTCAACAACTGTTACTCAGATACCCACCATTTCATCAACCACCATTCAACCCACTGCTATACCACAAACTACATCACCATTGCAAACATCACTTGACATAAAGCAGAAGACAACAGTTGATACATTAACAGTTGTAGTGACAACAGTGGTTGAGACACCAGTTGTTTCAACGACTGTTAGTCAATCACCCATCACTTCAAACAATTCTTCACAAGCCATTGTCCTCTCAGTTCCAAAAACTCAATCAAAAACACCTTCTCCCAAAAAGTTGTATACAAGAAAAAGAAAGTTTCAGGTGCATGATGGTGACATACCAACACCTGTTCCGATTTCATCTGCACCTTACAATGTCATCAAACCTCAACCATTCAATCCACCAACCTTAGCCAACCCAATCAAAGATCCAATAGCTCTTCAAGGATTTGATCCTGCTGATCTTATACCAATTGCTGCCACCTATCCACTAGAACTGCATGCAGTGAAGAATGAAATGAAACAATTCCACACAGTGGATGATCCTTCAAAGAGAAAATTTCCATCTCTTGCAGGTTTTAGAGTTCCTAAAAACATAGATGAATATCTAAAAGTCAAAGCAAAGCAAGCTGAATTGAGAGCCAACTATGAATGCAAAGAGCAGGGTGATAATGCCATCTCATGTCGAGTGCAGTTCTTGCTCACCAAGGTTAAAGAATTAGAAGACTATGCAAGAGACCTGAGTAAAAAGATGTCCAACCTCCCTCCAGATGCTGATTTACAGGTGGATCTGAGAAAAGATCTCATAGAATTGATCATGAGTGAAAATTTTTACCCTAACAAAGCTGAACAATTCCAAGACTAGCCACTTGTTGCTCTCAAAGCTGAACTTAAAAGAATTGAAAGAATAAAAAATGATCCAGGTATGAAAAGATCAGCACCAAATTGGAGCAAATACAAAAAGACAATTGCTGATCTTACCTTGGAGTATAAAAGGAAGAAGCAAGAGTTGGTTGCAGCAAAGGTTGGTACAACCAAAGCCATAGCAAAATGGACAAGGCAATACACTGATGAGGCTTATGAAAGGCTGAAAAAAAGGAGAGAGACATATCCTAGCCTTCCAAAGAAGCCTGAATACAAAGACAAGAAAGCTGATGATCCACAGCAATAGGCCCTTTCTTTGAAGAAGTTTTTCACATCCTCTGATACTTCTATCATTGCCCTAAATCAAAGAAAGAAACAAAAACATATGGATGAAAAGGAAATCAAGGCTCAGGAAGAATTTCTTATGAAAGAGGCCCTTCAAAGAATGATTGCAGAAAATCAAGACTCAGCAAAGTCATAAGATTCTGATTGAAGACTATTCACCTTTGAAGAAAGCAAGTACTGCCCATTCAAGGACTGATTACCTTTGAAGAAACCACTGATGCATCAGTGCTTAGACTGCATCAGTGGAAAGTGAATCAACAGTACATAGAAGCAGTGTCTGTGTAGTTAGTGGTTGTAATAGTCAGTGGTTGTAAGTTGTTAGGAGGTACAAGAACAAACATTTTTACAAAATCCTAAATCACCCGATCATGTAAGTGCATTGAAGTAAAAGTGGAAATGATGTTATTCATGAGGTCCTGTTTCGCTTTTGTTTGACGTCTAATATGGGTTCATGATCTAATCCGGTAAATTGTAGACATTGTTGTTGAATCCAATTAGATGCTTGATGTAATGAGATCGTATTAATAACAAATAATAATTAATATAACTAAGTTTCCCAAGCCCGGGAAACAATCCCGAGTAATAACCTAGTATATATATATATATGAAACTACCAACATTACCAAAAGTGGCTCACGTATAAATAATATAGTAATTAAAAAGATAGTGTTTTATTTGTGGTTGTATTAGACTAATGAATCCGCATAATAGGAATGTTAGTATGCCAATGTAAAATCATACAGGTAGTTGTATGATATATATATATATATATATATATATATTTATATCATACCACTACCTGTGTGAGGTTCATTGGGGGACACTAAAAAAGTGGGGAACAGTGGGGAACCAACTCAAACGAACTCCGATTGGACTCATTCCAGCGGCGTTGGAACCAGCTCGTCGAACCCTAACTAGGATCTTTTATCCCTAAACCCTAAATCATAACCCCTAAACCCTAAATATATTATGGTTTGGCTTTTAGGGTTTAGCTTTCGGGTTTAGATTTAAGGTTTAGGGTTTAGCTTTAGGGTTTAGCCTTTAGGGTTTAACTTTTAGGGTTTATGCTTTAGATTTTACGGTTTAGCCTTATTTTTTAGCTTTAGGGTTTAGAGTTTAGGAGTTAGGATTTACGGTTTAGGGTTAAGAGATCTTAGTTGGGTTCGACGAGCCGGTTCCAATGCCTCTGGAATGAGTCCAATCAGAGTTCGTTTGAGTCGGTTCCCCGCTGTTCCCCATTTTTTAGTGTTCCCCAATGAACCTTCCCATATATATATATATATATACACATATATATATAGTGTGAGGTTCATTGGGGAACACTAAAAAAGTGGGGAACCGATTCAAGCGAACTCCGATTGGACTCATTCTAGCGGCGTTGGAACCGGCTCGTCGAACCTAACTAGGATCTCTTAACCCTAAACCCTAAATCATAACCCTAAACCCTAAATATATTAGGGTTTGGCTTTTAGGGTTTAGCTTTAGGGTTTAGCCTTAGGGTTTAGCTTTAAGGTTTAGCTTTAGGGTTTAGCTTTTAGGGTATAGTTTAGATTTTACGGTTTAGCTTAGGTTTTAGCCTTATTTTTTAGGTTTAGAGTTTAGAGTTTAGGAGTTAGGATTTTGGATTAAGAGATATTAGTTAGGGTTCGACGAGCCGGTTCCAACGCCGCTGGAATGAGTCCAATCGGAGTTCGTTTGAGTCGGTTCCCCGCTGTTCCCTACTTTTTTAGTGTTCCCCAATGAACCTTCCCCTACATATGTATATGTATATATATATAGGTATGAGATCAGGAGAAAACGGCCAAAAGTGTGAGAACGCATCCTGGGCCAATATGTGGCGCGCGATATAATTAGGGCGTATGGTTTTTTTTTGTCATTTTATCTTCCTCTTTTCACAATACTGATTTATTTTTGGCGTTAACCAAATTCAATAATTATATGGCGTTTTAATGGTTTCATTGTATTAATATTTTGGCGTTTATGGAGGGATTTTATTATAATTAAGTTTGACGTTTTATATTTAATGACATTTTAGATTAGGATGGTGTGTGGTATGTAGGTTAAGGCGGTAATTTAATGGCGTTTTATTCATGAGATGGCGTTTTGTGTAGAGAAGTCAAAAAGCCTTTTTTTACCCTTAATGAAGCGCGTCACACTAATAAAAGTGATGTTATTTACGAAAACGTCACCGCATCATCTAGTCCATAGATTGTTTTGATCTGACGATCCATAACCGTTCTCTCCGTGCTCACACTTTTCACCGTTTTCTATAAATCCTGACCCTATATATATATATATATATATATATATATATATATATATATATATATATAGGATAAGGATCATGTGAGAAGTAGTAGGCTATTTGAGAAACTTGAGAAGCATTCTGGACCACACATTTTCCATAAGCAAAAAAATGCAAAAAAAAATGCAATTTTTTTTTGAAAATTCGCAGCTTTTTCTTTAAGGATTTAATTTTTTATTTAATTTTTTTTTTTGGGATTTATACACATGTGTATATTATTAATCTTTTAACTATACATATATGTATATTGTCAATTATACATATATGTATATACATGTTTAAAATTGAAAAATAAGTGTTATTTAGGGTTTAACATTAGTATTTAGGGTTTAGCTTTATGGTTTAGGGTTTAGCTTTAGGGTTTAGCATTAGGGTTTAGCATTAGGGTTTAGTAATAGTATTTAGGGTTTAGCATTAGGGTTTAGCTTTTGGGTTTAGCATTAGGGTTTAGCTTTAACTTTTGGGTTTAGCTTTATCTTTAGGGTTTGCATTAGGGTTTAGCATTAAGGGTTTAGCTTTAGGGTTTAGTTTTAGCTTTAGGGTTTAGCATTAGGGTTTAGCTTTAGGGTTTAGAATTAGGGTTTAGCTTTAGGGTTTAGCATTAGGGTTTAGAATTAGGGTTTAGCTTTAGGGTTTAGGGTTTAGCATTAAGGTTTAGCTTTGGTGTTTGTGGTATAAGGTTTAGGATTTATAACACATATTTTTTCAATTTTAAATATGTATATACATATATGTATAGTTAAAAGATTAACAATATACACATGTGTATAAATCCCAAAAAAATTATAAAAAAAAAATAAAAATAAAAAATTTAATCCTTAAAGAAAAAACTGCTATTTTTCCAAAAAAAAAAAAAAAAAAAAAAGTTTTGCAATTTTTCACCTGTTTTTGCATTTTTTGCTTAGGGAAAATGTGTGGTCTAGATTGCTTCTCAAGTTTCTCAAATAGGGTGGACTTCTCTTAGGATCCCTACCCTATATATATATATATATATATATACAGGTAAAGAGTACTGTACAATATTGCTTATCGTACATTACGTATGCTTCAATCTCAGCCGTCAGATCATCTTCCCGCATTTTAAAATCGCATGTTGTTTTTTTATAACAATTTCGCATGTGATAATTTTTGATGAATTCGCATGTTGTTTTTTTGTGCCAATTTCGCATGTGATAATTTTTGATGAATTCGCATGTTGTTTTTTTGTACCAATTTCGCATGTGATAATTTTGATGAAATCGCATGTTAAAAAACCAACATGCGAAATTGTTACAAAAAAACAACATGCGAATTCAATGCGGGAAGATGATCGGACGGCTGAGATTGTAGCGTACGTAATGTACGATAAGGGCATTTGTACGTTAACCTAACCCTATATATATATATATAGGGAGAAGATCATGCGAGAACCACCTCTTATTGTGAGAACCGCGAGAACCAATGTGAACACACCAAAAATGCCTAAAAATAGCTAAAAATCACACAAATTTTTTTTTTTTTGAATTTTTTAATATTTTTTATAAAAAAAATCGCTACTTTTCGAAGCCAAAAATTTTTTTTTTAAATTTTTAAATTTTTTTTGTTTCTAAAAGTAGCGATTTTAACATAAAAAATATTAAAAAATTCAAAAAATTTTTTTAGATTTTTTTAGATTTTTTTTTAGATTTTTTTAGGTTTTTTTTTGGGGGGGGGGGGGGGGTTTAGGTTTTTGGGGGGGGGGGGGGGTGGGGTTAGGTTTTTTTTAGCATTTAGCTTGGGGGGGGGGGGGGGGTTTAGGTTTTTTTTGGGGGGGGGGGGGGTTAGGTTTTTTTTTTTTGGGGGGGGGGGGGGTTTAGGTTTTTGGGGGGTGGGGGTTAGGTTTTTTTAGGGTTTTTTTTAGGGTTTTTTAGCTATTTTAGGTTATGTTCACATTGGTTCTCACAATAAGGGTGGTTCTCGCATGAGCCCCTCCGTATATATATATATATATATGGGGTGGTTCAAATGAAAATCATTTTTATTGTGAAAACTCGAAAACTAACTAAAAAAAGCTTAAAAAAACACACCAATTTTTTTTTTCAAATTTTTTTATAGAAATCGCAGGTTTTTATATATAAAAAAAACTTTTTTCAAAAAAAAAAATTGTAGTGCACATGTGTAATAATACACATGTGTAGTACACATACACATGTGCACTACAATTTTTTTTTTTATATAAAAAAAACTGCGAAAATTTGTATGCAAAAAAAATATATATATATTTTTTGGTATTTTTTTTGGCTTTTTTAGTTCCTTAATGTGAAGGCAGAAGCTCGAGCAAACCTTAAGATTTATGCACAGCGGATTGAACAAGAGGTAACAAAAGGTAAAAAAGACCCTTTTTTTTTTGGTGGAATAGAATATGAAGAACAATGAACAGAACTAAGGAGCTAGGAGGTTAGGCTAAGGAGTGACGGAGATAAATTTAGTGTGCCATAAGGATGAATGAGAATGCAGAAATTTCTATTGAATTCCGGGATGGTTTTTACAAGTGCATTCTATGCCTTATATAGGCAAAAAGAAAAGCTAACCTACAAACAAAACACTGTACATACTGCTCTAATGTCAGAAAAATAAACGAATACAAATAAAAGAAAGAAAAAGACAATAGGCACTATCTACAATAATGGATTCTTTTTCAGATGCATGTGCTGGGCAACAATTTGTCTAGAAATGTTGTGTACACCTGTCTCTTCAGGTCAATGCTTTCATCATTTCTTTTTAGAAATCTCTGTGTGTTGAGTCTATGGACTGTGGGCTTCCAGGGTCTGAGTCTGGTTCTTCGGTATCTATCAAATTGATTATGTGATCAATTCCAGGCATTCTCCTTCTCCCACAAATGGTAGTAACATACTCCATTTTGAGGGTGTGTAAATATGAACATAATGCCCTTCGCCTCATAATTTGTAGTTTACCCATTGCATACACTTAGGAAGTTCTGGGGTTTTTTGATGTGTTTTAATAAAACTGCTAAGGGCTTCTGTAGCTTGTTTATTCTCAACCTCTAACCATGGTAATTTACCAAAATCTATATTGTGGTTTATAAATCTATCTTTTAAGGGGATTTTGTAAGGAGTATCTGTAATAAAAATCCTCTTTCTAGCTGGCCTGTATGTATAGGCATCTATCTATGGGAGAGAAGAGAACATTTTGCAAGAAATTATAGGACACAATGCCCTAACAGCGATATTACCTGCTATGATTACCATTTTTTCTCCCATTTTATTTAGAAGATTTGTTGTTCTCACATCTGCCTTTATCTCCATATAATCAACCATACCATTGTGGTAAAATTGAATAATTTGATCATCCGTTAATTTTGTAGGTGAGTATATTTGAATCAGCAGCAATCCAGTCCCTCTACCTTATTCATCTGTTCTTTCAACAATTTTGAAACCTTGGTTGTCAGCGTCTTGTGTAAATGCCATATCTACCAGCTGTTTTTGCAATTCGCACAGAATTATTGGAAATTCTGCACAAACTTTCTGTGGAACCAAAGTTTTGAATTCTGGAAATTTGTCTGTAACTGGTTGAATACACTTCCACCATGGTGTATCAATCATTATTACTTTGAATGAATCATAGCTTCTGTTTGATACTGTATTTGTTTCTTTTTTCTGAAGTCTTTTTAAGACATGTTTATATTTTGTTTCGAGAATACTGACTTTTTGTTTTAATAAACCCAAATCAGGTCTCGTACAATTCGTATGATACTTTTTGCTAACAAGTATACTGCAACCCAAAATAGGTTAATGCAACCACTACACTTCCCAAGCTGCAAGCTCATGCCATCACTGTGTACCTTCAAAGCATGCAGTAGGGGATCAACATAAAGTTGGCGAGTTCACGAGTTGTCCAGTTTTAATTCCATAAAACATGTTTAAGTAGTTAATTTACTCATTTACATCATGCCGTGGGGAGCTACCCCATATGTAAGCTACTAAACTGTGTAATACCGAATACTCAGCAACCACACATTTCGTGATTTGCCCCGTTTGTCAATGCCTTTCATCATTGACAGTTTGCCAGAGTCCATTAGTTCACGCCCGATCCTATCCAGGCACGGTGTGAGGTTGGTGAGACCTAATAGCGCTATCAACTAATAACCCATTCGCCAGGCCAAGCGACTAATCGGTATAGTAAGTGGGGACTTCCGTGATAGAGTTTCGTTTAGTACGCTTGTTGCATCTAATATAAATAGTAACTAACTGAGCGTCCCACACAAGGGGAGGATGTTACCCGTATACCACACAAGGAGATAATGTAGTTTGTATTCCACACAAGGAGATAATGTTTTCTTTTTGTTTCGTTTCCCAACCACCGGGAACACATGCTTTTAGAAAAAGTTGTGAACTCACATTGGTTTGCTCGGCAGATGGTTTACTTGTTTTAGTAGTTGGTCAATCACATCCTATTAGGGTTACCAAGTTTTAAGTTAGATTTGTATTCAAGCAGTATCACGTATGCACGTATTTACATAGTATTCATGTATTATTTATACGGATGAGTTGGTTAAGTAATAACAAGTAAAGTTAAAGTATATTATAAGTATACGGTCCATCAGTTAATCAGCCCACATGAACTGTGCGGCCCATATAATTAGTAGCCCAATAAGACTGTGCGATCTGGCTATCGGTGTGCGACCTAGTCCCCTCTAAGTCTGGTGTATGAGTGTACGGTCCACTTCATGTAGCCTAAAAATACAAGTGTGCAGTCCAACAACCCACTGGCCCAGAAGAGGGTGTGCGGCCCACTTTGGACAACCCACACAGAGTGTGCGACCGGTCCTTAAGTGTGCGGTCATGCAATCCCTAATGGTACTACGTGTTTTACGTGTTGTACATTTATTGAGTGTGCGGCATGCTTAAAGGAAGTGTACGCGGTGCATTAATACTTGTACTACTCGAAGTGTGCGGTCATTCCGAGTGTGCGGTGTGCTTAACCGGGTTGTACGGTGTGCTTAGCAGGTTGTACAAGGTTGTGCAGTGTCAATTTAACAAACACGTTTATTCCATAGATTTTTGGATCAATTTAGATGAGACAAAATATTATCTATGATCATAACCCAATTAAAACACAAGTTTTCAAATCATATAAATTCATGGATGGAACATCTAATCATTTTTCATACCAAAGTCATTCACATATAGTTCCCCTAAACCATTACCGGTGCAAACAGTAACACATCTTCCATCATTCGTACATTTTAACGTGATCAATCCTAATCAGATAAATCATTAGCCGAGTACCAAGGATGGGTTTAAGCAAGGATCATTTTCAATGTTCATCATGTTCTAAGCATAACAAATTTCCAAATCTTATCTTGTCAAGATATTAACATGTTGTTAATGATCCTATTATACAAATACATCATCTTTCAAACAATCAATCAGACAATCATTCCAGCTCATTATCCATTTAACACCCATCATATAAGAATCATTTATCATATATATATATTATTACCAAATGATAGTAATTCACTAACCTAGTAGTGTACAGTTCAAGAGTGTGTAGAAAAACAATGAGAATAAGCTTCTAGGGATGATGAATGGTGATTATCCTCCGAGTATGAAAACTGTCGTCAAAATCAGCAAGAGAAGAAGAGATGTTGGGTGTTTTTACGGTTTTTAGAGTGAGAAAGTTAAAGAGAGAGGGAGAGAGAATGAGGGAATGTTTTTAGGGATTTGATGCTTCAAATGATTTGCTGTCAATCATTCATAATGTCGGATGAATGAGGGCCTTTTATACACCAAGGAGACCGCACACCTTAAAGTGTGCTCCAAACAATTGTGTGGTCACCTAGGGTTTGACTTAGTCTGGGAGTTGGGCCGAGTCCATCAAACTTGCAGCCCAATTCACGTATGCTGAAGGGGTGTGCAACAACCCAAGGTAAAACAAGAGAGGTATGCGAGGTCATGGTGTGTACGAGACGGGTATTAAGTGTGCGGCTGAGCACACTTAGTAGTAGTAGTAGTAATAATAATAATAATAATAATAATAATAATTTACACGTTATCACATTATTACCGATTAGATTTCATTAAGTAAATTCACAGAATCATAACGTACAATAAAGGAGTGTAGGGAGACCCGTAGTGTCACTTTATCCCCAAGTTTCAAGAAAATTTGTCCCGAAATTTTAGAGTGCAACCACTGACAAGCTATTATATTCAAATGTTTTCGAGGGGTGTCACATTATCCCCTCGTTAGATTGTGTGGATTCGTTTCCGGATCAAATTCGTAACACCGATGACTGCGAATATCTGGTATCACTACAGAATCCGTGTACGAGAGTGGATCAGACACAAGAACGTATTTCAATGTTGATTCTACTGATTATGTAACAGTTACAAGCACCTTGAATCAAATTGGAGATATTTTCTCTCTCTAGATCTCCAAATTAGCAGAAGTTCTAAATTTTTAAGACTCCTCCCCTATTTAGGGTGAGTCCATCCTTTCTAACTCATGCACCTATTTCTAAGTATAGACATTATCTAAGGATGGACACTTAATCAAGCTTAGACTCCTTAACAAAGTATGATTCTTATCTAAATATCTACAATCCTAAACCATGTCTTGAACATTTTCCAGCTATGATACGTGATTGACGGAAGCGATAGACATACTGCACTCACAGTTTGGAATTTCATCCCAAAATTCAGATGTAGCCTCAGTGCTGGAAGTATTGTTTGCAAACAACTGAGGATACCTGCGTATCATCTGGTCTTCCCATTCCCAGTTAAACTCTGGGCCACGGCGCGAGTTCCAACAAACTCGTACGAGAGGTATCTTGCTACGCTTGAGGTTCTTGGTTTCTCGATCCATGATCTCAACCGGTTCCTCAATGAAGCGTAGCTGATCGTTAATCGTGAGTTCCTTAAAAGGAACGATAAGAGTTTCATCTGACAGACACTTCTTCAGATTCGATACATGGAAAATGTTGTGTATCGCACTTAGCTCTTCAGGCATATTCAATCTATAAGCTACCTTACCGATTCTCTCGATAATTTTGAAAGGTCCAATGTATTGTAGATTAAGCTTTCCCCTTTTACCAAAACGTACCACACCTTTCCAAGGCGAGACCTTAAGTAGAACCTGGTCCCCGACCTGGAATTCTAGAGGTTTCCTACGTTTATCAGCGTAGCTTTTTTTACGGTCACGAGCTGCCGCCATTCGTTGTGTAATCTGGGAAATCTTTTCCGTAGTGTCAAGTATAAGTTCTGGACCGGTAACTTGGCTTTCGCCAACTTCCGCCCAACATAAAGGTGACCGGCATTTACATCTGTACAATGCCTTAAATGGTGCTACCTGAATGCTAGTGTGGTAGCTGTTGTTATATGAAAATTCTATCAGAGGTAAGTGTCGCTCCCACCCGTTTCCAAAGTCGATAACACATGCTCTCAGCATATCTTCAAGTGTTTAGATGGTACGTTCAGTCTGACCATCCGTTTGCAGGTGATAAGCGGTGCTCATGTCTAACTGTGAGCCAAAGGATTTGGTGCATAGCTTGCCACAATTCGGAGGTAAAACGTGGGTCTCGATCAGAAATAATGGAGGTTGGCACTCCGTGCCTGGCAACTACTTCCCTCAAGTAGATGGCTGCAAGTTTTGAAAACTTGTCAGTTTCTTTGATCGCGAGGAAGTGTGCAGACTTGGTTAAGCGGTCCACGATAACCCAAATGGTATCGTTTCCGCTTTGGGATCTTGGTAAGCCGGTGACAAAATCCATGGAAATATGTTCCCATTTCCAGGTTGGCAATTCCTGTTGCTGCAGTAATCCCGACGGTTTTTTATACTCGATCTTGACTCTAGCACAAGTCAAGAATTTACTGATGTATTTAGTGATAATGGCTTTCATGTTAGGCCACCAATACATGGCCTTGAGATCATGATACATCTTATCAGAACCAGGATGTATCGAGTAGCGAGACTTGTGTGCTTCGTCCATCACAAGCTCTTGGAGATTTCCGTAACATGGAACCCAGATACGTTCCATGAAATAGTGTATGCCGTCGTCATTGAGCTCAATCTGTTTTTCTATGCCCCGCATGGATTCAGCTAGGAGGTTCTCCACTTTCAGTGCTTCGACCTGGGCATTTCGGATTTGGTTAGGGAGACTCGAGTGAATGGTAAGCTGTAAAGCCCGAACACGCTTAGGTTTGGTTTCTTTTCTGCTGAGGGCATTAGCCACAACGTTTTCCTTGCCTGGATGGAACTTGATTGCATACTCGTACTCGTCTAGGAGTTCGACCCACCGGGGTTGACGCATATTTAATTCCTTTTCGTCTAGTATATGCTGAAGACTCTTGTGATCAGTATAAATCGTGCACTTGGTACTGTACAAGTAATGTCTCTAAATCTTGAGTGCGAAGACTACTGCTCCCAGTTCCAAATCATGTGTCTTATAATTCTGTTCGTGAATATTGAATTGTCGGGAAGCATAGGCAATAAATTTCTTTGCGTTGCATTAACATGCAACCGAGTCCTTGAATAGATGTGTCGCGACAGACAACAAAATCTTCAGTGCCTTCAGGTAATGAAAGAATAGGAGCACTACAAAGTTTCTCCTTTAGCTCCTGAAATGCAGACTCCTAAGCCTCGTTCCATTTGTAAGCAATCCCTTTCTATGTAAGAGTCATGAGAGGTTGAGCAATCTTCGAAAACCCCTCGATGAATCTACGATAGTATCCCACCAATCCCAAGAATTGACAGATTTCGGTTGGGGTCTTGGGTGCAGGTCAGTTCTTGATGGAGTAAATCTTGGCTGGCTCAACGTGAATCCCAGCTTCATTGACCACGTGTCCAAGGAAATGGACTTCGCGAAGCCAATAGTCACATTTCGAGAACTTGGCATAGAGTTGTTCACTGCGTAAGAGCTCTAGAATAATGCGTAGGTGTTGCTCATGCTCCTCTTGATTCTTCGAGTAGATCAAGATGTCGTTGATAAACATGATTATGAATTTGTTGAGATAAGGTTTGCATACTCAGTTCATGAGATCCATGAACACCGCAGGTGCGTTGGTCATTCCGAAAGGTATGACATGGAATTTATAGTGACCATAACGTATTCGGATGGCTGTTTTAGAAATGTCCTTATCCTGAATCCTCAACTGATGATAGCATGATTATAGATAGATTTTGGAATAGAAACTTGACCCTTACAGCTGGTCAAACAAATCATCAATGCACGGAAGTGGGTAACGGTTCTTGATAGTTACTTTGTTCGGTTCACAATAGTCGATACACATACGGACTGTGCCATCTTTCTTCTTGACAAAGAGTACTACGGCTCCCCCAGGGTGATGACCTAGGGCAAATAAAACCTTTATCCAACAGCTTCTGTAACTGCGTAGACAACTCCTCCAGTTCATCCGGGGCTAGTCTTTACGGTGCACGAGCTATGGGTGCCGCTCCAGGAGTTAGCTCGATTTGAAATTCAACTTGGCGATGAGGTGGAAGTCCAGGTAATTCCTCAGGGAATACCTCGGGAAAGTCGCGTACAATGGGAAAATCTTCAATCTTCTTTTCTTTCTCCTGGGTGTCAGTGACGAGTGCTAGAATAGCGGTATGGCCCTTTCGTAAAAACTTCTGGGCTTTTAAGAATGAGATGATTCCTATGACTGCACCACTTTTGTCCCCTTGAACATTAAGAGGTTTACCAAACGAACGAGGAATACGAATGACTTTCTCTTGACAGAATATTTTTGCTTGATGTTTGGATAACCAATCCATTCCAATAACAATGTTGAAGCTTCCAAGAACAATGGGAAAGAGATTGACGGGAAAAGTCCGACCAGATAGTACGAGTTTACAATTGTTGATAATGTGTGAGACCTCGATGTTCCTACCATTAGCTAATTCGACGACGTGCTTAGTGTTTAAAGGTGTAGGTGTAGGCTTAAGCGTCTTACTAATATGTAGGGATACATAACTAGCATTGGCTCCAGAATCGAATAGTACAGAAACATAACGATCATCAAGTAGGAACTTACCCACTACAACGTTAGGATCATTCCTTGCTTCACCAGCTCCGATTACGAATGCTCTTCCTCTTGCACCATTACCACCGTTGTTGTTGTTGTTTCTAGTGCCTTGGTTGTTTTGATTCAGTTGAGGGCAGTTTTTCTTGATATGCACCTCAGCTCCGCACTGATAGCATCCGTGGCTGTTCCCTTGCTGTTGTTGTTGTTGTTGTTTTCATGGCTGGTTTTGCTTTGCTGGGTACGGGCTCCTACAATCCTTAGCCTCGTGCCCCATCTTGTTGAACTGCTGATACTGCTTCCTTGCACACGGCCCATGGTGATGTCGGTTACACTTGTTGCACTTGGGTCGGTTTCCTTGGTAACCACCCTGTTATTGAGGACCTTTGTTGTCTTCAATCTTCCTTTGCTGAGTTGGGACTTGAGTGGGGTTAGGATCCTTGCCTTGGTTTCCATCCTATTTACGTTTGTTATCACCAGAAGTTTCAGTAGTAGCACTGATTCTTTTGGGCAGCTTTCTCTGCTCCATAGCTTGATCAGTGAGACGGTGAGCTAGACGAATAACTTGCTGGATTGTGGTGACATTAGCTTAAGTCACCAGACTTTGAATTTCATGAACCAGACCCTTGAGGTAAAGCTCGATTCTTTAGTAAGCTGGCTGAGACATGTTGGGGCAAAGAGCAGCATAGTCGTTGGATCGCTTAGTGTACGTCTCAATTTCTGATCCAACCATCTTAAGCTCGTAGTACTCATTCTCGAGCTTGTGAATGTCATCCCTGTGATAATTCTCTTCCTTGATCAGATTCTTGAAGTCATTCCAAGGAGTAGCTTTGACAGTCTCCAATCCAAGCATCTGAACTTGCGCCTTCCACCAAGAAAGCGCGTTTCCCTCCAAAGTGCCAGAGGCAAACTTCACCCAGTTAGCAGTCGGACATTCACATACAACGAACACCGATTCAACCTTCTCGATCCAGTGTAGAAGGCCTATGGCTCCTTTAGTGCCATTGAAAGGGAGAGGTTTGCAATCCATGAAAGTTTTGAAAGTACAAACACGTGGTTGAGGATGTGCAGGTTGTCCTGTCGTATAACACGAAGCGAACCGATTGAGAATGATTAAAACAGTACGAGAGTTGGATCTAAACATCCTAAAATGACTAGTTCACCTCCATGGTGGGCTGCAAAAGTCGCAGCCACAGTGTTGATCAAATTCGTAAACTGATCCTGAGTCATATTGACGTTGCCTCTTCCGTGTCCGCTCATTATCTTCCTATCCAGAAAACACTGTATGAGAATGTTGTCGTAGTGTTGTAAGAGTAAGTAGAAGGAGGATTGACCATTGCACATAAGTTCACACACACACACACACACATACATATATATATATATATATATATATATATATATATATATATATAACTAAGCACACTAGTACACATATAACATCACATATGCACCAAACAAGTAACAAGTAAACACATTCCCGAGCCATGAAGTCTCAAGTGTTGAGCCTTGCACTTGGAGTGTAGTGCCGTTGCGAGTTGCTTAGTACAAATGGGTTATAGTCTGGTTTTTTTTCAAAAAGACTTTTTCTTTTTAAACCGAGTTCACTATAACCAATGGCTCTAATACCAATCTGTCACACCCTCAAATTCCACATGCGGAGTACTACCGCGAGTCGTGTGACTGACCAGGATCCAGCCACCAATCATATTGAACATTCATAGTAATAAAACAGTTTCATCAAATCATAATTAGTTTCTATTAAAGTCCATATAAAGTCTTAAGTTTAAAAACAACGTTAAGAACAATAGAAGGAGCATAAGTCAAACATTCAGTCAAAAGTTCAAAGTTTCAAAATTACTATAAACCCAACACAGGTTAATGCAACCACCACACTTCCCAAGCTACAAGATCCTGCCATCAATGTGTACCTGCAAAGCATGCAGTAGGGGATCAACATAAAGTTGGCGAGTTCACAAGTTGTCCAGTTTTAATTCCATAAAACTTGTTTAAGTAGTTAATTTACGCATTTATATCATACCGTGGGGAGCTACCCCATATGTAAGCTACTAAAACTTGTTTAAGTAGTTAATTTACTCATTTAGAAAGAGTTGTGAACTCACCTTGGTTTGCTCGGCAGATAGTTTACTAGTTTTAGTAGTTGGTTAATCAGGTCCTATTAGGGTTACCAAGTTTTAAATTAGATTCTATTCAAGCTGTATCACGTATGCACGTATTTACATAGTATTCATGTACTGTTTATACGGACAAGTTTGATAAGTAATAAAAAGTATAGTTCAAGTATATTATAATTGTGCGGTCTATCAGTTAATCAGCCCACATGAACTGTGCGGCCCATATAATTAGTAGCCCAATAAGACTTTGCGACCTGGCTATCGGTGTGCAGCCTAGTCCCCTCTAAGTCTAGTGTACGAGCTTGCGGTCCACATCATGTAGCCCAAAAATACAAGTGTGCGGTTCAACAACCTACTGGCCTAGAAGAGGGTGTGCGGCCCACTTTGGACAGCCCACACAGAGTGTGCGGCCGGTCCTTAAGTGTGCGGTCATGCAATCCCTAATGGTACTATGTGTTTTACGTGTTGTACATTTATAGAGTGTGTGACATGCTAAAAGGAAGTATACGAGGTGCATTAATACTTGTACTACTCGGAGTGTGCGGTCATTCTGAGTGTGCGGGGTGCTTAACCTAGTTGTACGGTGTGCTTAGCAGGTTGTACAAGGCTGTGCGGTGTGAATTTAACAAACACGTTTATTCCAAAAAAATTTGGATCAATTTAGATGAGACAAAATATTATCTATGATCATAACCTAATCAAAACACAAGTTTTAAAATCATATAAATTCATGGATGGCACATCTAATCATTTTTAATACCAAAGTCATTCACATACAGTTCCCCTAAACCATTACCAGTGCAAACACTAACACATCTCCCATCATTGCTACATTTTAACGTGATCAATCCTAATCAGATGAATCATTAGCCTAGTACCAAGGATGAATTTAAGCAAGGATCATTTTCAATGTACATCATGTTCTAAGCATAACAAATTTCCAAATCTTGTCTTTTCAAGATATTAACATGTTTATGATCCTATTATACAGATGCATCATCTTTCAAACAATCAGTCATTCCAGCTCATTATCCATTTGACACCTATCATATAAGAATCATTTATCATATATATTATTACCAAACGATAGTGATGCGCTAACCTGGTAGTGTACGGTTCAAGAGTGTGTAGAAAAACAACGAGAATAAGCTTCCAGGGATGATGAACGGTGAATATCCTCCGGGTATGAAAACTGTCATCAAAATCAGTAAGAGAAGAGGAGATGTTGGGTGTTTTTAGGGTTTTTAGAGTGAGAAAGTTAGAGAGAGAGGGGGAGAGAGAATGAGGGAATGCTTTTAGGGATTTGATGCTTTAAATGATTTTGCTGCCAATCATTCATAATGTCAGCTGAATCAGGGCCTTTTATACACCAAGGAGACCGCACACCTTAAAGTGTGCTCCCAACAATTGTGTGGTCACCTAGGGTTTGACTTAGTCTGGGAGTTGGGCTGAGTCCTCAAATGAGCAACCCAATTCACGTATGCTGAAGGGGTGTGTAGCAGCCCAAGTGTTGGTGCATATGTTTGTTGACTTCGTCTTGTATCGAGTCTTGTAACTAGATTCGATAGAATGGAGCTTGGTAGACTAGAAAATAGGATTTTAGAGGATATTGTCCAGGTCGCACGACCTGGACTGTTCTGGTTCGTGCGATGTGGGTGTCCTATATATAGTGGGTCTTGTGATTTCATTTGTAACATTCCTGATTCCGGAGACGAAGTGCTGCCGAAGTGTCGAACGATCTATAATCACTTTCAAATCAATCTAAACGATAGTTAAAGTGATTCTTAGTGTTAATCAAGCTGCAATCATGTCCAAATCATTGAATTACGCCTTTGGTTTGGTCTAGAACTCTTCTGATCGACTCATTAGGTCGAACCTTCGATCCTACAAGTGGTATCAGAGCTCAGGAGGAAGAGTTCTTACCATTTCAGCTTATTTTCATTAATAAAACTGATTTCTACTCATTCTTCTACACATTTTTCTTCAAAATCAGAACGTTTTCACGGCTAAAATGATTTGAATTTCAGATATAATACGTAAAATTGAGTTTTAAACAATCCTTGAACAAATCAGACCTAAATTCAACCTAAAACTTGATAAAAATGGCCAAATCGTGTGAAAAATCTTTCAGATTGTTCGAAAGGATCTCAGGTCGCACGGTTTGAACAATTCAGATCACACAAAGTCAGTCAGATCGTTTGAGAGATTCTCAGGTCGTACGGTTTGAACTAGTCCGTTTGGAAGTTGATTCATTTCGCATGGTTTGGGTCAGATCGCACCCGCTCAGTTCGGACGAGGTGATCTAAACCGTTTGAAAGCAACCAGGTCGTGTGAAAAGTCCAGCTCGTTTCAATCCCAGATCGTTTGAACTCAGTTAGTTTGATTTTGTGAATCTTTTAACCGAAACATGGATAACGAGTTTTACAACACTTTTGCTACTGCTCCGGTCACTCCAGTTACTGTTGCCGAAACTCTCGGTATTGAGAATGAATCGGGAACTTTCCAAAAGCCTCCAAAGTTTATTTACATTGAGGATTTTAAAGGATGGCAAGATCGTTTTGAAACTGGGTGCAAGCTAACAAGTTTGATGCATAGGTGTCTTTAGAAAAAGGCTAAACTTTGCCGAAAGATGAACGGAAATGAAAAACAATTAAGTCAATTTTTACTGGATGAAAAATTAAAATACACCAATGAAAAAATGATGATTAGCATTCTCCAACAAGCGGTAAAAGAAGATATTTTTGTTCTGCTTCAACATGAGGGAACTGCTAGATCAATTTGGAAAGCATTGATTAAAAAATTTAAGGGTAGTGCCGATATGATTAAAAATAAACGAGCATTGCTAAAAAAATCGTTTGATATGTTTACAGCTTTTGAAGGTGAGACGACTAGAAAGATTATCGAGAGATATTGTCATCTAGTCATGGAGATGAAAAGATTGGACATCAAGAAAGAAGATGAAGAATGGGTTGATAAGCTAGCCGATGCATTACCACAGAATGAATGGGGAACATATCTGTTGATTTTAAAGCATAACCGACAATTTGAAGATATGAATTTGAGTAAGTTTATTCAGAAGTTGGAAGAACATGAGCTAGCAATTCGAAAAACTGCTACAATGAGAAGTCCGGGTGCTCAACAGGATGTTAGTCTATACTACAGAGAAAACAAGATTGAGACCACTCCGAGTCCAAAGATTCAGACTGCATTTAGTGCTGATGGTACTTCCGGAACAAATGCAAACAATACAAATCAGAGTAGTGGATATTCTTCGTCTTATTCAAGTTTTGAACCAAATTTCTCAACACCGAGTTCTCAACAACAGAGTTCAACAAACTTTAATGGTCAAGTTTTGCAATGCAATGTTACGTTAAATATTTAAAATGGTCAAAATTTCTCTCCAGATATTGCGAAGCAACACATGGCATCACTTATTACTGTGTTAGAGTCGTATGAAAGCTTGGTTGCCGGACGAATTGGCAATCCGATGCTCACTAAAGAGGATTATGACCAGATTGATTCTGAGGAACTTGAGTTGATGGACATCAAGTGGTGTTTAGCTAGCATTTTGAGAAGAGCAGAAAAGTTCAAACAGATCACCGGAAGAGATGATCTTCGTGAAGCTGCAACATCACAGCTAGGTTTTCACAAATCGAAGGTTACTTGTTTTCGTTGCCGAGAAAAGGGGCATTTTAAACGAGAATGCACAAACAAAGAAGCAACCGGAAGACAAGATCCTTTTGGAAACAATGATTATCATAGAAAAGCAATTTATCATCAGGTTGCTCAACAACCCTATCAACAACAATCTTCACACTCACGTACTATTGAAGAATCAAAGGGTAAAGCTTGCTATGGTCTGATAGACCAAGAAGATGAAAGGATTCCAAAAGAGTTCAATTGGGATGATTATGATCCTTCAAGACCTTCAGTTCCTAAAGCATTTGTTGCTCGATTCTTTGAAGATTCAACCTCGGAAGAATAATCAGTCAAATCTTAGAACAGTCCTAGAAGACAACCGATTTTTAAATCTTCAGGAAGTGATGAAGACACTGATGATGAGGAAGAGTATATTAATAAAGCTTGAAAACAATTGGATACTTATAGTTTTAATTTGGTTTTTGCAGATAAAATCGAGATATTGAAAGAGAAAAGGGCTGCTAGATTGAAGAGAGAAATTGAAGCAAGAAGGGTTGCTGAAGGAAATATTGAAGTTCAAATGAAAGCTGAAAAGGCAAAAGTTAAAGAAAAACCGACAGAGAAGGTCGAGGTTGAAGAGAGTGAAGTGAAGATAGAAGTTGAGAAAGAATCGATTGTGATTGAAAAGGTGGTGGAGAAAATAGTTGAAAAAATTGTCGAAGTTGAAAAAGTTGTTGAAGTAGAGAAGATTGTAGAGGTTGAAAAACCTTGTGCAAAGTGTTCAGTACCTTGCAAAGATTGTGCTGAAAAGGATACAAAATATGCTGAATTGGAGAAGCTCAATGAAAAGTTGCTACACAATGTGAGAAGCATAAAAGAATCATATGATCTTCTAAGCAGAAAAGTGAACTTGTACAAAGGAGCTTGTGATGAGGATATTCAGATGAAGAATCTTCTGAAAGCAACAGTTCTTCAAAAGCAAATTGCAATCAACAAATACGTTGAGATTATTGTTGGGCTGAAACAAGAATTAACAGCGATGACGATCGAAACCGAAAGAGTGAATTCTTTACTTTGAAGTTATCAAAGTTCAGATTATGTTATTGATCGCATTTATCCTACCGTGGCAGCTTATAAGTTTGCAGAAGATGAAGAAAATTCTGGTAAGAAAACTGGTTTGAATTATAACAGAGTACCAAATCCAATATGGAATGGCTATACCTCCCGAGATTTTGAAAAGGTGGCTGAAGCACTCAATCTGAATATGAAATCCAAGTCTATCAATGGATTACCAGATGATATTGATGTCACCTTCACAGCGTCTGACACTTATCATGAGTCTGAGTTAATTAAGAAAGTGGTCGATCAGGTGTTGGATAAAGATGAAGAGTCAAAGTCAGAGTCTAAATCTGAAAAATCGAGTTCATCAGACAATGAGTTCACCGGTCAAAAGGGTTTACAATAAAGATTTTCTGATGTCATAAAATAATTTGAATGACGAAACATTCAAAGTAGCATATACTTTGAATGATTCTGACAAATTATATTCTGATGAAGAATTTCCAATAAGAAGTGTTAAAAGTGAAATGATTAACAAGGTTTTCAAATTAACAGAAATTAATATTTCTGAAATAAAAGATGTAAATCTTACTGAAAAACCTAAAAAATACACTTCAAGAGTTCAACAAAGATTGAACAAGAAAAAGGGTTATAGTTCTTCTTCGGATTATCGAAAGAAACCAAACCATAACAGTAATTTCAAAAAGAAAGATTTAGGTTTTATTCCACCCAAAAATCATAAAAATGAGAAAATTTATAAATCAACAACTAAATTTGTTTCAGGAACAAGTTCTGAAGAGGAGAAGGAGAAACCGTTCTGGAAACATTCAAACAAGGAGTTTCTCGCCGAAAAACAAAAGAATATGTTGAAGGATTCTGAACCGAGAATTGAAAGAAGAACATGTTTCAAATGTCAAGAAGTTGGACATATTGCTTGGAATTGCCCAAAGCCCACCAACACAAAATAGGGAGTTTCTTCTAACTCTAAATTGAAAGAAAAAGGTGCTGATAAAAACGAAGAACCAACAGAAAAATTTAAAGAGTTCAAAAATTCGACTTTCAAAGTTGGTGAAAATTCGAAACATTTTTACAAAAGAAGAGCCAATTTAAACAAACAAAAATGGATTGTTAAAAATTCAGATGATGTTTCTGGCAATGAATCTGATTCGTTAAAGTTAGAGGAGCCACATGTTGTGCTAAATGATGAGAATTCCGTTCCAACAATGGATGATGAAAATTTTCCACCATTATCAAACGGAAACTTGAAATCAAAAAGTGGTAAAATTGAGATTTCAGATCAATTCTTCTCTGATGAGAAAGAATTTGATGCTGAAAAAGCATTTAGTGGTAAAGTGTTACATATTTTTGGAAAGATGGCTGATGGGAAGGTGAAGGGAGTAAAAGAATTTTATGAATCAAAAATTGTTAAACCAAATGAGGATGGTTCACCCATGATTGATCAGGCATGGGTGAGATTCTTTAAAAAGTAAAAACCTGAGTTGCCGGAGCTCCCAAGTTGGTAATCGTGGAGCATGAATCGGCATCATTCTTGAAAAATGTTTTTGTGAAAATTCTACAAGTGATAGTTTGTACAAGTGGTTGGAAAAAGAAAAAAATGATGAATTAAACCCCATGTTTGTGAAATGACAAACAAAACTAATTTTTCGGAAAAACCATTTGATTAAAACAAACTTAAGTGATTTGAAATCATAATGGGAAAATAGTTTGTTGTCAGGGGGAGTTCTGATTGTTTAAGCCAAGAGAATGGAGAATTGAAGCAATTCACATCAGTTTGTCATTTTATTTGTACAGTTTATTGCGTTTATTTTCAAATTTTTCCCGAAAATCAAAAATTGAAACATATTTTTGATTTTAGGGGGAGTAAAAAATTTAGAAATTTTGAAAATTTGAAAAATCCAAAAACATGATAAAATCTAAAAACCAAAAACATCGAAAAATCAAAAATGAGTTTTGTTGTGAAAAAGAGGAAATGATAGTACATCAGTGGACTATCACAGCATGCTAAAGAATTGGAAAGTCAAATGTGATAAACGGTCTCACTGATGATATGCCAGTAGGTTTTTATACATTCAGTAGATTGATTTCGAGATATAAACCTAAAGATCAATACTTACTTATTTCGTGGGGAACATCTCTCGGATATATAGGTAACCCCTGAAATCTTGTTTGAAGGGCTTTCTATTTCTGACATACTAGGTCTTTGTGCGTGTGACATCTGGGTCACTGCGACCATCAAACAAATACCAAACCAATGAAATATTGTATTTCATACTTGGGATTTGTACAAATATGTGTATCATTTGCACATATCAATTTTTGTTCGATTTCGGGCTCTAAATCGCTTTCTGGAAGGTTATACGCGCACTGATGCGTAAATATAATCAGTTTAATGCGAAAAATACTACGGAACATCAACATATTCTTAACATACCTTAAATAACCCTTACATAACTTAGAAATAAGTTTTGAAGGCTTTG
This sequence comes from Helianthus tuberosus, assembly GCA_030545235.1. NCBI lineage: Eukaryota > Viridiplantae > Streptophyta > Magnoliopsida > Asterales > Asteraceae > Helianthus > Helianthus tuberosus. Next base: position 50,731,879 of record CM060452.1, on the reverse strand, counting down.
GTATGGCAAAAACAAGTTAATTCGCTTACAGGGACTAAACTTGACAAACTGTGAAAGTATGCCAATTTGAACTGTAACGAACATTCCGGAACATGACCATAAGTTAAACACACCTTAAATATCCTATATATAGCTTAGAAATAGGCTTTGAGGGGTTCGGTGTGCTAAAATAAACTTTTGGCTCATTCAGGGACTAAAAGTGTCAAAAAGTGCATAAGTTTGCACTTTCGCGCATAACTTACGTTCTGAATACATCCGGACATCCAAAAATTTATGTAAGCACTATAATATTTTATTTTAGTGTTTGGCATAAGAAAAATCCATTCGTCATGCAATTTGGATCGTTTTTCGCGCTTATGCATATGTCGTCGTAATTAAGCGAACATCGCGATCGTACGACCAAACGAACCGACATCCGGGATATTTTTGAGCATGTTTCATGTCCACAATGTTTAGGAATCATTTTAGGGCCTTGAAAATGGTTTAACGAGCCTTAAACATGTCGGAAATGGCCTTAATACACAACGGGGACTGAAATGGAAACTTTGGAAACTGGTTGCTGATCAGAAGGACCTAGGCGTGACACCTAGCCCCCTAGGCGTCACGCGAGGCCCCTTCAGAACAGAAAAAGCTATTTTAACAACTGTTAACAGCTTTTCAACACTCCAAAGGCCAATGCCACATGTCAATCTCTGGTGGTGGGGGCAAATTGAGTTACCATAACATTCGGATGAGATTCGAGCACGGTATTCAAGAAACGATCCTAACGGTGGTCCATTTCCTATAAATACCCACCACATTTTCACCTCATTCCTCACAAAATCTGATCTAAGTGCTCTAAGTTGAGGCCATTGCTTCATACCTGAGCTACTTGGATCAAGATAAGCTTTCGGGGACCCTTTGTAAGTGTTCTTTCGTTCTTTTCATTCGTTTTAGCGTTAAAGTCAAACTTTGTTTGACTTTCAGCATTGACCAGTTTATGGTCAATGCGAAGTTCGTTTGAACTTCATAACGTGAGCGTAATCACGATGGTTATAGTCCCTAGTGACTATACCTACTGATTACCACGTTATCTAGGCTCAGTGACAAGTCGTAGTTTCGGCCAAAATGCGCATTCTTGCGTGTTTTGTAACCAAACTACTCATAGGTATCAAAACCGTTTGTTTTGATACCAAACCTGTTTTCTAAACTTAGTTAAGCATGTTTTAACATGCTTAGCTCGTCACTTTTAGTTTAGTGCTTATATAGGGTCGTAAGGTAAGCGATCTAAACAATCGCTTATACTTTCGAACCCGACCCGTTTGGTCGATCATTAGGATCCGACCAAACACATTAAGTGACCATAGTTGTATAGGGAGTAACCTTCCGAGGTTATACCTTATGGTCACGGCGTTTAGTTAGTTGTATGATAGGTAGTTTATATGCCTTAGGTAAATGACCAAAATGCCCTTTTTACACCAAAATTCATATTAAGCATATGTAACATAACTTTTGATATCTAAACTGATTTGGCAACAATATTAGACATTTTAAGGCATATTTTACTTATCATAGGGCTAGTTAGGCGGTCCGAACGCGTTTCACGCGAACGACGCGTTAAAGTAGCATAAGCTACCTAAACGGGTCGTAATGGGTCGTAAGCACTTAGGTTAGGTTTCATTTTGGTATGTAGGCTTTGTTAAACCATATTACACGAGTCTCCATATTCGTTTGGTTTACAAACCCTCATTCTATCCAAATCCTCCGATTTAGGTCCGGTTTATTAATATAGTTACCTATACTAGGTGCCGTTTGATATCCGTGTTCTCTAGCATTGTTTGGTTGTTACTCAAGGACTACTAAGCAATCTCAAGTGAGTACATAGAACCCCATATTTTAAATGTTTTCAAGGTGTTTATGTGAGTACATAGACCCCTCTTTTACTGTTTTCAAACTGTTTTGGGGTGAAACAAATGTGCCTACTTGTTACTTTCATGCTTTCATATCATATGCTTGTTATGTTCAATAGTACACTTATAGTACATGATTTCATTGTTTTTATGCTATGTATGCCCATTGTGTGCATACTTAGTACATCATTGTACATTACATTTTATGCTATGTATGCTCATTGTGTGCATACTTAGTACATCATTTTACATTTCATTTTATGCAATGTACGCCCATTGTGTGCATATTTAGTACATTATTTTACATTACATTCTATGCTATGTATGCCCATTGTGTGCATACTTAGTACATTATTTTACATTACATTCTATGCTATGTATGTCCATTGTGTGCATACTTAGTACATTTATTATTCATCACATGCTTACATTTTGGTATGACATTTGGTTTGTTTAAATGGGACAATGTACATTCATTAACACCAATCATGCCGCTCGGTAGTAGGTAGTGGTACCATAGGACTTGACAACTCCCATTCCTGAAATCCCGGGTTTGTTTGGATTGGAAGGAATAACCGAATCCGAATACATTTCTAGGTGGACCTTAGACTTTGTGCTAGGGTTTATTCTACAATCGCATGGCTTGGATGTATGAATTTTCACAATACCGCATAGATGTTTATATCAGTATAGCATGCATTTATTCTACAAAACATAACTTTGATTTAAACCATGTTTTACTTCAATACCTTGTTTTTGTGCATTTTACATATGGTTTAGTTGATATATTTCACTTACCATACATAAACATTTTGACATTGATATACACAATTCATGATTTACATTAGACATAAACATTTTGACATTGATATACACAATTCATGATTTACATTAGACATAAACATTTTGACACTGATATACACATTACATGACTTGCATTAGACATAAACATTAGACATAGACATTAGACATGGTTTTCACATAAACATTTTGACATTTGATTATACATAAACATTTTACTTTGGTGGTTTGGTTTGAGTAAGTGATTTAAGCAACGAGGCGTGTGTAATATGATACAAGCATGGTGGATACGCCACTGGTACTTCCTATATATAAGTGCTTGTATGGTATTACATATCGTAGCGTTATTTGAATCATTTCAATTTAGACATATAACATTTTATACAAATAACATACTTTTCACAATACATTGTTTTACAAACAACTTATCTAATACAAACTCATTTTACTTGGTTATTTACTTAACCATGTATTATTCTTTTATGCATATATATCATTTGGGTTATTTATCACTTTTCAAATGATTTACAAGACAAAGCAAATTACAAGGTTCATGACTAAACATTTTCTTAAACATAAGTCATGAATCTTATTTTCACAAAACCTATGTATCTCACAGGCATTTTTATGCTGACGTACCTATTTTCACATGTGTTTCAAGATATGATGCATAGGATTTATCAAGATACACTTAGGCGGACTTGGGCCTTAGTGACAATAAAAGATGCAAGAAAAGTTATTTATGTTATATTTATTTCATTGTCAAGACATTGTAACTCTTTTAATCAATAAAACAATATTTCAATTTCCATGTGTTATGAAACAATGATTCTGTTACAACACTCCCCGACGTTTCCCCCACGTTTTGTTGTTTTACGTGGTCGGGGTGTGACAGAAAAGTTGGTATCAGAGCTCATGGTTATAGGGAATTAGGTTATTAGTAATGCTTTGACCTAGTCTATAACCTTCTTAGGACCCTAACGCGAGTTTACTTGCGTTTAGACATAAAACAATACCGTCACCTATCCTTAAGTGACAACCGCAACAAGAACATAAATTTCAAAACCGCTTTGAAAACTAATCATCTGTTCTAGGATGATTGATTACTAGGTTTTGAACCCTCTGTTATATGGTTTTGAACCCCTTTGAATTTTCAAAACCTCGTCAAAGTTTGGGTCTTATAGTGTGAACACGTGCAATCTGGAAGAGTGGATGCCTGTACTCTAAGTTTTCTGTCTAAGGCTAGAGTGTTCATACAAATCCACATAATCTGACCAGTCACTCTTACCTGGGAACTCTTGGGGTGAGTGTCCACTTATAGGCTAAAGCATGTCTTCGCGATACATTAATATGACCCACTTACTTTGATTGGTCACCGTCTCATTTGTTTGCCTTAGGTAACAAACAAATGATCGCAATTTCTATGCGTTGTCATTTTGTTTTATTTAACAATAACATTTCATTTGTTTCCTCCTATATCCTTCATTTCCTCCAGAATGTCTCTTCATCGCAACGATGCGCAGATATTCGAGCAGACTGCCAAATTTGCCCAGCGAATAGGCGAAGTAATTCTGAAGACTGTTGAATTTGGCATTGTCATGTCTCGTCTCAACAATGAAGCCACTCAAGGGCCACCAAAGGAAGCAGAAGTCAAGCCTGCTCCACCAGCCAAGAAACCAATCAAGGAATCAAAGACCATGGATGAACATACTGGATTCCCTAAGAAGTCAAAGAAGCGAAAGGCTTCTCAGAACTTCACCGTGGTCGCTCACAATGGCCAAGCCGTCCCCAACCAACCAGCTCAACCCCCTGCTAGGAAGCCATACAACGGAACTGCACCCTTGTGCAACCAATGTAGCCTTCATCATCAGGCTAGTGTTAAGTGCCGCAAATGCCAAACTTGTGGACTTATAGGTCAAACGGCAAGGGTTTGCCCAACTACAACAGTACCAAATCAAGCAGGACCCATCCGGGTGGCAACACAACCTGCTAAGAAGCAATACAAGGGAACATCACCAATATGCGACAAATGTAATGGGCATCACCAAGCTCACTTACAGTGCCGTCTGTGTGTATCATGTGGACGAGTTGGTCACCTGGCAAGTGCTTGTCGATGTAACCCGAACCAAGGTGGTCCAAACCAACCACAAGCCAACTCTGCTCAAGCTCGTTTCTCACCAGGGTCTTGCTACAACTGTGGCGAGATGGGCCATTTCCTAAGGGATTGCCCAAAGCTTGCTAATGCAAATCCAACCTACGGATGAGCAGTTGGCTGACTAGAAGATGCTGCTATCTTATGCTTTTATTCTTCTGTTTTCTTGTAAAGTGAAACAATCTGTTTTGTTTATAAATAAATTATTGTTCACAATTCTGATATACGAGTGTAGTTACATGTGTGTATGACTTTTCCTATGATACCTACATCAAGGAACTATATTCCTTACAAACTACTCTTGCGAATTTTCCCATTCTTGCGTTTGCTCATGATTCCCTTGGAAAAATTCTAAGTACTCGTTTCACTTTAAGAAACAAAGTACAGAAAATAAAGTGGCATTATGAGTAATCGTACTTCTACACATCTGTGCCATTGAATCCTTGGTTAGATAACTAAGGGTATTTTCAAATCTCATACTCATTACGTTCTGATTTCTTCAACATGCATAACATAAGTTTTCAAAACAATCTACATGATTTCAAAACATTCTATATATAGTTCGAAAACATTTTAATATAGTGTATTTACTTAACATAACAAATGCACAAAGCTTTGTCTGTATTTTCAAAAACAACCTTCATGATTTCAAAATGTCTCATATAGCCTGAAAACAATATTAGTGCAATATATTTTCTTATCAAGTGCATGATTTCAAAAGCATCATTCATGTTTTCCAAAAAAAAAACCTTATACATAATTTCAAAATTCATCTCGCATGATTTTAAAACATTTTTATAAATATACTTACCTAGTACACCTACTTTATGATTTCAAAAGTATTATGCATAAGGTTCCATAAACATTGAACACTTTTTTTTAAGAACCCCATGCATAGTTTTCAAAAATATTTTTTCCTGATACATTGACTTAACCTTCAAATTCCGCTTCATATGTCGCCTTGGCATATCTAGCATCTCAACTTCATAAGCATTTTTACTTCATGTTTTGACTTAAGCACGTCCAGTGCAAGGTTTCAAAACATCTTCAAACTTCTAAAATCCATATGGAATCTTTTAATCTCCACAATTAGACCTTTGTGGATGATTATCATACAAATCAGAATCCTTAATTGGATTCCTTGTGCACCTAAATTCGAGCATTTCGGTTCCTTATAATCAAAAATCGAATTTTCTTTTTAAAAATCTTTCTATCTTTATAGTTAGATTCTTGATTATGTTTAAAGTACCAAATGAAATCCACGGAATGTATTCCTAATGTGCTTTAAATACATGTACACAATCAACAAAACAAATTAACAAATAAACAATCTTTGTGGTTATATGACTATGTGTTTATGCATCTTGTGTTTTCTTTTATGCATTTTGTGTTTTTGCATACTCTGGATATTCATTATCCAAATCCTCGTAGAATCTTTCATATCTTCATATGAGGGATTTGTAGTAGGATATTCAAAAAGGTACTACCTAAAATCCATAATGGGCTTCTATGTAATAGTTAAGACCCTTGGATTATATAGTACCATTCCATGATTCATAAGAGACCCTTTTAGTGGTCTAGTAAAAAAGATTGATTCAAAAATCTGGTTAAGAATGACATGTGATGATATAAGCTGAGAAGAGTCCTTGGTTGTCTATTAAAATCATTTATTGATTTAATAAAAAAAAGGGGACCCTATGGTGGTCTAGTCACAATCATCACAGGTTTGTTCATTTGGTTTTCCCCTACACATTATAAAATGGACTGTGTGAACTATGCAAGGAATTATCTAATTATGGACGCGTACATAATTATGAAATTTAGTGCACAGAAACCCAGTAAGATTTATTATGTGTAAGAACCGATAGTGACAAAAATAACAAAATGAGAACGATATAATGGAGGTACGATGGACGCACCAATGACGCTTCATATACTTGTATATAAGTATCCCTCCTACATTGTAAGCATGATGTTGTTTAAAGTTACTAGAAGTTCAGGACTCTAACCAGTGTTGTTTGATCTTTTCAACTACATGTTTCAAGCTCTCACAAGTTTCCTCTAAATAAAGTTCGGGACGAAATTTCCTAAAGTAGGGGAGACTGTGACATCTGGGTCACTGCGACCATCAAACAAATACCAAACCAATGAAATATTGTATTGCATACTTGGTATTTGTACAAATATGTGTATCATTTGCATATATCAATTCTTGTTCGATTTCGGGCTCTAAATCGCTTTCTGGAAGGTTATACGCGCACTGATGCGTAAATATAATCAGTTTAATGCGAAAACTACTCCGGAACATCAACATATGCTTAACATACCTTAAATAACTCTTACATAACTTAGAAATAAGTTTTGAAGGCTTTGGTATGGCAAAAACAAGTTAATTCGCTTACAGGGACTAAACTTGACAAACTGCGAAAGTATGCCAATTTGAATTGTAACGAACATTCCGGAACATGAACATAAGTTAAACACACCTTAAATATCCTTTATATAGCTTATAAATAGGCTTTGAGGGGTTCGGTGTGCTAAAATAAACTTTTGGCTCATTCAGGGACTAAAAGTGTCAAAAAGTGCATAAGTTTGCACTTTCGCGCATAACTTACGTTCTGAATACATCCGGACATCCAAAAATTTATGTAAGCACTATAATATTTTATTTTAGTGTTTGGCATAAGAAAAATTCATTCGTCACGCAATTTGGATCGTTTTTCGCGCTTATGCGCATGTCGTCGTAATTAAGCGAACATCGCGATCGTACGACCAAACGAACCGACATCCGGGATATTTTTGAGCATGTTTCATGTCCACAATGTTTAGGCATCATTTTAGGGCCTTGAAAATGGTTTAACGAGCCTTAAACATGTCGGAAATGGCCTTAATACACAACGGGGACTGAAATGGAAACTGGTTGCTGATCAGAAGGACCTAGGCGTGACACCTAGCCCCCTAGGCGTCACGCGAGGCCCCTTCAGAACAGAAAAAGCTGTTTTAACAACTGTTAACAGCTTTTAAACACTCCAAAGGCCAATGCCACATGTCAATCTCTGGTGGTGGGGGCAAATTGAGTTACCATAACATTTCAACACATGTACGGATGAGATTCGAGCACGGTATTCAAGAAACGATCCTAACGGTGGTCCATTTCGTATAAATACCCACCACATTTTCACCTCATTCCTCACAAAATCTGATCTAAGTGCTCTAAGTTGAGGCCATTGCTTCATACCTGAGCTACTTGGATCAAGATAAGCTTTCGGGGACCCTTTGTAAGTGTTCTTTCGTTCTTTTCATTCGTTTTAGCGTTAAAGTCAAACTTTGTTTGACTTTCAGCATTGACCAGTTTATGGTCAATGCGAAGTTCGTTTGAACTTCATAACGTGAGCGTAATCACGATGGTTATAGTCCCTAGTGACTATACCTACTGATTACCACGTTATCTAGGCTCAGTGACGAGTCGTAGTTTCGGCCAAAATGCGCATTCTTGCGTGTTTTGTAACCAAACTACTCATAGGTATCAAAACCGTTTGTTTTGATACCAAACCTATTTTCTAAACTTAGTTAAGCATGTTTTAACATGCTTAGCTCGTCACTTTTAGTTTAGTGCTTATATAGGGTCGTAAGGTAAGCGATCTAAACAATCGCTTATAATTTCGAACCCGACCCTTTGGTCGATCATTAAAATCCGACCAAACACATTAGGTGACCATAGTTGTATAGGGAATAACCTTCCGAGGTTATACCTTATGGTCACGGCGTTTAGTTAGTTGTATGATATGTAGTTTATATGCCTTAGGTAAATGACCAAAATGCCCTTTTTACACCAAAATTCATATTAAGCATATGTAACATAACTTTTGATATCTAAACTGATTTGGAAACAATATTAGACATGTTAAGGCATATTTTACTTATCATAGGGCTAGTTAGGCGGTCCGAACGCGTTTCACGCGAACAACGCGTTAAAGTAGCATAAGCTACCTAAACGGGTCGTAATGGGTCGTAAGCACTTAGGTTAGGTTTCATTTTGGTATGTAGGATTTGTTAAACCATATTAAACGAGTCTCCATACTCGTTTGGTTTACGAACCCTCATTCTATCCAAATCCTCCGATTTAGGTCCGGTTTATTAATATAGTTACCTATACTAGGTGCCGTTTGATATCCATGATCTCTAGCATTGTTTGGTTGTTACTCAAGGACTACTAAGCAATCTCAAGTGAGTACATAGAACCCCATCTTTTAAATGTTTTCAAGGTGTTTATGTGAGTACATAGACCCCTCTTTTACTGTTTTCAAACTGTTTTGGGGTGAAACACATGTGCCTACTTGTTACTTTCATGCTTTCATATCATATGCTTGTTATGTTCAATAGTACACTTATAGTACATGATTTCATTGTTTTTATGCTATGTATGCCCATTGTGTGCATACTTAGTACATCATTGTACATTACATTTTATGCTATGTATGCCCATTGTGTGCATATTTAGTACATCATTTTACATTACATTTTATGCTATGTACGCCCATTGTGTGCATATTTAGTACATTATTTTACATTACATTCTATTCTATGTATGTCCATTGTGTGCATACTTAGTACATTTATTATTCATCACATGCTTACATTTTGGTATGACATTTGGTTTGTTTAAATGGGAAAATGTACATTCATTAACACCGATCATGCCGCTCGGTAGTAGGTAGTGGTACCATAGGACTTGACAACTCCCATTCCTGAAATCCCGGGTTTGTTTGGATTGGAAGGAATGACCGAATCTGAATACATTTCTAGGTGGACCTTAGACTTTGTGCTAGGGTTTATTCTACAGTCGCAAGGCTTAGATGTATGAATTTTCACAATACCGCATAGATGTTTATATCAGTATAGCATGCATTTATTCTACAAAACATAACTTTGATTTAAACCATGTTTTACTTCAATACCTTGTTTTTGTGCATTTTACATATGGTTTAGTTGATATATTTCACTTACCATACATAAACATTTTGACATTGATATACACAATTCATGATTTACATTAGACATAAACATTTTGACATTGATATACACAATTCATGATTTACATTAGACATAAACATTTTGACAATGATATACACATTACATGACTTGCATTAGACATAAACATTAGACATAGACATTAGACATGGTTTTCACATAAACATTTTGACATTTGATTATACATAAACATTTTACTTTGGTGGTTTGGTTTGAGTAAGTGATTTAAGCAACGAGGCGTGTGTAGTATGATACAAGCATGGTGGATACGCCGCTGGTACTTCCTATATATAAGTGCTTGTATGGTATTACATATCGTAGCGTTATTTGAATCATTTCAATTTAGACATATAACATTTTATACAAATAACATACTTTTCACAATACATTGTTTTACAAACAACTTATCTAATGCAAACTCATTTTACTTGGTTATTTAGTTAACCATGTATTATTCTTTTATGCATATATATCATTTGGGTTATTTATCACTTTTCAAATGATTTACAAGACAAAGCAAATTACAAGGTTCATGACTAAACATTTTCTTAAACATAAGTCATGAATCTTATTTTCACAAAACCTATGTATCTCACAGGCATTTTTATGCTGACGTACCTATTTTCACATGTGTTTCAGGATATGATGCATAGGATTTATCAAGATACACTTAGGCGGACTTGGGCCTTAGTGACAATAAAAGATGCAAGACAAGTTATTTATGTTATATTTCTTTGATTGTCAAGACATTGTAACTCTTTTAATCAATAAAACAATATTTCAATTTCCATGTGTTATGAAACAATGATTCTGTTACAACACTCCCCGACGTTTCCGCCACATTTTGTTGTTTTACGTGGTCGGGGTGTGACAGTGCGTGGTGATATCTGGGGTATTATACTGGGACTTCTGATTTTGCAGAAGCAATAGCCTAGTCCACATATAATACTCTGCACTGCTTTAAATCATAAAGCCCACCCTCAGCATAAAAATGAAGAAACATTGAAAAATGCTAATCATTTGCTGTTGAAGAAAAGATCCCCAAACGGGACACACCTAAAGACGAGCCATCATCTCTTTGTCTAAACGGAAGTTCTAACCTGAGCTCTCATGGTCTCGCATTACCCGTTTACAGATATCATTAGTGTGCATTCACCTGTAAGACTGAATATAGGAGTCTGGATACGGGAGTATATTCTGAGGTGGGACACGCGAATAAGTTAAGTGCTTAAAACACTAATTCTCGTATCTTGAAACAATTGAACTTTGTGTGAAAATTTAAGTGGATAAGTATACTAACAATCTAAGTGAATCGTTTAGTACTTAAAGTGGTTAAAGCTCAACGGTGTTAGTGATTTGTCATAAACTGATATGATCCTCTTACACAAACTCACAAAATATTGTCTGTAAATATTTCTTTACTGCTTTTCATTAGAGAAAAATCTTTAAAAAAATCCTAAAAGAATGTGTTTTAGCATAAAATTTTGAAAAATCAAAAAGATTTTATTTCATCTTATTTTCGACAACTGATATTGAAAAGCTGATTTTCAGAATTCCGAGTGCTAAACATGATGAACAACAATGGGTTGGGAAAGTGTGTTTGAAATGAAAAATGAAGTTAGAAAGGTTGAAAAACTGTTAGTTAATCAAGGTCATTAATTTAAACTTGATATAACTATTGTTGATGATTGAATGATATCTATAAATGGTTTCTAATTTTGTTAAATCTTAAAAATTATGAAATTTACTTTTGGGAAGAGATTTGTGCAGATCCCTGTGTCTAAGCCTGAGCAGAGTTTGAGCCAGGATACGATCTTAGAACGAGAGCTATGTCAGATTACGATCCCGGAACAACTTAAGGGGGAGTCTGTTAGCAAAGGGGAGTTTGAAGATTGAAAGAGCCAGACTCAGATTCTGGAACATTGCTCGAGATAGAAGCTGCAGATTGCTGACGAGTTTAAAGAATCAAGAGACCTGATAAAGAGAATTAGAGAAAGAATAGAGCCAGGTTGAGATTCTGATAGAAGAAGACAGAGATTGAAGAGGATGCTTACAGAGAAAGATACTTTGGAAAGAGCGAGAAGACTGATCAAGACTGAAGACTCGACACACTGAAGACTTGTCAACAACCAAGGGGGAGTTTGTTGGTGCATATGTCTGTTGACTTCGTCTTGTATCGAGTCGTGTAACTAGATTGGATAGAATGGAGCTTGGTAGACTAGAAAATAGGATTTTAGAGGATATTGTCCAGGTCGCACGAGCTGGCTAATCCAGCTCGTACAAACTGATCAGGTCGCACGACCTGGACTGTTCTGGTTCGTGCGATGTGGGTGTCCTATATATAGTGGGTCTTGTGATTTCATTTGTAACATTCTTGATTCCGGAGACGAAGTGCTGCCGAAGTGTCGAACGATCTGGAATCACTTTCAAATCAATCTAAACGACCGTTAAAGTGATTCTTAGTGTTAATCAAGCTGCAATCATGTCCAAATCATTGAATTTAGCCTTTAGTTTGGTCTAGAACTCTTCTGATCGACTCATTAAGTCGAACCTTCAATCCTACACCAAGGTAAAACAAGAGAGGTGTGCAAGGTCGTGGTGTGTACAGGACAGGTATTGAGTGTGCGGCTGAGCACACTTTGTAATAATAATAATAATAATAATAATTTACACGTTAATCACATAATTACCAATTAGATTTCATTCAGTAAATTCACATAATCGTAACGTACAATAAAGGAGTGCAGGGAAACCCGTAGTGTCACATTATCCCCAAGTTTCAGGAAATTTCGTCCGGAAATTTTAGAGCGCAGCCACTGACTAGCTATTATATTCAAATGTTTTTGTGGGGTGTCACATTGTATTACGGATGGTAGTGTAAATGAAAGTGAAATTATCTAATACTGGTAATGTATTACAGAATTTGTAAAGAAATGATACATATGCACATGTGATAGATAAGATGTTATTCAACTTTTTTTAGGAACGAAATATGTTTCTATGTATTTTTAGGTATTTTTGGTTGTGTTCACATTGTTTCTCACGGTTCTCGCAATAAGGATCGGTTAGGAACCACCCTTTATTGCGAGAACCAATGTGAACACAACCAAAAATACCTAAAATAACTAAAAAACACGCAAAATTTTTTAATATATTTTTAAAAAAATCGCTATATTTCGTCCCTAAAAAATTCGAGTAACAATTATCGATGTACATGTGCATTTGTATCATTTCTTTAACAAATTCCGTAATACATTACCAGCATTAGACAATTGCACTTTTATTTACAATACCATTCGTAATACAATACTTTTCACATTACCAATATTATAAATGCACATGTGCATCTATATGTATGAACATGATATAACGTGTTTTGGTACACTACTTTGAATACACTTTCCTTTTCATCTATCATATCATCCATAATAAACTACCATTACCAATACGTAAAATAATTTCACTTTATGCACATGTACATCAACACCCTTCATACCATACCAAACAACATATTACATTGCGACAAATATAACAAACCATCAACCACTAGATATAACTAACCAAAAACATGTATATGGGCCTACTTTATTGTTTTGGTCAAAATTACCGAAGCAATTAAGTGATCAAATTAGTTAAGTGAGGTAGTGTGCTAAGAATGTGTATTGAAAATATGCTAATTTAGTTGTTTACAAAAACAGTTATCAGGATACGGCTCAGGATATCGAGTTGTATCTACAATCAAACAATGAGCAAAAATGTAAAGGGTGACACGAGATGTACGAGGAAAACCCTTGATCAATCTAGATCGCCGGCACAAAACCTCGGGAGCTGACAATCGCAGCTGCCTTCTTCTTCTTATTACTTCAAATCTCAGGATACTGTGCAGGATATGATGCGAATCGACTAAGTGTTACAAAGCAATTTGAATACAAGTGTAAGTGTGTTGTGAGTGTTTGCAGCTAGAGAGAAAGAGAGTTCGAGAGATTGTGTGTCTTTATCTGATCAGATCAATCCTATTTATAGTAAAGTAAAATTAACTAACTAGCCTATAAACCCGAGATATAACGAATATTCCATTTGTGAACGTTGTAGTCCACGTCTTCTGGCTTCAACGTCCATAATTCAACAGATTTGCCCGAGTCTCAAGGAGAAGAAGTCCACTTGAACGTTATAGACTTGTTCCAATAATCTGCACGTGAGTTAATTAGTTACTACCAGAATACTGTATCAGGATGTTACCAATATCCTGATCCGGTATCCTGATCACAACAAAAGAAACATAGTCAGAATATTATTCAGGATATATGAGCAGAAAACCACCCATAACAATTGTCCCCAAAATATATCTGTTGGTATACCTATTCCAACGGATATATTTTAAAGCTTATCTCTTAAATCGAGGTTATTAAGTTGAAGCAACGATCGAGATAACATTGGGCAACTTCCAACGCGGTTTACACTCAATGGCTATCTATTACGCCCCTATATCTTCTCTTTTTCTGTTTGAAAACCAAATATCATCAACAGAATCTCCAGGTAATTATTCATTCTTTCCTCTTTCCCTGCTAATCTCTTCATTCTACCCCCAATGGCTACTAGAACCCGTTCTCATACCGAAGAATCGACGGAGACCTTCATTCAACAAAACCTACTCAAGAACCCCGAGAAGGAGATTTGTGCCTTCGATAACGCAGACATCGCAGCGTTGAGAGCCTCCTGCGCCTTTCCAGACAGTGCGATTATCAGACCATTCGACCGGTCAGTTCGATCGGACGTTTCGTCTGCCGATTGGGTCTGTTTTCCGGCATATCCTTTTTCGCTAGGCCTTCGGTATCCCTTTCCCGAATTCATGATGCAAATTTTTTGATCCACCGGTCTTTGCTTTGCCCAAACGATGCCCATGGTTTGGAGGGTACTGATCGTACTTAACCAAATAAAAAACCTACACTTTCCTGACCTCTGCATCATGGATATTCCGATCGCCTTCCGTCTTCGATCACATGGTTCTAGTCGGTTTTTACTCTTTTCCACATCCAGTAAACCCCTCATTCTCAAAGCCACCAAAAACGAGGATGGATGGCAACGGAAATTCTTCTTTGTTAAGCGAGATTCCATCTACAAGGGTGCTAGCCTCCCGGTGGAGTGGTTAACCACTGGTAGGGTTTAGGGTTTTAAGAATATCCCCAAATACCTCTTGGACCTATATCCTGTGCTGATACTTTTATTTGGCCTTTATGCAGTGAACTTCAAACAAGTAGCCCCTCCTTCTAAAGAATCTGAAAAGAGAATCAAAGCAATTTACCAGTTACCGGAAGGTGATAGGAGCTTTTCCACGCACCTCCCAACTTCCAGTTAATATTCATCGTCTGATATGTCTGGTAAGAGTTATTCTGTAAATAATTGATTAGCATAATATAATGAAAGAGTAGAAAAGATTTAGAACTTCTCCTTTTATGCATCACCAGCCAAAATCCCAGAAGTTTTCGACCTTGAGGAGTTGGACAGTTACTCCGATCCTGTCCAGGTCAAGAAAGAGCCAAGTCCCAAACCTATTACTTCATCCAAGCCCACCAGTTCTAAAGTCGTCGTCATTCCCAAGCCTTCACCAGCTACTAAGACCCAGTCCCTAAGTTCCCGTAAGAGGAAAGAGACTGATTCGCCTGCCATTCCCGAGACGTTTCCCTACGAGAATCACGGGTTTATCGAGGCAAGAGGGTTCATGACTTCCTTTCTCAATCAGGTATAGATCCTTGTTCTGTATCCTGCACATATATATGTCAAACCAATATCTTGGTTATTATATAATAATACCTGCGTTTTTCGTTATAGGGCCTCGAACGTTTCGTTCACTTGTACGAAGAATCCTGCGGGCTCAACAAGATACTCGAGTCCAAATTGAAGAAAGCCGAGGCCACCATTTCCGACCAAGGTATGATCGCTGCTGCTAAATCTCAACATTACGAGGACACGTTCAAAGCTATGACCCAGGAACACCAGACTGTCATCAAGAAAGTTACTCACGAAGCCCAAGCCCATCTCGACGCCGCCCAGGCTCAACATGAACAGGATATGGCCTTTTACCGGGAAGGCCTGAAAAGCTCCGTCGTCATCTCCCTTCTTCAGGCTAGGCTAAAAATGGCTTACGAAGCCAAGGACCTGGGCTTTGAATGACCTTCTTGGAATGTCGACGCCTGGGAGACGAAGCTAAGGGGTCTTGGCGGTAATCCTGTAGAGCATCCTACTAAATCTGCAGTTGAGGGGTCTTCCAAGGCGACTGTAAAGCTAATTGGCGCTGGTGATGAAGTCAGCGAAATGGGCGATGATGGATGTTGATGCCGAGGCCGGAGCCCATTTTTTTAAATTTGATGGTTGTACTTGTTCGAACAATTTCTATTTCCTGTCTTTTAAACAATTTACATTTCCTGCACTTAAAACAATATGATGGCCAAAGGTGGATGGGTCCTGAGTTTCAGGATGAAGCCCTTGGTCATCAATCAGTATGGTTTGCTTTGAACAATATAACGGTTGGAGGTGGATGGGTCTCGGTTTGAGATGAAACCTTCAACCGTTAGGTAAATATGGTAAGAAACTAATTGTGCTTTTGGTGGATGGATCTCAGTTTGAGATGAAACCAGAAGCACAACTTTTGCTATGTTAATAATATAACCTCCTTTTGACCTTATCTATCATTGTCCTTTTTCAATTCTTATTATGCATTGCTTAGTTTGAATTTCAATGTTCCAAACTTAGTGCAATATTTCAAATGTCTTATCCAAATATTATGAAAATATCTTGACCAGAATACACGCAAATATCCTATTAAGACTTTCGTCAAATAGGGTTTTTAATTCAAACAATTCAGATAAAGTTTCCAAAGAAAAAGGCTAGTGTTTATTTTACAAAGCTTGTTTTGATAATAGATGTTTGACATGAATACAGTTTTAATTTTCGATCCAAGTATCAAGTCCCAAACATTCCAACCAAATATCCTGAAACATATTCTAAAAATATATTTTAAAAGTATATCCTGAGAACATATCCTAATCAGTATAATGATAAATGTTATAATCAAGCTTTCGTCAAACATAATTTCAAAAATCTAAACGATTTAGATAAGGTTTATAAAGGAAAATCATACCAGAAGTAGAGTGCAACCCTATTCTCAATCTTCAATCTTTTTACAATCTTTCCAACGAAGATGTCCCCAGTCTGGGACACGTAGTGTATCGGGTCCAAGCTTGATCCTTCGAGCTTTGTACAGTTGCTTCAGTAGGAATGTCCCCTGTGCATTATATCTTTGAACACTTAGAAATTTTTTGGACATCAATTGCAACTGTTTATTACAGGGGATAAACCCTAAAATGTACTGGAGATAAATCCTTAGTGTTCTGGGATAAACCCATAAGTATTCTGGGGTAAATCCCAAGTGTTCATACGCTACAGGTGGGAGTGTATAAACTCCAAGACTTAAAAAGGTGAAAACCTTTAAACCTTAGAGAGTATGAAAATACCCTTTCGCGAGAGAGGGTGATCAATCCTCATATACCTTTAGGATCCAGGATATAGCCAACAATTACGAAATTGTCAGCCACTTTTACATGGACTGGTCCCGCTATCTTGAACTATCCCTGGATAACTTGCGCTCCAGGCGGGGTGTTTAAACCCAATTCGAGAGAAAGGTGAACACCTTTAAACCTGTGAAGGGATCAGGATCCCTTAAACGTGAGAGAGGGGACCAATCCTCTAATCTTTTGAAGTATCCTGAGTGTGTATCCTGGAGCTATATCCCGAAGCATATACTGCAAAACAACCGTAAACTAAGGTGGGTGTTAGCCTGGCTAGCACCCCTCCGATGCTTAAGTCAGTATTGGGTTCAAAAGAATAAATAATATCAAATATATTAAAAGAGATAGGATTCATACCATCCTGAGTTAGAAATTAAATTCTAAACTCACTTGAAATAGAGCTTTAGGTGTATAGCATTCCAGGATCTTGGTAGCATATCCCCCTCCATATTCTTGAGTCCTTTCCCTGATTCCGATTCAATCTCATAAGGTCCTTCCCACTTAGGAGCTAACTTTCCATCAGCAGGATTAGTAGTATTCTGAAAAGGCTTTCTTAATACCCAATCTCCAACCTGAAACCTTCTAGTCCTTATATTCTTGTTATATGCTTGGGATATCCTCTGTTGATATGCTGCCATCCTTAGCTTTGCTACATCTCTGGCCTCATCAATAGTATCAAATTCTTGGCATAGGGCTTCAGGATTCTGCTCAGGATCCTGGAGATTGGATCTCGCCGTAGGTATCACCATTTCTGTTGGAATCACCGCTTCTGCTCCAAATACTAAGGAAAATGGGGTTTGGCCAGTTGCATTCTTTATTGTCGTTACATCAGCCCACAAAACAAAGGGTAATTCTTCTGCCCATCTTCCTTTCTTAGCTCCTAGTCTCTTTTTCAAGTTGTTAACAGTTATCTTGTTCGAGGATTCTGCTAGTCCTTTCGCTTGAGGATGCACTGGTGTGGATCTGATCATTTTAATTCCCCAACTCTTGCAAAAGTCAGTGGTCCTCTTACTTATAAACTAAGAACCACTGTCACAAATTATCTCAGTTGGTACTCCAAATCTAGTCAGGATATTCCTTTTTATGAAGGATACCACTTCTTGGTCTCTAACTTGAACAAATGCTTCAGCTTCAACCCATTTAGAGAAATAATCAGTCACTGCCAGCATGAAGACTTTTCCTCTAGGAGCCTTTGGCAATTTTCCTACTATATCCATTCCCCACTTCATGAATGGCCAAGGGGAAGCAATAGGATACAGTGGTTCAGCAGGCTGATGTAATATATTACTGTGTCTTTGACATGCATCACATCTTCGAGCATATTCTGCAGCATCTTTTCTCATCGTCGGCCAATAGCATCCTGCTCTTAATACTTTTGAGAATAACGACATGCCCCCAGTATGGTTACCACAATCCCCTTAGTGTATCTCCTGAAGCACTTCTTTGGTTTCGGGATGCTCCAAGCACCTCAGATATGGTCCTGCAAGAGATTTCTTGTACAAAACATTATTTATAATAGTGAATCGTGATACCTTCATTCTAAAGGCCTTAGGATTCTCATCCTTCGGGATGTGTCCTTCCTTGAGATATCTCATGAATGGAGCCGTCCAGGACTTAGGATCCTCCTCGGGATACTCATCATCAGGATCCTGGATACTTACTACCTCCTTGTCCTGAGATTTGAAAAGATCTGTCGCAGGATACAAGATATGTAATATTGGTATTTGGGTTCCCTCCGGTATCCTGACTAATGATCCTAGATTAGCCAAGGCATCTGCTTCAGCATTATCCTCTCTCGGTACCTGTTCAAGTGTAAAAACATCGAAATATCCTGCTAATTTTTTGAGAATTTCGAGATATTCGATTAACTTCTCACCTTTAATTACATAGGATCCATTAAAATGATTAGTAATTAACAAGGAATCAACAAATACTTTTAAATTTTTAACATTCATATTCCTGGCTAACTATAATCCTGCAATCAAAGCTTCATATTCTGCTTCATTATTAGTGGCAGGAAACTCACACCTAATAGCCTGGGGTAATATGTCCCCCTATGGAGATTTTAGTAGTATACCCAAACTACACCTCTTACATTAGATGCACCATCAATATATAATGTCCAGAATTCTATATTTTCTCCTAGTTGTTGCACTTCTAGGTCTACTTCATTTTGAATATCACTACTGAAATCAGCCACAAAGTCAGCTAAAGCCTGAGACTTTATGGCATTTCTAGGTTCATATACTAGATCATAGGCGCTTAATTTTACTGACCACTTAGCCATCCTGCCTGACATCTCAGGTTTCCTAAGCACATTTTTAATAGGATAACTAGTTTTAACATGAATCCTATGTGTTTCAAAATAATGTCTAAGTTTTGTTGATGCCATAACTAGGGCTAATATTAATTTTTCCAAATGAGAATATCTAGTTTCAGCATCTAATAAACTTTTGCTAACATAATAGACAGGATATTGCTGACCTTCGTGATCCTTTACCAGGACAGCACTTACCGCATTCCCTGATACTGCAAGATACAGGGATAATGGTTCAGCATTCTTGGGCTTCATCAATAGAGGTGCAGTTGAGAGATACTGCTTTAATTTTTGCAAGGCTGCTTCATGCTTTTCTCCCCATTCGAATTTCTTATTCTTCTTTAGGATATCATAGAATTCCTTGCATTTTTTCGAGGATCTTGATATAAACCTGTTTAATGCTGCTACTCATCCTATTAATCTTTGTACATCTTTCATATTTGAAGGTGACTTGATGTCCAAGATAGCTTTAATCTACTATGGGCTTGCTTCTATACCCCTTTTGGTCACCATGTATCCTAGAAACTTTCCTGCCCCCACTCCAAAATGGCATTTGGTAGGGTTTAGTTTCATGTTGTATTGGTCCAGGATATCGAATGCTCCTTTAATATCCTGGAGGTGATCCTCAGCCTTTTTAGATTTTACTACCATGTCATCGATGTACACCTCCTTGGTATCCCCCAGCTTGTCTTTAAACATCATGTTCACCAATCTTTGGTATGTTGCACCTGCATTTTTTAAACCAAAAGGCATAGCAGTATAACAATAAATACCTGTCGGTGTCATGAAAGCAGTATCCTCCTGGTATGAAGGTTCCATTTGGATCTGCTGGAATCCTGAGGATGCATCCATGAAGGTTAACATCTCATGGCCGGCAGTAGCATCCACCATTGAATCAATATGCGGTAGAGGAAATGGGTCTTTGGGACAAGCTTTGTTTAAGTCTGTGTAATCTACACAGACTCTCCATTTCCCATTTTTCTTTTGCACCACCACTACATTTGCTAGCCATTTGGGAAATTTCACTTCCTTAATCATCTTGCTTTTTAATAATCTTTCAACTTCTTCCTAAATAATAATGTTCCGTTCTGGAACAAACTTCCTTCGTTTCTGTTGGACAGGCTTGAAAGACCTATCAATTCCGAGCTTGTGAGTTATAATTTCCTTGGAAATACCTGTCATATCATCGTGTTTCCACGCGAATGTTGACATCCTGCATTTCAAAAAGTTAGTCAATTGATTTTCAATATCCTGAGGGATATTGGTTCCTACGAGCACCGAGATATCTGGATTATCCTGATCCAGGATAATTTTCTTTACATCCTGCTCCGAAGCCTCCATGATATCTTGGGCTCGCATCTTTAATTGCTATGCTACATTGGGCTTTGTCGAGGATTTCATCGAAGAAGAATAACACTCCTTTACTTCCTACTGATCACTTTCCACCTTGACTACTCCCCAAGGGGTAGGGATCTTGATGCATTGATGATAGGTTGACGGCACAACTTTCATATCATGGATCCAGGGCCTACCTAATATAATATTATAGCAGGATAAGGAGTCCATGACACAAAAGCGCTACGTTGAGTTGACCCCTTCAACATACACATGCAACTTTATCTCTCCCACAGTATTCCTTGCTTCTCCACTGAACCCAACAAGCACAATGGATTTCGAAGTAATATCCATCGGGGATACATTCATCCTCTTCAATGTCTCCAGCTGAATTATTTTGACGGAGCTGCCATTATCCACCAGTATCCTGTGCACAAAATGGTTAGCAACATATAAAGTTATTACCAAAGTATCATGGTGAGGATCCTGGACAGTATCCCTGTCATCACTATCGAACGTGATCACTTTATCAGTCGTGAGGGTTGACATCCTGGTTGGCTTATCTCCCCTCTCTGCCTTGGCCTCCTTCGCGTGCCTTTTCGCCGCAGAATATGATGTCCCGCAGATGTCGGATCCTCCTGAAATGAAGTTAATTATCTTGGCATCCGCAGGAGGTGATGCTGCTCGTTCAGGATCCTTCTCAGTATCCTGACCCTTATTCTTCTTTCTTCCAAGGAGGTCCTTCAGATATCCCTTGCTCAAGAGATAGCTTATTTCTTTCCTCAGAGCAATGCAATCCTCTGTGACATGTCCTAAATCCTCATGGAAGGCACACCATTTGGACTTATCCTTCCAATCAGCTTTTTGTTGATTCTTTCGGGGCCACCTTGCTTTGTCTCCTAAACCTTGCATAGCATACATCAGTTCAGGTATATTAACAGAAAAACAATATTCTGACAACTCAGGATACTCCTCAGGATCCTCATCTTCAACAACATTCACTTTCTTGCTGTCACTTCTGCCATATGGCTTAGAGCGATATGGTTTATACGAGGATTCTGATTTCCTGTTGGTTGACTCATAGGTTGTGGATGAATTCATCCTCTATTGCATCTTTTTGTCATCCTCCAGTTGAATATATCTTAAAGCCCTATTTCAAGCTTCATCTAGGTTCCTGCAGGGATTCATTACAAGATCCTGGTAAAATTGAGAATCTTTTTGCAATCCCATCTTGAAAGCCTGCACAGCTGTTGCAACATCAAGATGCGGGATATCTAAGGATTCCCGGCTAAACTTGTTCACATAATCTCTCAAGGATTCCTGAGGTCCTTGAGTTATCCTGTAAAGATCATTTGTTCTGCAAGAAAATTAACTATTAAATAAATTTACTAATTGGGCAAATGATGTAATCGAATGAGGAAGAACGTTTAAGAGCCATTTTAAGGCTGATCCTGTTAAGGTAGAACCAAAACCCTTGCAGAGGCATGCTTCCTTGAGATCTGGAGGGATAGGGTTGATTTCCATCCTTTCCCTATACTGGGCAATATGCTCTTCAGGATCCGTAGTTCCGTTATAGAGCTTCATGTTGGGGGTTTGAAATCTTTTTGGGATTTCAGCATCACAAATAGGATATGCAAACCGAGATATCTTGTGGCTATACTGGGATACTTCTGGGATTGGCTGGACTACTCCAGGCACACTGGATATCATGTCCTTTAACTTTTGAAGCTCCCTGGAAAGTGCTGATGTCATACCTGCATCCTGCAAAGATCCAATACCATTAGTAGCAAGAGTATTATTATTATTAGATACGTTACCAGTCTGAGGATTCGGGCCATATCCTAAAGCATATCCTGAGCTTCTCACAGTTGACACCCTGACCGAAGAGGGTATCTCAGGAGTATGATTCTAAGAATGGCTAGGCACAATATTTCCCCTGTTATCCTCAGTATATACTGCAGAACTGAAGTTCAAAGCTCTGGGTTGCAAGGGAGAGACAGTATCCTCAGCGGGCCTGCTTGAGCTGGATTTCAAGAGTTGTATCTCTCTTATCAGCATTTGGTTGGTCTCCTGCTGTTGCCTCATCTGTTCTTGTACACTACCAAACAAAGTTAGAATTTCTTCATTAGAGGCCAAAACAGGAGCAGATCCATGAATGTTGCGAGCGGGGATAAAATCCTGAGGTAGTGAAGAAGCTTGCATTCTCGGTGGAGGTGGTGGAAGCACCGAACCAATTGTTGCAGAGGTTGTAGCAGACACGGTGGAAGAGCTCATGTTTGATCGCGAGGCCATTGAAAATAGTGTAGCAAAAAGTTTTGAAAATAGAAAACCAAGTATTGATTTTGCAAAAGCTTTTAGTAGAAATAGCACCACTTGCCCCACGGTGGGCGCCAAATTGTTGTGGTCAAAAATTACCGAAGCAATTAAGTGATCAAATAAGTTAAGTGAGGTAGTGTGCTAAGAATGTGTATTGAAAATATGCTAATTTAGTTGTTTACAAAAACAGTTATCAGGATACGGCTCAGGATATCGAGCTGTATCTACAATCAAACAATGAGCAAAAATGTAAAGGGTGACACGAGATGTACGAGGAAAATCCTTGATCAATCTAGATCGTCGGCACAAAACCTCGGGAGCTGACAATCGCAGCTGCCTTGTTCTTCTTATTACTTCAAATGTCAGGATACAGTGCAGGATATGATGCGAATCGACTAAGTGTTACAAAGCAATTTGAATACAAGTGTAAGTGTGTTGTGAGTGTTTGCAGCTAGAGAGAAAGAGAGTTCGAGAGATTATGTGTCCTTATCTGATCCGATCAAGTCTATTTATAGTAAAGTAAAATTAACTAACTAGCCTATAAACCCGGGATGTAACGAATATTCCCTTTGTGAACGTTGTAGTCCACGTCTTCCGGCTTCAACGTCCAAAATTCAACAGATTTGCCCGAGTCTCAAGGAGAAGAAGTCCACTTGAACGTTATAGACTTGTTCCAATAATCTGCACGTGAGTTAATTAGTTACTACCAGGATACTGTATCAGGATGTTATCAATATCCTGATCTGGTATCCTGATCACAACAAAAGAAACATAGTCAGAATATTATTCAGGATATATGAGTAGAAAACCAACCATAACATTTATCATTCAAGATCACAAAATTTTTGTACCAAAACACGTTATATCATGTTCATACATATAGATGCACATGTGCATTGTTAATATTGTTAATGTAAAAAGTAGTGGATTACAGTTGGTAATGTAAATGAAAGTGCAATTGTATAATACTTGTAATGTATTACGGAATTTGTCAAAGAAATGTTACATATGGACACGTGCATCGATAATTGTTACTCGAATTTTTTAGGGACGGAATATAGCGATTTTTAAAAAAAATATTAAAAACAATTGTGTGTTTTTTAAGTATTTTTTTATGTTCACATTGGTTCTCATGGTTCTCGCAATAAGAGTGGTTCTCAAATGAACCCTACCCAATATATATATATATATATATATATATATATAAGTATACTTGTTTGTGCAATGGTCAACTTCCCTCTATTTTTCTCACGATACTACGGCATCTTTCTCACTCTGTGTTTTTTGGATATGAAGACAATGAGCGGACACAGAAGAGGCAACATTAACGTGACTCAAGATCAGCTGACGAACCTGATAAACGTCATGGCTGAAGGTTTGGCAGCCCATCCTAGAGGTAAACTTGTCATTCTAGGAAGTTTAAATCCTACTCTCGTATCGTCTTATCACTCTTAACTTGGTTCGCTTCATTTTACGCGACAGGTCGACCTGCACCCCCTCAACCTCACATGTACACTTTTAAAACGTATATGGATTGTAAACCACTCACTTTCAATGGCAGTGGATGAGCCATAGGCCTTCTGCACCGGATCGAGAAGGTCGAATCTGTGTTCGCTATGTGCGAATGTCCTGCTACTAACTGGGTGAGGTTTGCCACTAGCACTTTGGAGGGAAACGTGCTTTCTTGGTGGAAGGCGCAAGTTCAAATGCTCGGATTGGCGGATGCCAATGCTACTCCTTGGAATGACATCAAAAATATGATCAAGGAAGAATACTGTCACAGGGATGACATCCATAAGCTCGTGGCTGAGTACTACGGATTGAAAATGGTTGGATCGGAAATTGAGACGTACAGTAAGCGATCTAATGACTATGCTGCTTTATGTCCCAACATGTCTCAGGCTGATTACAGAAGAATCGAGCTTTATGTCAGGGATCTGGTTCCCGAAATTCAAATCCTTATGACTTCAGCTAATCTTCCTACCATTCAGCAAGTTGTCCGTCTTGCACACCGTCTCACCGATCAAGCTGTGGAACAGGGCATCAAAACGCATCCGAGCCCCGATAGTGAAGCATCCGAATAAACCACCATGTCTTCGACTCCGTCCGGCAATGTCAGTACCGGAGCTTGAGTTAACTTTTCTTTTAGCGTTTGAAACGCTCTTTCTTGATCGACACCCCAAATGAACTTTTCCTTCTTCCGGGTTAGCTTTGTCAGCGGTGACGCAATCTTGGAGAAATCTTGAATGAATCTCCTATAATATCCCGCGAGCCCCAAAAAGCTTCTAATTTCCGAAGGGTTATTCGGGGAATTCCATTTTGACACAGCCTCTATCTTTGACGGATCCACCAAAACTCCGTCGGCACTTATGACGTGGCCAAGAAATTGCACCTCTCGTAACCAAAAGGCACACTTAGAGAATTTTGCATATAACCTCTCTCGCCTAAGTGTCTCCAACACCTCTTGTAAATGGTGTGCATGTTCCGCTTCACTTTTCGAATACACCAAGATGTCATCGATAAACACGATGACCGACTTATCCAACATTGGCTTGCAAACCAGGTTCATGAGGTCCATGAAAGCCGCGGGTGCGTTTGTTAGCCCAAATGACATCACGAGGAATTCGTAATGTCCGTATCTCGTGCGGAAAGCCGTCTTCGGCACATCTTCTTCTTTGACCTTTAGTTGGTGATACCCCGATCTAAGGTCAATTTTTGAAAACCAGTTTGCACCTTGGAGCGGGTATCGGTTCTTTACCGTGAGTTTGTTTAACTCCCGGTAATCGATACACATGCGCATGCTCCAGTCTTTCTTTCTCACGAACAACACCGGTGCGCCCCAAGGAGACACGCTCGGCCTTATGAATCCCTTGTCAAGCAGGTCTTGGATTTGGGACATCAACTCTTGTAATTCCGACGGTGCAAGTCGGTACGGGGATTTTGCTACGGGTTTTCCGCCCGGAATCAATTCGATCCCGAACTCTATTTCCCGTTCAGGCGGTATCCCCGGTAAATCCTTCGGAAACACATCTTCATAATCTCGTACTACCGGTACATCTCCAATCTTTCGTGATTCTTTTTCGGGCTCATTAGCGTATATCATGAATGCCTTGCATCCTCGCTTCATAAGCTTGTGAGCTTTCAACATTGAGCATACTATAGGGTTGCCTCTTTTTCGCCATAAATGGTGACGTGTTTTCCGCTCGGAGATGTTAGTTTTATCTCTTTACGAAAACACACGACTTTTGCATGGTGCTGGGCTAGCCAATCCATCCCAACGACTACTTGAAATTCTCCCATTGACATCGGGATTAGGTTTATCAAATATTCTTCGTCATCAATGCTCAGTTTACAGTTTTTACATACATCACAAACCATAAAGCTCTTGTTATTACCTATCTCTACTTCTAATGGCACAGGTAATTTTGTTAGAACAAATGAAGGATGTCGAATAAATCCATATGAAACAAAGGATTTATTCGCACCCGTATCAAATAACACGCGTGCAGGAATCGAATTTACAGCAAATATACCTGAGACCACGTCAGGTTCAACCTTTGCTTCTGCGGTGGTCAATTGAAAAGATCTTGCCTTTGCTTTTGGGGCTTCACCTTTCGGGTTCTGCTCATCTTTTTTTCCAACCAGTTCCGGGCATTCCGAATTTTTGTGAGCCGTTCGATAACAATTGTAACAAACCGTCACTTTCTCCGGGCACGATATAGCCATATGTCCCGTTTTCTTGCATATAGGACAAGGCTTATCCTTGTAACGGCATTCGCCTTTATGACCCTTTCCGCAGATTCTGCAACTTGGCGACCCGCCTTTCGTATCAGATTTCTTTGCGGATTCGTTTGTTCGTGCCTTCTTAGCAGGGCTTGGGTTTACATCTTGTGCTTTCCGTTCACCCCGTTCAATGCTCTTTTTCAGTTCGATCTCCCTTTCCCGAGCAGCATTTATGATCTCGGTAAGGGTCTCGTATTTCGAAGGGGTGATAAATTCCCTATACTCAGCACTCAACATGTTATGGTAGTAGTATATCTTTTGTTCTTCATTTGTCACTAGATTATCGCAAAATTTCATCTTATCCATAAACGTTGCCGTAATCTTGTCTATGGTCTCATTTTTGTGCCTAAGTTGCATGAACTCCTCCTTGATTTTATTCATAACCGCCTTGGGGCTATGATGCTTAAGAAATGGCGTCTTGAATTCTTCCCAAGTCATGACCTTAGCAGCTTCAATACCGATCTCTCTCTTTTTGTTATCCCACCAATCTTTCGCTTGACTCCTTAGTTGACCCGTACCATAGGCTACATAGTCATCTTCGTCACAATGGGTTCTCTCGAATACCCCTTCGATATCACTTAGCCATCGTTGGCACACTATTGGGTCAACCTCCCCATTATATATTGGTGGTTTACAGGCCATGAATTCCTTGTATGAACAAGGCTTTCGTCCTCCATGCTTTTCCTTTGCTAAATTTGAATCATCTTCCAATTTCTTGATTCTCTCTTCTACTATTGATAAAACTGTGTTTTGAATTTTATCAATAAAGCCCGACAAACTGTTTTCGATCGCCTTTCCAACCTCTTCGGTAATCACTTCACTCATTTGTTCGGTGACTCTTGGCACCGCATTATCATTACCTCCATCAGCCATCTCTATTTCTGAAATGTTTACATAGGTTGTTAAACATTCCATTTATAACACATGCTTTACTTGTTTTGATTCAATCAAGTTCATAACTTGATTTAATCATTCTTGTTTCAATTCAATCAAGTTCATAACTTGATTTAATCATTCTTGTTTCAATTCAATCAAGTTCATAACTTGATTTAATCATTCTTGTTTTGTTTCAATCAAGTTCATAACTTGATTTAATCATTCTTATTTCATGCATTTCTTGTTTTTTTTTTTTTTTTGAGTGAGCTTACACACTCTTTTCATGCATATTTGTTCATTTCTCATTCTTTACATAATACATAATTTATTAACAAAATAAGTTAATTCTTACCGAACGATCGATCAAGCTTGAACCGAACACTTTGTTGACAACCTTAGGCTCTGATTACCAACTTGTAACACCCATATTTTTATTTAATGTAAATATACGATTTGTGTAAATTCTACGATCATTTATATAATAAGATCCAAAAGTAGAGTATTAAAGTATCAACATTAGTTTTCTACTGACTAATTTAAAACATTTCAAAGGTTGTTTAACAAACTGTTCACATCATAAACATTGTTTAAACCGAGTCAATATGTGCGGAAGCTTCAAAGGTATGTGTTCGGTTCTTCAAAAGTTGCTTGATCGTCATCCGTGAATCTTTGAGTACCTAAAACTGTAATGTTTACATAAACATTTATGTTAGAATAGTTGGAAATAATACTTGATTTAAATTACAATCGAAGTAAATTTGAAGATTTACACTTAAACAAAAATTCATAAAATTTCAGACCTTACCGTAACTTACGGTTCCACCGTAAGTTACGGTGGTCAATTTTTCAATAAGGATCCACCGTAAAACAGTAGACTCCCACCGTAAGCTCCTGACATCTACCGTAAGTTACGGTGACGCCGTAACTTACGGTAGTCGCTGTAACAATCTGTTTTGGTATCTTGTTTGTTTTGCCCAAACCTATTTCTCAATTTCCTTATTCCAACCAACCAATACACTGATTTTTCATAATCAACTAGGTCTTTTATAATTGTTAACAAAGACCGGATAAACGTACTACAATACATTCCATGCTTTGATTTGTTATTTGACCCATTTAGCTCATCTAAGGGATTCCTCCATTTTCGATGACAACCAATGAGATCTAACCAATTTCTTGGCCTATTATTCGAACTAGCGAACCCATCGCTTAATTCCAACTCGACTTTTATTCACCAAACAATTACATACATACTAGACAACAAAATTTAACTCAAATGTAACAAGCCAAGTT
Source organism: Helianthus tuberosus (assembly GCA_030545235.1). Taxonomy (NCBI): domain Eukaryota; kingdom Viridiplantae; phylum Streptophyta; class Magnoliopsida; order Asterales; family Asteraceae; genus Helianthus; species Helianthus tuberosus. Next base: position 50,702,521 of record CM060452.1, on the reverse strand, counting down.
ACATACCTTCAAAGTGGGCCTTTTAAACGTGGTTCGCCACCCGCTTATCCGCTTGACGCTCCTGCGCCCGTTCCTATAGAGTTCATTCATCATATGTTTAGAACTCTCTTCTAATCATAATTCGCATAATGCACCTAACATCATGATTATGCGGTTAAACTTGAAATTTCAGTTTTAAGCCTTCATAGAGGCATTTTAACAAACACTTCATGAGCAGATTTTTACATGATTAAACATCAAATCTCTAGTTTATCAATTAGCCCTAATTTCACAACATTCAACCTTTTTACATGATTGATAGCTTCTAACTTTCTGGAATCGCTTCAAAATTGTCAATTTACACTAGATTAACAATCTATTTCCTAGTGTTCATCAAATTACACATAACTCACAAATCACCTACAATGGTGTTCATAGGTTTCACTACAATTTCATATGATTTCTACTTATATTGGTCTAGGGTTTGTCCCTAAACACTATAGTTGTTCCTTAATCATCATAACACATACATGCAAGCCTAATTTCAGATTTTTCCCAATTCATGAGAATTTCAAATTCAGAGTTTTCCTTAAATTTTACATACCTTGGAATCCTCTTGCGATGAGGATCAATATTCTATGCTCGGATTTTGATTTGGGACAGGATTTAACCTTCAATTTGAGAGTTCTAGTGATTTTAGGTTTGTGAGAGTGGGGTGTCGCCCCTGCTCTTCTCTTGTACGACCAGGCCCTTCAAAATGGGGGTTTGGTTTGATTTTTATTAAAAACAATATTATAGTTTCAATTTTAACAACTAAGGCCCCTCTACTATGTTCAACATATAGTTTGGTAGCTTTTAACCTTGTAATAAACCATTTCTAGCCAATTAACTAACTAGGTTAAAATTCCTAATTAGTAAATTCTCGTTATTTATACTTTATAATTTTAATATAAAGTTTTATATTTTCGGGGTGTTACAGTCGAGCTATTATTCCAAGATTGCTCTGCGATTAGGCTATCATCAGCTGAGATTTCGGGACGAAGACATCTCTAAGACAACCTTTAGGACCCGTTACATCTTAATCTGGAACTCTTACGTAAATACAACTCTACGCTAAATTCCCAAAATGCGACTTCTGGCTTCGCGAAGTCCATTTCCTTGGACATGTGGTAAATGAAGCTGGGATTCATGTTGATCCAGCTAAGATTGACTCAATCAAGAACTGGTCTACACTGAAAACTTCAACCAAAATCCGCCAATTCTTGGGATTAGCGGGTTACTATCGTAGGTTCATCGAGGGATTTTCAATGATTGTTCAACCCCTCACAAATCTAACCCAAAAGGGTATCTCTTATAAGTGGAACGATGCTCAGGAGTCCGTGTTTCAGAGGCTAAAGGTGAAGCTTTGCAGTGCACCTATTCTTTCGTTACCTGAAGGAACTGACAGTTTTGTTGTCTACTGCGATGCGTCAATTCAAGGACTCGGTTCCATGTTGATGCAACACTAGAAAGTTTTTGCCTACGCTTCTCGACATCTCAAAATCGACGAAAGGAATTACACAACACACGATTTGGAACTAGGATCAATAGTCTTCGCACTCAAGATTTGGAGACATTACTTGTACGGTACCAAGTGCATGATTTACACCGATCACAAGAGTCTCCAGCATATACTAGATCAAAAGGAGTTGAATATGCAGCAACGCCGATGGGTCGAACTTTTAAACGACTATGAGTACACAACCAAGTATCATCTAGGCAAGGCAAACGTTATGGCCGATGCCCTCAGCATAAAAGAAACCAATCCTAAGCGTGCTCGTGCCTTACAGCTTACTATTCATTCCAACCTCCCTAACCAAATCCGAAACGCTCAAGTTGAAGCACTGAAAGCAGAGAACCTTCTAGGCGAGTCAATGCGGGGCATGGAAAGACAACTTAAACTCAAAGACGACGGCATATGCTATCCCTGAAAGCTTGTGATGGACGAAGCACACAAGTCTCGCTACTCGATACATCCCTTTGACAAGATATATCACGACCTCAAGGCCCTGTACTGGTGGCCTAACATGAAAGCTATCATCGCTAAGTACGTTAGCAAATGCTTGACTTGTGCTAGAGTCAAGATTGAATACCAAAATTTATTAGGATTACTGCAACAACTAGAGTTTCCAAGGTGGAAATGGGAACAGATTTCCATGGACTTCGTCACCAGTTTACCAAAGTCCCAAAGCGGAAACGATACCATTTGGGTGATCGTAGACCGTTTAACCAAGTCTGCGCACTTCCTCACGATCAAAGAAACCAACAAGTTTTCAAAACTTGTAGCCATCTACTTGAAAGAAGTAGTTGCTAAGCACGGGGTGCCAACGTCTATTATCTCTGATCGTGAAACCACGTTTTACATCCGATTTGTGGCAAGCTATGCACAAATCCTTTGGCTCACGTTTAGACATGAGCACCGCTTATCACCCACAGATGGATGGTCAAACTGAGCTTACCATCCAAACACTTGAAGACATGCTGAGAGCATGTGTTATCGACTCTGGTAACGACACTTACCCTTAATAGATTTTTCTTACAACAAAATTTACCAAACTAGCATTCAGGCGGCACCATTTGAGGCATTGTACGGACGTAAATGTCGATCACCTTTGTGTTGGGTGGAAGTTGGCAAAAGCCAAATCACCGGCCCAAACTTGTACTTGATACCACGAAAAGTATTGCCTAAATTAGACAACGAATGGTTGGATCGGAAATCGAGACGTACAGTAAGAGATCTAACGAATATGCTGCTTTATGTCCCAACATTTCTCAGGCTACTTACAGAAGAATCGAGCTTTATGTCAGGGGTCTGGTCCCTGAAATTCAAAGCCTTATGACTTCAGCTAATCTTCCTACCATTCAGCAAGTTGTCCGTCTTGCACACCGTCTCACCGATCAAGCTGTGGAATAGGGCAAGCTGCCAAAACGTATCGGTGCTACTACTGAAACTTCTGGAGACAACAAATGCAAATGGGATGGCATCCAGGGCAAAGATGTTAATCCCACATAAACCCCAGATCAGCATAGGAAGTTTGAGAACAACAAAGGCCAGCACCAACAAGCTAACCAAAACCAGGGCGGTTGTCGAGGGAACCACCCCAAGTGCAACAAATGTAATCGACACCACGATGGGCCATGTGCAAGGAATCAATGTCAGCGGTGCAACAAAATGGGGCACGAGGCCAAGGATTGTATGAGCCCACATCCAGCAAGATAGAACCAGCCTCAACAGCAGCAACAGCAGCAACATCATGGTAACATTAAGGGTTATTTTTAGTGTGGAGCTGAAGGGCATATCAAGAGAAATTTCCCCCAGTTGAATCAAAATAACAACAACCAAGGAGCTGGGAACAAAAACAACAACAATGGCGGGAACGGCGTGAGAGGAAGGGCTTTTGTGACAGGAGCTGGTGAAGCAAGGAATGATCCCAACGTTGTAGCGAGTAAGTTCCTACTTGATGATCGTTACGTTTCTGTACTATTTGATTCTGGAGCCGATGCTAGTTATGTAACCCTACGTATTAGTAAGACACTTAAGCCTATGCCAACACCTTTAAACTTTAAGCACGTCGTCGAGTTAGCTAATGGTAGAAACATCGAGGCTCACACGTAATCAACAATTGTAAACTCGTACTATCCGGTCAAACCTTCCTTGTCAATCTTTTTCCCATCATTCATGGAAGCTTCGACATTGTCATTGGAATGGATTGGTTATCCAAACATCGAGCCGAAATAATCTGTCAAGAGAAAGTTGTTCGTATTCCTCGTTCTTTTGGCGAACCTCTTATTTTTCAAGGCAACAAAGGTGGTGCTATCATATGCATCATTTCATTCTTAAAGGCCCAAAAGTGTTTACGAAAGGGGCATACCGCTATTCTAGCACTCGTCACTGACACCCAAGAGAAAGAAAAGAGGATTAAAGATTTTCCAATCTTACACGACTTTCCCGAGGTATTCCCTGAGGAACTACCTAGCCTTCCACCTCATCGTCGAGTTGAATTTCAAATCGAGCTAACTCCTAGAGCGGCACCCATAGCTCGTGCACCTTATTGACTAGCCCCAACCGAACTTGAGGAATTATCTACGCAATTGCTGGAACTGTTGGATAAAGGTTTTACTCGTCCTAGCTCGTCACCCAGGAGCCCCAGTACCTTTTGTCAAGAAGAAGGATGACATTTTTCGTATGTGCATTGATTATAGCAAGTTGAACAAAGTAAATATCACGAATCGTTACCCACTTCCATGCATCAACAACTTGTTCGACCAGTTTCAAAGGTCGAGCTATTATTCCAAGATTGATCTGCGATCAGGCTATCATCAGCTGAGAGTCCGGGATGAAGACATCTCTAAGACAGCCTTTAGGACATGTTACGGTCATTACAAATTCCTTGTTTTGCCTTTTGGAATGACAAAAGCACCCAACGTTTTCATGGATCTCATGAACCGAGTGTGGAAACCCTATCTTGACAAGTTTGTGATTGTATTCATTAATGACATCCTGATCTACTTGAAGAATCGAGCAGAACACGAGCAACATTTACATCTTATTCTGGAACTCTTACGCAACGAACAACTCTACGCTAAATTTTCGAAATGCGACTTACGGCTTCACGAAGTCCATTTCCTTGGACATGTGGTCAATGAAGCTGGGGTTCACATTGATCCAACTAAGATTGACTCCATCAAGAACTGGCCTACACCAAAAACTCGAACCAAAAGCCGCCAGTTCTTGGGATTGGCAGGTTACTATCGTAGGTTCATCGAGGGATTTTCAAATATTGGTCAACCCCTCACAAATCTAACCCAAAAGGGTATCGCTTATAAGTGGAATGATGCTCAGGAGTCCGCGTTTCAAAGGATAAAGGAGAAGCTTTGCAGTGCACCTATTCTTTCGTTACCCGAAGGCACTGACGATTTTGTTGTCTACTGCGATGCGTCTATTTAAGGACTCGGTTGCATGTTGATGCAACACGAGAAGGTTATTGTCTACGCTTCTCGATAACTCAAAATCCATGAAAGGAATTACACAACACACGATTTGGAACTGGGAGCAGTAGTCTTCGCACTCAAGATTTGGAGACATTACTTGTACCGTACCAAGTGCACGATTTACACCGATCACAAGAGGCTCAAGCATATACTGGATCAAAAGTAGTTGAACATGCGGCAACGCCGACGGGTCGAACTTTTAAGCGACTATGAATGCGCGACCAAGTATCATCCGGGCAAGGTAAACATTGTGGCTGATGCCCTCAGCAGAAAAGAAACCAAGCCTAAGCGTGTTCATGCCTTACAGCTTACTGTTCATTACAACCTCCCTAACCAAATCCGAAACGCTCAAGTCAAACTACTGAAAGCAGAGAACCTTCTAGCTGAGTCCATGTGGGGAATGGAAAGGCAGCTTGAACTCAAAGACGATGATGTGTACAAAATGCAACATATAAATTTCATCAATTGTGGCATAAAACTAACCCTTTTTTGTATTTTCAGGATTAAATGAGCTCAAATTAACAAAAGAAGCAAAAAGACATCAAAATCTAACATAAATACAAGAAAAGGAGCAAACGTGACATGCCCAACCCCATGACAGCATCTTCCCAAGCAAAACAAGAAGACAGAAGACTGAACACGCCCCGTGCTTAGCCAGCACGGGGGCGTGCGCAAGTGTCAGCAGAAAAGACAAAGTGGTAGAAGCTTCTATTGCCCACCACGGGACCGTGCTCAGTGGACACGGGGCCGTGGTCAACTATAAGATTCGCACAATCCAGGCAAATCTTCATAGTACAAAGATTCTTCTGCACACGGGGTCGTGCTCAGCGGACACGGGGGCGTGGTCAACTAATAAGACAAGCTGCATTAAATGAAGAAAGAGAAGGATGTGGACACGGGGCCGTGCCCGAGCTTCTGTTCAGCCTATAAATAGGAGTGCTTGGCTCAAGCTCAAACCATCCCTTGGCACACCACCTCTCTCACACTTCACCCACCACCCACCACAATAACACCATCATCCACCACCATCATCCATTGTCCATCATAGAGTGTGTGAGTCGTCTCGGGATCCAAGATTGATCGTAAGAGTTCTTGACAATCAAGGCCATGTTTGCCTAAGTCTCTTACATCACTTGGTGAAGACAAGTGTCTAGTGTAATACTTTTTATTTCTAATCTTTTCGCACTTTTTATTTGGTTTTGTATTAATGACTTTAATAACTAGTTTCTTATGTTGAAGGTGATTCTTCCTTATCGTTTGTCCATGGTATCTTGACATTATTTTACTGTCTATATAAAAAAATAAAAGATTTTCACCATTCATATCTCCACGGTCTATATGGAGGTATGTTGGCTACCTGGTCGGGGGTTAAGGGAACGGTTTGGTAAGAGTCTTGCCATTGTTCAGCGTTTAGAGGTCCTGCAATGGACCTAGGTCAAATTTAGTAGGACCTCCTTCAATACTTAACGGTATTGGATGGCGGGGGTCCAAACTCTTTGATCCCCTCATAACTTAACTACTATTAATACTATAACCCGGCTATTTAGGACTGTATCCCTGCTGACTCACACTACTTAGTCGAGGGTAACGTCACCTCCAAAAGAGGGGCCTACCATAATTTGCATTAATAACTTAATTAATTATCTTTCAATAATCCAACCCTTTAGGATTGTATCCTTGTTGACTCAAACTACTGGGTTGAGGGTAACGTCACCTTCAAAAGAGGGGCCTACTACAATAACTAAGATAATCTCTTAAATAAGTGCAAAAGTGCGGAAATAATCAAAGGTTACACCATACACGAGTCGGAACCAAGTGATTCATCTTGTCTATCTGTTTTTCTTTTATTTTTATTTTTCAGCATTTTAGTTAGTTTTTATTTTTCTTAGCTTAAAACATTTTTCTAAACTTTTTTATTTGATTAGACGTTGAGGATAAACCGGCACTAAAAGCTCTTGTGTCCTTGGACGACCTCGGTATCTTACCAACACTATACTACGCTCACGATGGGTGCACTTGCCCATATGTGTGTTTAGTGTTAGTAAATATCGTGTTTTATAAATTTAAAACTTGACTGAAAAAGTGTTAAAGGGGCTTAAAATATACACCTAATATACATAACACTTCACACGCATCAAGTTTTTGGCGCCGTTGCCGGGGACACAAGGATTTTAAGAAAGTTAGGAATCAACGGCCTAATTTTTTTTCTTATTTTTTTTTTAGATTTTTCTTAATTTTTCAGCTTCTACAGAACTCAGCACGGGCCGTGCCCGCTGAACACGCCCCGTGTCCAATCATTGGAACTGGCAATCTTGTTTTAAGTCAGACAGTAGCTAAACACGGGGCCGTGCCCACTCAACACGCCCCCGTGCCCAAGTTTCAGTTACTAAAAACAGAACCGTAAGATCCCGACGGTTGGTAATTTCTGACACAAAGATGAGTGATACTGATACTTTTTACTTTCGGCACTCTTATGGTACTATGTGGTGTCAATTATGTGGTGGTAACCATAAGGAATTAGAATGCTATTTTCTAAATTATAAGCCCCACTATATAGACCCATCGTTTCCTAGTATCCTTAAGAGGGGCAAAAGTAAAAATAATCCATATCTCTCCCTCGAATGCTCCCAACCAGATTTTCTAGGAGAAATGCTTCTCGATGAATTATTTCAATTAGAAGATCTAATTCATAATTGGTTAAAAGAACTAAGGAAAGACTTCAATGATCTTTTCCAAGACGATAACCAAGAAGAAGGGTTGGAAACGCATTCAAACAACTTTGTTGTTTCTGACGATACTTCTAACTCTAGCGAGGACTTGAGCGATAGTCGTCCCTGTGTCGATTGTGCCGTGAAGGACTCCCCATCAACTTCGTTTGATGCATACATAGACCTGAGCGATTCGACATACACCTTCTTTAACGAGAGCCCGAAAAAGGGTTGGACTTGTCCACCTACATATAGCATAGGAATCACCCTCACCGACAACCTCTTGCGTTCTCGTCTTAATCTAGATCAACTAAGGTATCTTAGGCACTTTGGGGTTGTTCCATCCAGTAAGGAACCGCCCGATCCGGAAAAGTTCCTTGAAAATAACCAAGACTTCATAGACAGCCTCTAGACACGGGGCCGTGTCCAGGTCAGCACGCCCCCGTTTCTACCCAAAGATTCCTTTCTGATTTTATCAGAATGTGGACAAAAATGTGTCAGGATTCCATCTGCACACGGGGCCGTGTCCAGCCGACACGGGGCCGCGCGCAATGTACTGTCGTTTTCTATAAATGCAGCCAAGAATCCTGCACATTTGAACCATTCCAGGGACAGAGATTTGGGAATATTCTCACATACCATCCTAGGTATTTTCTAAAAGAAGTTTCTCAACTATCTTCTTGTCCTTTCCTCTTTTATCCACTATCATCTTCTTCAATTTTTCTCATACTTCCATTAAAGCTTGAACCTTCCATAATTTCAAGCCTTATTGAGATGTTTGTTAGATTTTTATTCATGGAATCTTGTTAAGAATAAGTTCTACAACAATGTTTTAAGTTGTTTATGTTCAAAAATGCTTTAAAAATCATGAAAACAATTTGAAACCCCAAGATTCCTTGTTCATAAATCCTGCAGATGTCTGAACACGGGGCCGTGTTCGCTGAACACGGGGCCGTGTCCGAAGTACTGGATCCATAAAATTGAACTCTTTTCGGTATGTTTTCTCAGAATGGCAAGCAGAACAAGCGGAAACTCTTCTTCGCATTCCAGAAACAACCGGCAGGGGAGAAGATCATCAACGGTTGAAGATTCTCTTGTAAACTATGTTTACGCCTTAAGAGAGGCCCTTGATGAAGTAACAAGTGTGGAAGAGGCATTGGTCGACCGCATTAATCATTTGACGATGGGACTAGAAGGATGTCTTCGAGAGGTCAACCTTTTGCACCAAAGGTTGAACATTCTCGCCTCTCATCCTTTGGTGCCGATTATCACCCAAAGGGCATGGAATGTGGTGCCGGAGGTCATCATTCCGGCCGAATGGTACGCCCTACATCCGGAGCCTCCTCGAGACATGCTACAAGGGGTTCCGATTGGTGTCGCTCCTCCTCCACACGATGTTGAAGAACATGAAGCCGCCTCCCTTCTCCCGAGGGAGATAGAAGAATGGCTCTAGCAACATCTAAGGGACACCGCTCGGCTTGGAGTTCTACAAGGCTTTTAGACCGGAAATCTATTTCCGGAATTTTGGTTCTTATTGTAGAAGTAGAACTCCTTAGGAAGATTTTACGGATCACTTGACCTATCTAATATTAGGACTTTTATCTTTTATTTTCTGCTTTATTTTTCATTTTTAGGACTAATATGTAACTCTCTCTATGACTAATGAATGATGGTTTTAGTTAATTTGGTGTTTGGGTGGTGTTGAGATGAATAAAACACACTTGAGATGGCAAAGGATACAAGGGAAACTTGAACCAGCACCCCATGCAGGAAAACAGGACCATCCGACAAAATTCTTCGTTTACAGTAAGCTCGGCACGGGCCGTGTCCGCCCAACACGGCCCCGTGCTGCACAGTCTGCAGAAAAGACCCAGTTCAGGTAACTGGACACGGTCCGTGTTCACCCAACACGCCCCCGTGTCCAGGATTCTGTTTCTCTTGATTTAATTTTGTTACTGGCACTTGAACACGGGGCCGTGCCCGGACAACACGGGGCCGTGTCCAGTGCCCAGTAACATAAATTTTTGCTTAAATCACACCTTTTACACATTCCATCAACCTAAAAACTTATTTTTGGGACACATTGAGGACAATGTGTAATTTAAGTGTGGGGGGGGGGGATGCTAAAACCTTGAATCTTGCAAGTTATAATTACAAGCCTTACACAAAACTCTATTGGAACCGCTAATCACCCCAAATTTTTTTCAATTTTTTTTTTCATTTTTTTACTTGTCTAGGTTTAACTTGGGAATTTCAAGTTCTAAAAAGGTTATATTTTTACGAATTTACAACCGATATCGTCGTGATAAAAAGAACCAACATAAGGAAATTATGAAGAGGCATGCAAGCTTAGTTAAAATTTAATTATATATACTTGATCACATAAAAACTCATTCCCACAAAAGTGAGTTTTGAGCCTTTATTGAGCATACAATTACATATCATTAAACTAAATGCTCATTTTCCGTTTCTTGTGTGAATAGCCGCTTGGTTCTTACGACTCTAGAACTTGTCATGACGATACATTCCCGGTCCTTACCAACTTAAACCCGAGTAAGTAAATGATGGAGGCATTAAGAATAACTTTTTTTTATTTCTACCCTATTATTTTTCTTTTTTTTTACCACCTACCCAAAATCCCCCTAGTTAGCCCATTTGAGCCTAAACCTTTTCATTTCATAACCCAAACCACACACCCTTTTACCCACCAAAACCTTTTTCATTTTTAACCCTATGTTTTAGTAACTAGCTCGGTTCTTTATATGACTTTTCAAAAAAAAATGTGTTGATGATGAAGCAAAAGAAAATAAACAAACAAGAATAACTTTGTCTGAATAATAGCTTCATCAAAATAAAAGTTACAAAAATAAAAAGTCTTACAAAAACCGACGCTTGTTACGCTTTTCGCCCTTTTCTACTAACCACCTACCTTTAGCCCAAGCCTAACCCTTCACCCAAAAGTCCTCTTGATATTTACAAAGGTATATAAGTTAAAAAGGAGGAGGATTGATTGCTTGGCAAGCCTATGGTAGGAGTAAGTTCCATGCCGCTCTCGAGTGATCCACAAAAATACATTTTCGGCCAAGTGTTGAGTGATCCCCGTGAGGTATGTGAACTTGTATATAAATAGAATTTTAAAGAGGCATGTTATGCCCTAATAAGTAATTTATCTTATGAAAATTTTTAAATAAATCATGACGAATAGGATTGTAAATAAATAAAAATAAAACTAAATAAAGAATCTTGGAAATCCCGACACTCTATGACAAGCCCAAAAACGTTCTCTTCTACCCATTCCATTTGGGTGTGTAAAGCCACATTATAAAGAGTTTTGCTTGAGGACAAGCAAAGATTCAAGTGTGGGGGTATTTGATGTGTACAAAATGCAACATATAAATTTCATCAATTGTGGCATAAAACTAACCCTTTTTAGTACTAATGTTGGAAAAAGTTTGCTTTTGTCTTCCTTTTGTATTTTCAGGATTAAATGAGCTCAAATTAACAAAAGAAGCAAAAAGACATCAAAATCTAACATAAATACAAGAAAAGGAGCAAACGTGACATGCCCGACCCCACAACAGCATCTTCCCAAGCAAAACAAGAAGACAGAAGACTGAACACGCCCCGTGCTCAGCCAGCACGGGGGCGTGCCCAAGTGTCAGCAGAAAAGACAAAGTGGTAGAAGCTTCTATTGCCCACCACGGGGCCGTGCTCAGCGGACACGGGGTCGTGGTCAACTATAAGATTCGCACAATCCAGACAAATCTTCATAGTACAAAGATTCTTCTGCACACGGGGTCGTGCTCAGCGGACACGGGGGCGTGGTCAACTAATAAGACAAGCTGCATTAAATGAAGAAAGAGAAGGATGTGGACACGGGGCCGTGCCCACTGGACACGGGGCCGTGCCCGAGCTTCTGTTCAGCCTATAAATAGGAGTGCTTGGCTCAAGCTCAAACCATTCCTTGGCACACCACCTCTCTCACACTTCACCCACCACCCACCACCACCATAACACCATCATCCACCACCATCATCCATTGTCCATCATAGAGTGTGTGAGTCGTCTCGGGATCCAGGTTTGATCGTAAGATTTCTTGACAATCAAGGCCATGTTTGCCTAAGTCTCTTACATCACTTGGTGAAGACAAGTGTCTAGTGTAATACTTTTTATTTCTAATCTTTTCGCACTTTTTATTTGGTTTTGTATTAATGACTTTAATAACTAGTTTCTTATGTTGAAGGTGATTCTTCCTTATCGTTTGTCCGTGGTGTCTTGACATTATTTTACTGTCTATATAAAATAAAAGATTTTCACCATTCATATCTCCACGGTCTATATGGAGGTATGTTGGCTACCTGGTCGGGGGTTAAGGGAACAGTTTGGTAAGAGTCTTGCCATTGTTCAGCGTTTAGAGGTCCTGCAATGGACCTGGGTCAAATTTAGTCGGACCTCCTTCAATACTTAACGGTATTGGATGGCGGGGGTCCAAACTCTTTGATCCCCTCATAAGTTAACTACTATTAATACTATAACCCGGCTATTTAGGACTGTATCCCTGCTGACTCAGACTACTTAGTCGAGGGTAACGTCACCTCCAAAAGAGGGGCCTACCATAATTTGCATTAATAACTTAATTAATTATCTTTCAATAATCCGACCCTTTAGGATTGTATCCTTGCTGACTCAAACTACTGGGTTGAGGGTAACGTCACCTTCAAATGAGGGGCCTACTACAATAACTAAGATAATCTCTTAAATAAGTGCAAAAGTGCGGAAATAATCAAAGGTTACACTATACACGAGTCGGAACCAAGTGATTCATCTTGTCTATTTGTTTTTCTTTTATATTTATTTTTCAGCATTTTAGTTAGTTTTTATTTTTCTTAGCTTAAAACATTTTTCTAAACTTTTTGATTTGATTAGACGTTGAGGATAAACCAGTACTAAAAGCTCTTGTGTCCTTTTGGACGACCTCAGTATCTTACCAACACTATACTACGCTCACGATGGGTGCACTTGCCCATATGTGTGTTTAGTGTTAGTAAATATCGTGTTTTATAAATTTAAAACTTGACTAAAAAAGTGTTAAAGGGGCTTAAAATATACACCTAATATATATAACACTTTACACACATCAGACGACGACATACGCAATCTCCGAGAGCTTGTGATGGACGAAGCACATAAGTACATATCACAAGATGTATCACGACCTCAAGACCTTGTACTGGTGGCCTAACATGAAAGCTATCATCGTTAAGTACGTTAGCAAATGCTTAACTTATGCTAGAGTCAGGATTGAATACCAAAAGCCATCAGGATTAATGAAACAACCAGAGTTGCCAACGTGGAAATGGGAACAGATTTCCATGGACTTCGTCACCGGTTTACCAAAGTCCCAAAGCGGAAACGATACCATTTGGGTGATCGTAGACCATTTAACCAAGTCTGCGCACTTCCTCGCGATCAAAGAAACTGACAAGTTTTTGAAACTTGCAGCCATCTACTTGAAAGAAGTAGTTGCTAGGCACGGGGTGCCAACTTCTATTATCTCTGATCGTGACCCACGTTTCACATCTAATTTGTGGCAAGCTATGCACAAATCCTTTAGCTCACGTTTAGACATGAGCACCGCTTATCACCCGTAGACTGATGGTGAAGCTGAACGTACCATCCAAACACTTGAAGACATGCTCAGAGCATGTGTTATCGACTTTGGAAACGGCTGGGAATGACACTTACCCTTCATAGAGTTTTATTACAACAACAGTTACCACACTAGCACTCAGGCGGCACCATTTGAGGCATTGTACGGACTTAAATGTCGATCACCTTTGTGTTGGGCAGAATTTGCTGAAAGCCAAATCACCGGCCTAGAACTTGTACTTGATACCATGGAAAGGATTGCCCATATTACACAACGAATGGCGGCGGCTCGTGACTGTCAAAAAATTTATGCTGATAGGCGTAGGAAACCTTTAGAATTCCAGGTTGGGGACCGGGTTCTACTAAAAGTCTCACCTTGGAAAGGTGCGATAAGTTTTGGCAAAAGGGGCAAGCTTAATCCGTGATACGTTGGACCTTTTGAAATTACCGAGAGAATCGGTCAGGTAACGTACAGATTAAGCCTACCTGAAGAGCTGAGTGCGGTACACAACGTTTTTCATGTATCAAATCTGAAGTAGTGTCTATCAGATGAAATTCTTATCGTTCCTTTTAAGGAACTCATGATTGACGGTCAACTACGCTTTGTTGAGGAACCGGTTGAGATCATGGATCGAGAAATCAAAACCCTCAAGCATAGTAAGATACCGATTGTCCGAGTTCGTTGGAACTCATGCCGTGGCCCAGAGTTTACCTGGGAACGGGAAGACCAGATGATGTGCAAGTATCCCCGGTTGTTTACAAACAATACTTCCAGCACTGAGGCTACAACTGAATTTCGGGACAAAATTCCAAACCAACAGGAGGATGATGTGACACCCCGTGAAAACGTTTAAACACACTAGCTTCTCGGTGGCTGCACTCTAAATTTCGGGACGAAATTTCTTTAAACTTGGGGATAATGTGACACTTCGGGTTTTACCTGCACATCTCATTCTATGTTGGGAGTATGTAAAGTTATTATTAAAATATAATGAATGAAAATTTATATTATGATTGTTGTTTAATGTGTGTATGTATAAGTATATATATTTATATGGTGATTTGTGCGACACAAGGTGCATAACCACACATATCCCCACCCCGTACACTCCACCTCTACCCACACACTCCCTCATTTCACTCGGGCCGCATAAGTGTGAAGGCCTAACCCAATCATCAGCCCACTGGAAACCCTAATGGACCGCACACATGTGAGGGGCGCACACTTAAAAGTGCGCGGCCTCTTTGTGTATTTAAGGCCCAAGTAAGCTGACATTTGGAAGGATTTGGCAGCAATCATTGGGGCTACAATCCCTAAAAACATTCTCCCTCTCTCTAGCTTTCTCTCTCCCTAAAAACCCTAGAAACACACCAATTTCTCTCCTCCTTCTTCCTTTATTCCTGGAAATCAACGGCAGCAGCTTCAACCGGAGAACCACCGCACTCGACCCCCTTTGAAGCACTGTTTCTTCTCTGCTTTTGATGCACATTCATGAATCACCAGTTAGTGTACTTCCGTGTTTAAATGTTATACATGATGATGAATGCACTTGATTAATAATTGTTTGAATAATCTGAACATTGGTGGCTCCTATGACAAAGAAGTGCACATGGTTATACATGATTATTTCTGTGTTGGAGTTCGTATATGTGATACTATTCTTCATGAAAATAGGTTAGTGTTAACAAGAATCATGTGATAATTAGAGTATAGGTGTTGCTACAAAGTTTAGATTTTTATGAACATTAAAGATGTTTTTGTTAAAAATCTGAGTTCGTTGAATAAAAGGGTGTCTTGATGCATGTTTAAATCCATTATGAAAATGCATAAGATATATAGAGAAATCAGTGAAGGGTGGTTAATCCGTTTGATTTAAAATAAGATCTAGATCTATGTTGAAAGAGTGATAATTATTGAATGATGATGATGATGATGATAAAATTGTTAGATTTAGATGTTGTTACAAGTCTGTGTTGTTGGATGAAATCACATAAATGTTTGATGTTGTAAATAGGTTATAGAAACTTGAAGGAAAGATGCTTCTATGAACAAACAAATGTTGAAAAGGATGATTAAGGTTTTAGGAATGATGTGAAAGTTATGTTTGTCTTATCTGATTTGATTATGAGAAACTGTGATGAATACTGTTTGAATAAGGTGTACCGCACACTAGGGTGATGAACAACTTTATCTGCACATCATACAAGACAACACAGCACCCCACACACTTGTGTGTGCGAGGTATACCGAACATTGGGCAGGGTACGACTCATTATGCATCTTGTACACCCAAGTTAAGCTAGGTCACACACCCTCCTGTGACCGTACACTCCAGACTTACAACCATTCAATGCTTATGTACCATTAGCCTATGCATAACCACACACCAAATATCACATGCTTCTTGTCGTACAAACCTGTTAAAGCACACGGGACAACTGCACATTTCATGACTGAACACCAGCAAGAGGTCGCACACGTGCTGGTGGGGCCGCACACTCTTTTTGGCCGACTCTTTTTGGCCAATAATTCATTGGTCCGCACACATGATTAGTGGGTTGATATCTTAATTGGACCACACACTTATAACCTAGCCGCACACTTCATTGGGCTCATAACATGTTGGGCCGAACCACTAGAATAGATATATAGTGGACTGATATAGTACTATTTGTATGATTGGGTTGGTGTTATGTGATACCTTGTGTGCTACTTGTTAGTTATGTGTACAACTACGTGAACTATTTGCATACCGAAACCTGACCAATACCTGTAACCATAACAGGACGTGGTTGACCAATTGTTAAAATAAGTAAACTATCTGCCGAGCAAACCAAGGTGAGTTTACACACACTAAAAGCATGTGTCCCGGGGGGACACGGACGAACTACTATCCTTAGGAAGGATACTTTTAAACTACTATTCACGGGGGAATACGATTGAATACTATTTATAAATCATGACTTAGCAAACTAAACGAAACTCTATCATTAAGTCACCACTTACAATATCGATTAATCGCCGGGGGCGAACGGGATATTAGTTGATAGCGTTATTAGGTTTGACAAACCTCACATCATGATCGGGGGGATCGGGCATGAACTATTATGCCTTGCAACTTGGTCAATAATGATAGACATTGATTTGGGGCACAACAACTTGACAGTCACCAGTATTCGGTATCATACAGTTTAGTACGCTTACAGATGGGGTAGCTCCCCACAACATGATTATAAATACACTATCGATCGACTTACGTTTTTGGAACTAAAACTGAACAACTCGTGAACTCGCCAACTTTATGTTGGCGTCCTACTGCATGCTTTGCAGGTACTCAGTGATGATTCAGGAGCGTTGCAGCGGGGAGTGTGGTGGTCGCATGAACCCGTGTTGGGTTTCCTTTTAATAATTACGAACTTTTAAACTTTTGCTTGAATTGTTTAACTTATGCTTCCGATGTTATCTTTAAACGTTGTTTTAAACTTAAGACTTTGGACTTGGACTTTATTAGTCACTAATCGTATTGGTTTTGATAAAACTATTTTATTATGATTATTCAATATGATTTGTGGCATGATCCTAGTCAGTCACGCGCCTCGCGGTAGTACTCCGCAAGTGGAAATTGAGGGTGTGACAATAAGCATTTAAATCTGTATGCGTAAATCTTGTATTAAGGTAATTTAAATTAAATATAATATTCGGGTAAACGTAAATCTTTTATTTATGTAATTTAAATTAAACTAGTGTTTAACACCCGCGTTGCGGGCACGTAAGTCATAAAACTGTGCTAAGTAGTAAGCAAACGACGTCAAAAAATTGTAAAACAAAAATATTAATCTATACTGCCACGTGACATAAAACGTAGGGTATAAATTGTAAAACAAAAATGTGAATTTATACCCTCATGTGACGTAAAACGTAGACAAATATAAACACAAAGTTATACTGCGAGTTGGCATAAAATATAGATAAACTCGAATTTATACCGAAAAAGCTTTAATATAACGAAAAAAGCACAAAACTTGAAGACCATATAAACCATTTTAACTAAAAACAATAAAAGAAAAAAAATTACTACAATATAAAAACCATAAAAAAAACCAAAGAGGTAATACATCAATTCATATTGTATAATAATAAACCAAAAGCTACAACCTTCTAAAATAAGCGTACAACTAACTAAAACATAAACATCAACTAAGCTAAATGTAAAAAACTATATGCCTAAAACTGTTACAAATTTATATTATATAATATAACTATACTAATCGTATCAATATTAATAATTGAATTTCAACAATATTGAATGAATAATAATAGTTAATATAAGTAAAAAAATAATAATAAATGATAGATTAGGATCAAATACAAAGGACAAAATAAATAAGAAGGATAAAAGAATTCTAGTTTATTGATTTTGAAAGAGTGAGATTAGTTTTAGAAAAAAGAAAATTGTGGAACGTCATAAAGGAAATCGTATTTATAGTGACTTTCTCTTTCTGCATGTAATCATATGCCAATTCCCCCTTATCAATTTAAAATGTTCTTAACTTTTTCATACAACATTTTTTAAAAAAAATCACCATAATAATGCACGTTTTTTTATCTTTAGTATGTGTATGATATTGCTATAAGAGAATAAAATAAATAAATTCATTTTTACTGGGTTTTCTTTCCATTGTGTTAAAGGTTCTTGTCATTATGTCTTTCAACTGGGTAGGGTTTCCATATATTACTAGGATGGTGCCAGATGCCGCGCGTTGCGGCGGCAATCTCTAGGTTGTTTATGGTCGGCGGAATTATGGTTGTTTAGGGTCTTAATGCATACACTATATACAGTTATATGATTTTAAGTGACAGAACCGCCCAAACTGAGCTAAATCCGACCGGGTTATAATCAAAACACCAAAATGTTAGTGGTCTAGTTAATATTTGCCTTCGATCACAGAAGCTACACAACTAACCACTTTACTTCTAATCTTTGGTACCTTTGGTTTAATCTCTAATAGCTCCCAATGTTTCATAGCTTCCTCTATACCTCATCCAATATCTTCAAACTCATCCATCAAAATCAGGTCTTTCGCGTCTGGAATCTGGTTAGATTTGCTTGCAATTTCAGTAAAAGATTGGTTATTCTTATCATTAGTCGGATTGTTGACCATTCGATTGCAAGGAGAGAGCCATTTAGCTTTAACATAATCGGCTCTTCACCAATGGGACAGAGGCATTCCTTTCTTCTTTAAGCTCTGTTTTGCAGCATCAGAAACTATATTGAGGATATTCTGCCGACGATCGGGTCATATCACAGTTATATGAGGAAGCATTTAAAGAACCGCTCTGTAGCTTTTGGTGGATCTTGCAATTTCAAGCTCTGATGTGAATGTATGTCCACAATCACACGGTCTCCTTCTAGCATAGCATCAATATACTAATACTTCCCTATTCATATACAATCCACAAAATATTATTACATAAATCTATGTCCATCACTGCCGCACACAGGGCCGGTTATTAAGGGGTGCAGGAGGTGTCTGCGATCAGGGCCCAAACCAATATAGTGCCGAAAATTTTTAAATTTATATATATATATTAAAAAAAATCTGAATGTTTGTTTAATAAAGGGCCTGCTTAAAAGGACTAGTCTAAACAAATATAAGGCCCAATTACCAAGCCCAAGTAACTAATCTAAAGAAAAATAATGCCTGCTAGATCAGGGAAATGAAGGAAACAAAACGTCGCAGGTATAGTATTATGGGTTTTTAGTATTTATATATTTCATTGAATGATTGATGAGTTTATATTATATGAAGATTTGCGAATAGGGCCCAATTTTTTTATCTCGAACAGGGCCAAATTATTTTTTATGATTTTCGGAGACGGCCCTGGCCGCACATATATAAACATGAAGTTTCAACGGCATTAGTGGAGAATAAAGTTTAAAAAATGGGAAATGTAAGAGGGTGCACGTACCTGTCTTGGTATCTGCACAAAGCATGCAGTGAACATTAACATTATAATAAACACATCCAACAATATAATAAGCATTTCCCACCAAACCAGTTTTACACTTCTTCAAATGACCATAAGTAGAATAAGACTTGTACATATTGTACGCATTAGTTATATGTTATATGTTGGGTAACATGAAATATCGACAATCCTTTTGATTTATAAAAGAGATTAATTAGCTGATGTGTCATCTATATAAGTATGTTAAAGAAGTTGTTACATTGAACAAACATGTAGTACAAACTTGGGCCTGATTTAGAGCTTGATTTAATAAAGAGCATTGCATACCGAGATTGAGAGCCTGTTATTATGTAAATGTAATAAATTTGTATTTTATATAATGGTGTATAATTACATAATAGATATTATTCTTCATAAAAATATGACAAAAATAATACTCATTTTATTATTATAAAATTATAAATATAAGTATACATCTGAATATAAATAATTATATATGTATCAAAAATAATAATAATTAATAGACCAAAAGTGAATGTGGATTCAACCAAACATGACCCGTCCCGTTTCAATGCGTACTAAAGTTGACGTATCTCAACCCGAACCCATATGACCCGTTACTTAACCCATCCAAGTTCCAACCATAATCTAAAAAATATAAAACTAAACAACATTAGAAAGCTTGACACAAATGAACCACCTCAGGAGCCATCCACCGACATGTCCCGGTTTCTGCTGTCATTACACCAGTCTGAGCCTTCACTCTTGCAACACCGAAATCAGCCACCTTAACCACCTGTAAGCAAAACATCCCAAAGATTGAATTAGCCTTATACTGACAGCTAAAAGAGCTTTTTAAATGATACGAAGTTATAGAAAACCAAGAGTAAAATGCCATAATCGTCCCTGAGATTTGGCTAGTTTTGCGATTTTTGTCTAAAGGCTTGTTTTTCTGCATCTGGGTCCAAAAGGTTTGAAATCTTACCATTTTCATCCGGCTCGTTAACGCGATCCATTCTTCTCCGTTAAATCAAGGGTATTTCCGTTTTTTTTTTTTGTTAACATAAGGGACAATTCCGTCTTTTTCACTTTATGTACAAACATTTAAAATACCCTTACTAATTAAAAGTTAAGTCCCCTGACTTTAAGTTAACAAAAAAAAAAATAGAAAATACCCCTGACTTAACAGCGAAAAATGAATGGAGTTAACGATCCCGATGAAAATGGCAAGATTTCAAAAGTCGCAAAACTGGTCAAGCCTCAGGGTCAAAAATGGAAATTTACCCAAAAAAAATATATATAAACTGAGAATCTTACATCATTTTTCATCCCTAAAAGGTTCATGACCGTTGATAAGTCAGGGTCACGAACTCACGACTCAGGCTTTCTTTCTTGTCATTTCTATCTGCAGTTCTGTACCTTCGGTATGCAACCATGCGCCTGCACAATCTCCACCCATCTCCCCAAAAGAGATAGGATAATATCTCAAATCATCTAACAAAATCTCAAAAACAAACAATTTATAAACAAATTAAAAGCGTAGGATGTACCGAAGACGTAGTGGACAATGAACATCTAAAAGCTGGGATCTTTTTTGGTGTGCTATATTCAAAATACCATTTCTTTGCAATCACAGCCTGCATTTTTTACATCAAAATAAGTACTATTAACATTTTTGTTATGGTATTTTTTTTAATTAGAGTACATTTTTTTTAATAAAAATAAACAACTTACAGCTTCTCTTATTGGTTTAGATACATGAAACAACCTCTTCAAATCATCATGTTCCACTCCACACAATATCTTAATCTGTAAATATACAAATGATCAAAATAAGCAAAACTACATATACAAAATAATTAAAAAAATGTACAAAATTATTAAAAAAACAGAACATACCAATATTTCTTGAGGAAGAGCTTCAAGCAAAGATTTTTCACAACAATTTTCAACAAACTGCTTCTTTCTGGGTGTAGTAACATAACTAACATCAACCGAATCAAAATCCATATGATTCAAAATCAAAATCCTCTTTCTACCAAATGAACTTGTGCGTTTCACTAACCCAAACTCTAGATTTTGCTTAAGTGCCATTGTGTTCCTGACATAACCATCATATATTATATATAGATAGATATATAAATAATCTAACAAAACAATCAAAACCCAGATGAAATATACCAAAATAAGAAAAACCCATATGCAGATTGACCAGATTGACCAAAAGAAGATGAAATTAAATACCTTTTTTGAAGTGGAAATGAGGGCTGATGTACCGGAGACGTAGTGGACAATCCGATCATACGCCAAAACATCCTGTAATCGAACACGAACCGTTGAAATTCAGATCTGCAGCAGTTGAATCGTAGGTTATGCAGATCACCGATTGAAGGTCCCAAATCGGCAATTCGAAACCCTAAAAACGAAAATTTTGACAAAATTGAAACGAAATGATGCTATATAGGTTGATTTGATTGTTTGTAGAAGTGGAATTAGTTGATTGATTAGGGATTTGAGAGAAATGATGAATCGTAGAAAGAGGAAGCCTGGAATCAAGGGAGGGTACGGTATGATTTAAAGAGAAAGGGTAGGGTAGGTAGCAAAGCCACCGACCTTTCTCTTTAATATTATTTAAATGTTATTATAAAAACTTGTAACACAATGTTAATTTGAGTTCTATAAAAATTATTCTTTCTATAATTAATTAATTAAATTCATTTTTTTTAAATTGTACATATATGTATGCGGAGGAAAATATGGTTTTGAACATGTTTTTTAATGTAAACTAGTTTTTTTGTCGCTGCGTGTTGCGGCGAAACCGAGCAAATGATAATGTAAAAAACGTGATTTGAAAATAAAGCATGTTGTTTAGAAAGCCAAACCATTAGAACGGTTTAGTTTATTATCGTACTGTTTTATGATACCAAATAAATACTTTATTATAAGTACATTTTCGTTTTTAACAAAACTTATAATGAAATGTCCGGGAAAAAAAATCAAGCATAACTACATACTTAAGTTTTAGAAAAGTTATAAACGTAAATTATTAAAAAAGTATCAAATTAATCGATAATATATGTTCTAAAAAAAGAAAAGAGAATTATTAAAAGAATGGTATAAGAAATACATGGTTTAAAAAAAGGAAAAAAATTAAAAATATGTTATTAAAAATAAAAAATAATAAAAAAGTTATATATTATTATAAAATAAAAATTACTATCATCCTTCAATAACAATATATATATATATATATATATATATATATATATATATATAATACTTGTTTAAAATTGAAAATTAATATCAAAGATATATGTTTGATATTGTATCATGTATGTTAGTATTGATTTTTTTCTTATATTATTTTTTATATGTCTATGTATTATATAGTCGCTTTCTATAGATGAAGAATAAAAATTGAGCTATGACTTTGCTTCTTAGTTATTTCATTATTGTTGATTTTTTAACTTTAACTTGTTTCTTGTAAAGAGAGGTCGCTAAAAATTATATTTAAAGAGAATAAGTGGTCCACATTTCTTAGTTATACTTACCCTACATATATTTAGGGACATTATCATAAGAAGCTCTTCATTCTTCAGAATCGAGAGAACTTTATCTATCGATTGATATATGTCTTATTATTATTATTTTTTTTTCTGAGGTTTAATTTTTAAGGAGTGAGATTAGGTTTTTTTTTTTTTTTTTTTTAGTTTTAACTTTTGAATATTAACATTAAGGGTATAGGGTTTATTCGTAGGGTTTGATAATGTTAGATATAGTTTTCTCAGTTTTTCATGAAGAGAATTGAATATTAACATTAAGGGTATAGGGTTTATTCGTAGGGTTTGATAATGTTAGATATAGTTTTCTCAGTTTTTCATGAAGAGAAACTTTTCATGATCCTCTTCTATATACTATATAGATTCTATATAGATTTATGTGCAAACTTCATTTTGCCAAAAACATGTTTGAAGTATTTTTGTGGTAACACGTCTACCATGGGGTGTGGTATCAGGGAGAGGCTCAGGGTGCTTAGGTAGCAGCTGTCCCCAAGGCGGAACACTGCCCTTTCTATTCAATCTTTGATGCCCACGTGAAATCTTCCCTGATCTCCCCAGATGTTAATTATTGATTTTGTGTGGGTATTTTATTGTTTATTAGTTGACTTTTTGTTTTTTCGTTTACTTTGTTTCTGTTTTTTTGTAAGTTGAAGAGGAAGCATCGAATTAAATGGAAGGGTGAGATAAGGGGAGTGAGGGTGGGAGCGTGATAGAATTCTATCACTCGTTTTTTTTGGAACACCGCCGCCACCACTCTCATCACTCGTGAAAAAAAGATCGCGTTGAACATATCACGCGTTGTAAAAAATTGATTGTATGTGTATGACTTGTACGTTGTGTATTAATACTTGTACGATGGAATTCCATCAATAGTGATGACCCCTGCCACTAAAAAATGCTTGTGAGTGATAGAATAGTGGTTGCTGACATGACGGAACATGATTCGATGTTTGTGAGTGATGGAATTCCATCACTTGTAACCACCTCCACTCCCTTAATAATGGAATATTTTTATTCTAAAGAAGACCCTTTAGAATTTAGTTTTAATTTTAAAAATACCATTCAAATTTAGTTTTAATTTTAAAAAGACCCCTCAAATTTAATTTTAATTTTAAAAAGATCCCTTGAAATTTGTTTTTTTTTTGGAACACCGCCGCCACCACTCTCATCACTCGTGAAAAAAAAAGAACGCGTTGAACATATCACGTGTTGTAAAAAATTGATTGTATGTGTACGACTTGTACGTTGTGTATTAATACTTATACGTTGGAATTCCATCACTAATGATGACCCCATCAACTAAAAAATGCTTGTGAATGATAGAATAGTGGTTGCTGACATAGCGGAACATGATTCGATGTTTGTGAGTGATGGAATTCCATCACTTGTAACCACCCCCACTCCCCTAAGAATGGAATATTTTTATTCTAAAGAAGACTCTTTAGAATTTAATTTTTAATTTTAAAAATACCATTCAAATTTAGTTTTAATTTTAAAAAGACCCCTCAAATTTAATTTTAACTTTAAAAAGATCCTTTGAAATTTGTTTTTTAATTTTAAAAAGGCCCCTTAATTTTTTTTGGTTATATGCTAATGTTTTAAAGTCTAATTTAATTTAATTTAATTTAAAACAAGATCAATGTTTGGGATTCAAGTGAATCTTTTCATTAGTTAATTGTGATAACCTTAAATACAGAACTGGAAACAAAGAGAACAACCCACGACTCAAGTAAACCACGACATCAACTAACTAACCACTAAACTTGAACGATAACCTAAGACTTGGACTCGTAACTCACGACTGAAATCAAACACGTGCACAAATTAAAAGAAACAAAATAATAAAAAGAAAACATCAAAACAATATTCTCCTTGAGAGCCACGTCACTTGATTCCATGCCACATCATTAGAACTCTAAATTAATGATCTAACATCAAACACTAAACTATTTTCTGTAACTTTTTAAGGTCCTTTTTTTATACGTATATAGGAGGTAAATAGAGACAAATAACAAAAACTACAGTAGCCCAATCGGCTAAATTGCTTCCTCTGTTTATCAGGGTTTGTTTCGATTTTTTTCCAATTGGAAGACAATACACATGGGTCCTCCAAAATTATTTCTTAATTCGATAATTACAACCCTACAAATAGATGGGTCCTCCAAAATTTATTTATTCATTAATTACGACCCTACAAACAAAATAATACTATAAATAACAGTTGATGAAAAGAGAATTGATGACTCCCAGCACGTCTAAATTCAGATATTCTTTCTTGTGATTTATGAACCACAACTTTACTTTCACACATTGATAAAATTCTAACTTAGGGGGAGGGGGTTCGACTCCCAGCAGGATTGTAAGAAGAAATTAACCTTTCAAAAAAAAAAAAAAAAAAAAAAGAGAATTGATGACCCACACGTCTAAATTCAGATATTCTTTCTTGTGATTTATGAACCACAACTTTACTTTCACACAGTGGCGAAGCTTAAGATTTCCGACCGAGGGGTCGAAAACATATATACCTAAAAAAATTAAAAAACCCAGGGATCGAAAACGTATATACCTAAAAAATTCTATACGAAGACTACATAACGAACACTAATAAGCAAAAAGTTCAAGGATCGGACCCCTCCGGCCCCTTCTATCCTACGCCCCCTACTTTCACACCAATGTTTTTATAACCAAACCATATCACATCACAAATAGTTTTATATATACACTCTTTTGAGCATTTAAATATTAATTTACTTGTTTTTCCTTTTATTTTGTTCTTTTTATTCCTTTTATACGTTCTTTTAAATTTAATATCTCACATATTTCCCAATTATAATTATAACTAGTGAAATTCTCCCGCTCTTCGTGGCGGGAAATCTGTCGGTATCTGTTTGGTTTCCTACCGTACCGACACTCACTATATTAATTGAAAGAAAAAACCTTATATCGATGGAAAACAATAACAAGGAATATCGATACCGGTACCAATGTTGTTTAGTTGATATCGATCGGTTCGGTCGATTTGCGTTCTATGTTTATTTTTTTCAACACTGTGATATAAACTTTTAATGAAACGAATATTGTGTCGGTATCGTTCCAAAACAAACCGAAACAAATTGAACAACATCTATATAGGCACCATATTTATTTTTATTGTTTTTGATAATCTAACACGGCATCGCTGCCATATTGTACCGAATCGAACAACATTGGTACACGTATGTATTGATTTTTATTGTTTCCTGTCTGCTAACGTATATCATGCCGCTATCGTAGTTAATCAAACCAAAACCAAACGAACAAAATCGGTTCACTATCGGTATTTATTTTTATTGTTTTATTTTTCTTTCGTTAAATTGATATTATATCGTTACCGTACCATACGAAACATCATTAGTATGTGTAACGCCCACTTTTTCATAAGCTAAATTGACGATCTTAAGACATTAAAAAATTGAAGTTTAAAAAAAAAACCTCCATACTTTTTACATTGGAAAGTAATGATAATAATAACATTAATATACAAATTTTAACATGGGCATAACCCATTCGTACGATAATCGATTCCTTGCTTTTAACAAATTTCATTCAAAATTAAGTGCTACGACACTTTTTAAACATATAAAGGTTGCAACCATACAAAATTCATTACAGGTATTTTGACCAAGCTACCCATAATAAGATTTTAAAGAAAATAACCAAACTACTTATGAACATCCTAGACTTACCTTTTAACATTACATCACAAAAATCATTTTTGACCATTTTGCAAGAAAGCGACTTTAACCGGAAGCGCATATATGGGTGAAGTGGTGTGTTCGATCCGAGCTCGCCATCCTAAGCTTGAGATTTACGTAATGCCACAATAACAAAATTTGTCAATAAGTTTACATATCATATAACGCTAAATTTCAATAATCATAACAACCAACTTTCTAATATGCGTTCTTTAACATACATTATCAACAATATATCAATCCCCTACGAATGGGTCGACATAGATTATGATTTACTTTCTTATCTTCCTTCTAAATGGTCGACCCATTCATAACGGAACGACAAAATGCAACACATTCTCATTCTCATTCTCTTTCAAATAACCCCTTCAACAAAGAACATTAAGGAACTCTAACTTTTACACTCTTATTCTAATCCAAACCGACTCGTTCATCACAGACCGTTATGGAGCTTTACTTTCGCATTCTCATTCTAATACAAATGTCTTCTAAAAAGCAACTGGTATTAAAGGAACAAACAACTAACGATATTAAATAAACTTGTAAGTAGCGAACTTACCTCGTTCTTGAGCTTTTTATTGCGAACTGGGGCTTCCTCCTTAGTCTTTTAATCCTACACATATATCCATTCTTACTTAGATTATGTCTTTCATTTACATAACTATCGCAATCACATATAATTCGCATTCCATAACACAATTCACAAGGTATCAACTTCACATTTTTCCACCTACAATACAAGACTTCCTAATTCATTCATATTTACAAAAACCAACTATTCAAGCATTTAATCGAACACTTGGTGTGTGTATAACATTTTAAGCACAATGTACATGTATTCAATGCACAATTTCACTAGTAGTCTTCACAACTCTTTTAATCAACTAAATACACATAACTCATTCATTCTACAACATAATAATCCATGAATATCCTATTACATATATATTCATCCATTGAAATTACTCAATTTATTTAACTTACAAAATCATCATCCTACTAGAACAAGTGGGTTTTCCCCCAAACCTTTAATACAATCAAATTCAAGCATAATACACCTTCTATATGATGATTCTAACTCATATACAAGTTCAATTTCATACTATTTCACTGATTGGTTAAAACCCACTTCATCAAAATGCATCAAAACATAAAATTTTAACTCACCTTATGTTCAAGACTGTAACACCCCAAAAACGGGTTTGGTAATCAAACCACGTTAATATTACTGACGGGTAAAATACCGTTAGTGGTAAAAATTTACCCGGTAAATATTAGGATTTAAATAATTAATCCTAATAATAAATAAAAAGTGAATAAAAGATTTTAAGAAAATAAAATGATAGAAGGCCCGAGTTAACGTTGTAAACCATGTGATTGAAAGTAGTTAACTTTGATAAACTAAGTTAACTGAGCATGAAGTCGAACAGTAGCTTCGACATAGAAAATAAGTGAGGCGGAATAGTCGTGATTGTTAATGACCAATTTAACCGCCTTGTAAATGATTGACAATAGTTTGACGCGTAACAAGCTAGATGAAAGCTTGGAGGAGGGAGCGGGTCAAACGGAGCAAGTACGGAAAGAAAAGCGTGGCGTGGATGCGAGGTAAGTGTAACTTACACACTTATGTAGAATACCCGTTTATTCAATACGTTGTAAACGTGATAACGATAATAATGGAAATATGGAAATTTGTCAAGTGTCGACTAATGTAATTCAAGGTTAAAAGGATACTCATGGCGTAAGCCGAAATGGGTTGAATTTGTAAGAAAAGAGTGTAAAAGAAAAAGGGTATGGTTATAAAATCAGGGATGGGATGGATGTATGAATTGGAAATCAAAAACGATGTTTTTGATTAAATAGATAATGTTGGGCATATAGTCCAAACGGGTCGAATGGTGCTGATAACACCATTTGACAATATCGACTAATGTGGTTGTCAAGTCTTATGTTAACAGGACCGATTAGCAAATCGGATAATTGCGTCACCATTGATGGTGTGATAATGAAAACGAGGTATAAATCGGGTCTACTTGTTGATCCGGGCCAGGTACGCATAATTATGTTGTAGTTAAAAGTGTTATTTTGGTCGAATAATTTGAGAGAGAGTCCTTCGTCATAAAAGGACTAAAATCGACCAAAACGCCCTTGTAGGCTAAATGGAACAAACGACCCTTAAAGGTTGTTTGGAAACGAGTTTTATGACTAGGTAAATACTTAGAATAAGTATAGAAGCTGAAAGAGGTATTATATTAGCCAAATGGCACTATTTGAGTTTTTGCCGTAAAATAATGATTCGAGAGGTAAAATTTGGTTTATATTGATCACCACATTAAACCTACCATAAATACAGTTGTGGTGGGAGATTATAGGATAAGAAATGTGGTTACGGAATGCTAGAAGCAATCGAAAGCTATTTTAGGCTCGAAAGTGCTTAAATACCCTTAACGGGTCAAAATAAGCATACGAGCGAAAATGGGTTTAATTTGTGTAATAAACATGTGATTAGAACCTAATATGGTATATAACATTTATTTGAAGAAGTGTAGGTGATATAGGAATCAAACAAATATGTTTTTTTTTGATAAAATGCATGAACGGGTAAAATTTGATAAAAAGGTAACGAGTCGAAGGCTTGTAAGTCTCAAAATTTATTTATGTTGGATGTTGGATTTTAACTCCATATGATGAAGAATTAAATTACGGACGCGTAGGAAAAAGAATCGGGTAAAACGGATTAAAAACGAGAGAGTTATGCTCGTTTCCGTGAAATCGGGTTAAGCTGGGAACGTACAGCAACTGTTAAAGCAGCATTCTGCTGAAAAGGGGGCTAGGCGTCACGCGACGCCCCCTAATTCGGAAAAATGTTATTTTTTTTGTTTCTTTGACCCATGGCACTTGTTTAAACTTATTAGTTGACTATCAAAACTAACTTTTAAGTTGGTTTTGGTCTTAGGTGATGTTGGGCATGCTACGGATGACGATCAAGCAGCTACGAAGAACCGAACACACGAGATTAAAGCTTCCGCACGGCGTTACATCATAACTTTTAAATGGCGAACGTATTTATATTATATTGAAAACTTTTAAGTTGTAAAAGTTTTAAATTACTCGTATTTTCTAAGGATACTTAATCGTAATTACATGTTTGATATCGTATTTATAGGACAAATTTCAAAATAATAACATGGGTGTTACAAGTTGGTAATCAGAGCTCAAGGTTGTTGACAAATGTGTTCGGTTCGAGGCTTGATCGCAAATCCGGTAAGTACATGTATGTTAATAGTTTAGCATGCTAAAGTGTTGTAAACAACATATAGGGCTATCGTGTGATACACGTTACCCCAATTAAAATGATTGATATAGTTGATGAAAATACGCGCGTTGACGCGTATAGTAGAAAATGCCTTGTATTATAATACGGGCGATTATTGAAGTTGACGTTACTAACTTTTGTGAATGTTTTAATTGAAGGACACTCGTGTTTGAAGACGACGAGAGTCAAACGAATTGTGGATATGATGATGGAATTGTCCGAGATATGGCAAGGAGAGCATAATCATCAAGGACCTAAATCGCGTAACGATCGCAAATAAGTAATGGCAAGAAAGCCCGTTAAGGCAAGCATTACCAGGTGCACATTTTAAATATAATTACACAAATAGTAAGTAATATGCAACAAATATGTAGAAATTGAAAGTTGCATATGTAGATTAAAAACTTGGAAAAACCCGAATAGAAAATGTATTCGGGATATTGTTTCCAAGAGAAACAAATAGAGGCATTACTTACATAGGGCGTGATGTGAAAACTATAAAAAGGTCATGCGTGTCATGTGTTAATCGCTTACTCTGGCCAAGTAAGTAGTGGCATATGATACCATGAACTTCTTATAGCGGACACATTTACATCCGATGTAGTAAGGACGGGGTGAATAGGACAAATTAAAAAGTACCTAAATGAAACAAATGAACAAAATAGTTGAAAATAATGTAAACGCACAGCCGGGTGACGGAAGCGTATTACATTAGGGTAATGAGCCCGATAGAAGGGACAAGGATTAATGTAAATGATGATATAAATGAATGATCAGAAGAAAATTCACGAAAATAAGTCATCTTGGACGAAAGGGCCATGGTGAACAAAACGGGCAAGTAAAACCAAAGTATATATGACCGCCGGGTCATAAAAACAAAGGTGTTGCCCACATGAAAAAGATAATCAAGGTTGTTAACTTTAGTCGTAGGAAAGCAAGGATAATGATGATAATCGTCACTCATATTTAATGAGGCCGCCAATGGTGGTCACGTAAAGAATAAAAGACATGGTCGAATAAAAGCGACGGATTTCGCTAAGATGACCAAGTAAATCGAAACAAAGTCTTAATGCATACCGGAAGGGGGTGCAATGATAACGATTTTGGTAAAACACCCGGTTGATGGGTAAGGAATTAAACGCATGCGTAGACTGAGAAACAGGAACGCGAAATAGAAAGTCAAAAGACTCGGAATATGAGTCATGACTAAAAGATGACAAGACTTTTCGCAAACATAAATTTTGGTAATTACGTTCAACCATTTCAAAGTTGGACGGGTCAAATAAAGGATGAAGTTTGACATTCATAAGTGATGAAAATTCACCCAAAATGAGTCAAACGAGTCAATTAAGGAATAACGCTTAATATAATAGGAAAACGCAAACCGATGAAACCGGAAAGCTAAAAACAATAAGATAGAAGGACCCGTGTAATGGGTGGTAAAGGAGTATAAGTATGAACCGGGTAACGGTAAGCGTATGACAAACTGACGTGTAAATGACGTTAGAAGTCGTAAAGTCGGAAAGATAGTCCGAAAGTAAACAAATGAAACCTTAGACTACGGTCAAGGTCAACTAAAGCTCAAAAGCAAAATTAAATGATTCCAAACATAACAAAGGATGCCTTAAAGCTATATATGTATAGACAGACAATTGAATAAAGACTAGAGTAAAAGAAGATCTACGGGATCATCATAACCTACGGGATATTAATTAGTGTAAAGGTCTACGGGGCCAAAATGAACCACGGGTCATAAATTGAAGCAAATGGATAATAAGGGCCTCGCCTTAAAAAAAAAGTGAAAGCTTAAGGAAATAGTCTACGAGGTTAAGTGAAGGAACCTACGGGTCAATAGTGTAAGGTGAGGGAACTTGTTACGATTCCCCGCGTAAAACGAGAACGGAAAACAATAAATTATGGGTTGTCAATTTCCTTGATATGAGTAATTGACATAGTTAAAGAGAAAAATGTTAGACTAAAATTCAGTTTTTGTAAGAAATAACATTCTTACAAATATAAATTCTGATAGGAAAAATTGAATAGTAAGCATGAAAGATTCAAGTCTTGAAACTAATAGGTGCAAGACGATATATTTGAAAAAGTGATATTTTCGAAAATGAAAGGTTGATATGAATTAAACATGATGTGACACGATCACGGTCAAGAAACGCAATGTGAGGTAGAATCACATTATAACCAAGCGAGCGGTAAAAGTAACTGGACTAATAAGTCTAGTTAGTGAGACCGGTTAAGGTCAGCAATTCAAATCAAGAAATTTGGCTTGCTTATAAGCGGTAAATTCGGTATAACTGAACCGAATAAATAATTATGAAAACAAAAGAAATTGTTGCTAAAAGTGAAAGATTTCACTAAAGACCTTTAAACGGGTCAAAGTAATGGATTCATAAATAATTCGATAGTATATGAAAGCGATGGATATCGCTAAGTTAATTAAACTAGTGGAAATAACGAGATTACGTTATTTCAAGTCGCATTATGTCATGTAAGATATGTAGATGATTAATAACCAAAAGGATATTACCATACTTTTCTGGTAATACTAACAATCGGTTAAAGTATGAGAAATGCTTAATTGATTATCGAGAGCAAATGCATGGAGTTGAACTCGATAAATTAGGTAAGAAAAAGGTTTCGGGGACGAAACCTCTTTAAGGGGGTAGACTTGTAACACCCCAAAAACGGGTTTGGTAATCAAACCACGTTAATATTATTGACGGGTAAAATACCGTTAGTGGTAAAAATTTACCCGGTAAATATTAGGATTTAAATAATTAATCCTAATAATAAATAAAAAGTGAATAAAAGATTTTAAGAAATAAAATGATAGAAGGCCCGAGTTAACGGGACCTAAAATAAACTTAGTCATAAATATTCCCGAACCCGCTAAGCTAACTAGGAATGTTTGACCCGGTTAATAAGAGGGAATATGAATTGTAAATAAGTAGGTTATAACCTACTTAATAATTAACGAAACATGAGGGACCAAAATTAGATATTTGGAAAAGTTTAGTTATTAAAAACAAAAATAAAAAAACACACCACACATAGTGTGTGCGTGTGTGAGATCGACCAGGAGCAAGCTCCATGGAGCCAAGCCCTAAACACAACAAATTCTTCAAATTGGAGGGGCAATTGAAGGCCAAATTCGGAATTGAATACATAGAAACGATCACCAAGTCAAGGGGATCGTAAGGTATGTCGAATTTCTAACATTCGTGAAGTTGTAAAATTTTGATAATCATCCTAATCGCGAATTAGGCATGAATTTGAGAGGCTATGGCTAGATTAGTGATGTATACTTGCTTAGGAAAGAAACCTTAAGTGAAAATCATACATAACATGCTATAGATTGATGAATTTGGTGAAATAACACACTTAGATAAGTGGGTTTTGATGTTATGATGAAATAGATGATATAGTTATGCTTAGAATCATCATGCATGGTAAGTAATCAGGAAATACTTAAACAATTTGCAAGTTTGAGTATTTGATCATAAGTGATAGTGGTGAATTTTGATGTTAATCTTGGCAAAAATAACTAGTTATGAACTAGTTGGAAATGTGTAAAAATGTATGCACATTAGGTGTTTGTTAAAATGCCTAAATGAAAACTAAAGTGTTGAAATTAGAGTGAAAATGTGCATTTGAATGATATGGCAGTTAGGTGTGATATGAAGTGATAAGGGTCCTAAATACTAGGTTGAATTAGATTAATGTTGTAAACCATGTGATTGAAAGTAGTTAACTTTGATAAACTAAGTTAACTGAGCATGAAGTCGAACAGTAGCTTCGACATAGAAAATAAGTGAGGCGGAATAGTCGTGATTGTTAATGACTAATTTAACCACCTTGTAAATGATTGACAATAGTTTGACGCGTAACAAGCTAGATGAAAGCTTGGAGGAGGGAGCGGGTCAAACGGAGCAAGTACGGAAAGAAAAGCGTAGCGTGGATGCGAGGTAAGTGTAATTTACACACTTATGTAGAATACCCATTTATTCAATACGTTGTAAACGTGATAACGATAATATTGGAAATATGGAAATTTGTCAAGTGTCGACTAATGTGAATCAAGGTTAAAAGGATACCCATGGCGTAAGCCGAAATGAGTTGAATTTGTAAGAAAAGAGTGTAAAAGAAAAAGGGTATGGTTATAAAATCAGGGATGGGATGGATGTATGAATTGGAAATCAAAAACGATGTTTTTGATTAAATAGATAATGTTGGGCATATAGTCCAAACGGGTCGAATGGTGGTGATAACACCATTTGACAATATCGACTAATGCGGTTGTCAAGTCTTATGTTAACAGGACCGATTAGCAAATCGGATAATTGCGTCACCATTGATGGTGTGATAATGAAAACGAGTTATAAATCGGGTCTACTTGTTGATCCGGGCCAGGTACGCATAATTATGTTGTAGTTAAAAGTGTTATTTTGGTCAAATAATTTGAGAGAGAGTCCTTCGTCATAAAAGGACTAA
Source organism: Helianthus tuberosus (assembly GCA_030545235.1). NCBI lineage: Eukaryota > Viridiplantae > Streptophyta > Magnoliopsida > Asterales > Asteraceae > Helianthus > Helianthus tuberosus. Next base: position 50,668,067 of record CM060452.1, on the reverse strand, counting down.
AATCGACCAAAACGCCCTTGTAGGCTAAATGGAACAAACGACCCTTAAAGGTGGTTTGGAAACGAGTTTTATGACTAGGTAAATACTTAGAATAAGTATAGAAGCTGAAAGAGGTATTATATTAGCCAAATGACACTATTTGAGTTTTTGCCGTAAAATAATGATTCGAGAGGTAAAATTTGGTTTATATTGATCACCACATTAAACCTACCTTAAATACAGTTGTGGTGGGAGATTATAGGATAAGAAATGTGGTAACGGAATGCTAGAAGCAATCGAAAGCTATTTTAGGCTCAAAAGTGCTTAAATACCCTTAACGGGTCAAAATAAGCATACGAGCGAAAATGGGTTTAATTTGTATAATAAACCTGTGATTAGAACCTAATATGGTATATAACATTTATTTGAAGAAGTGTAGGTGATATAGGAATCAAACAAATATGTTTGTTTGATAAAATGCATAAACGGGTAAAATTTGATAAAAAGGTAACGAGTCAAAGGCTTGTAAGTCTCAAAATTTATTTATGTTGGATGTTGGATTTTAACTCCATATGATGTAGAATTAAATTACGGACGCGTAGGAAAAAGAATCGGGTAAAACGGATTAAAAACGAGAGAGTTATGCTCGTTTCCATGAAATCGGGTTAAGCTGGGAACGTACAGCAACTGTTAAAGCAGCATTCTGCTGAAAAGGGGGCTAGGCGTCACGCGACGCCCCTTGGCATCACGCGACGCCCCCTAATTCTGAAAAATGTTATTTTTTTGTTTGTTTGACCCATGGCACTTGTTTAAACTTATTAGTTGACTATCAAAACTAACTTTTAAGTTGGTTTTGGTCTTAGGTGACGTTGGGCATGCTACGGATGACGATCAAGCAACTTCGAAGAACCGAACACACGAGATTAAAGCTTCCGCACGGCGTTACGTCATAACTTTTAAATGGCGAACATATATATATTATATTGAAAACTTTTAAGTTGTAAAAGTTTTAAATTACTCGTGTTTTCTAAGGATACTTAATCGTAATTACATGTTTGATATCGTATTTATACGACAAATTTCAAAATAATAACATGGGTGTTACAAAGACAGTTGGATTATGGAGTAATTAAGCACATGCATTTGAATTGTGTCTAAAATCACCACTAATTGCTGAATTTTGAGTTCAATTGAAGGAGTAAGGTTTTTCTGCTCTTCATTCCCTCTGGTCGCGATATACACACCCATAAATACTGGGTTTTTATTTTTCTTATGTTAATTATCTAATTTTACATATTCAACCCCCAAGTTACCTTTTGATGTCATTTTATACACTTTTTCAAGGTTTATGAACTTTCTTTATATTTAAAAACTTAACTAATTATGTAACTCATTCAAACATCAAAATATTTAATCATGCAAATTATGGGGTGTTACAGTATGGATACCTGTATTCATTTTATGGTTTCCGATTTATTTTTCATTTATACTAATCTGTCTGCAACAATAAATGAATATCAGTACCGTGACAATACGAACAGAACGATATTGTTCAAACAATATCGGTGTTTGTACTGTTTTTATCATTATTGGTCGATGATATTGAGTGCATGTATCGTCCTATTACTATAAGGAACCAAACTGATACCGATCCAATGTCTGTGGTAACGTATCGTCACAACATGCATTTAAATAAGCATAGATGCGAATGTAGAATTTTTTTTTAAAAAGTACAAAGACAAGTTAATTACTAAAAAACAAATTAACTTATAAATAAAATACTACTTATAGGAAAACAAACATTTAAGAATTATTAATTACCATTTATAACTAAAAGTTTAAAAAAATCAAAGAATATATAATATACTACTAAAAAATAAATTATTTAAAAAATATGAAATACTATTCATCACAAGTTTAAAATCATATTTATATATATATAATCTTAAAACGAAATGTCGGTGCACCACTCTTTTGACAATAATGCCCCTCAACAAAGAAGTCTTCACCCCTGCTTCTTTTACGCTTCTTCTTCTAGATCTGTGTAAACAATTCTCTATAGTCCAACCTTTGAGGTGAGTTTCTCCTTCTTCCACTCCCTTTGTTCAGTTACTCTTTTACTCCTTCTCCTTTTTCTCCTCTCGGCTAACATGTATATACTCCATGTTCTTTTCCTCAGTTACAACACAAGAATCAGAAAATAAAACTGCGGAATCAACAAATCATCCAGATTCGCAAACCCTAGAACGAATAGGGTTTTTCAGGTCAGTCTTCGTCTGCATCTTGCTTTTAATTCATGGTCTGAGGTACGTAGAAGTGTGTGTAACAGGATAGAACTGAAGAATTTACAAAGGTAATTTTAGAACGACCTTACGAAACGACGACGGCAGCCCTCCTTCCCAAATCAGACTAGATCAGAGCTCCGGCGTCTTCCGACCGTCATCGTAGTACTCATCTCCATCGACCAAACCGGCATCGGCGGCGGTAGAGCTAGGGTTCCAAAAATTGGGTCTCTAAATGTTGCAATGTTGGTTGCTCTAAAGTGCATCGTTAGCGGTAACGTGCCCGATTCCCTACGGTATGCATCTCTTTTAACGACTGAACCCTAATTTTGAGAGAAAATATTAAATAGCTTATATGCAATCTTCTTGGTTTTTTCATGATAAATCTTTTGAAGCATGTTTAGGGAAATGATTTTACCATTTCAGTTGAATTAGATATGTTACTAATTCATTCGTTAGTCTGAGGAATCTAAAGAAAATGGTTTAACTTTATTGTGTTTTGGTTAATGTTCATTGATTGTAGACTTGATAATTTGGGAATTGGGATTTTGTTTGAATCTTTTTTTTTTCTTTTATCCGTCTATTTCATGCCATTCATTATGGAATTTTATAATTTATTTGTTTAATTAGGGCTTTGTATATTTGTTGATAGGATTATCTGCAGAGATGGAATAGGAGTTTGGTTCAGGAGTTTTGCTACAATCTATGGTTATAGTTTCTTTGTGATATGTACTGGGTTGGGCGTATGGGTCTGCATGTATGGGGCGGGGTCGTATATGTCATGGGTTATTTTGTGGTGATATGAGATGCTTCGTCACCCGATGGAGAACCGTAGAACCCCATAGATTGCTGTTCGTGCGGGCCCGCATAGAAGTGTTGAGAGACTGCATTTCAGCCAAAAGCCTCTTGAACATGGTGTCATGCTGGACAAAATGACCGTGGGTTTGTTGTTGGAATTTGGCATTGGTGAGTTTCGGTTTTCCATTGGATCTAGACCACTCTAATACCACTGATGTGGTTCAATCAGTGGTTGAAATGGCTAAAGAAATAAGATAAGGACTTGAAAGAAGTTTAGAGGGAAGGCTTGGATCAAACTTTCTCATGCATCGAGATGGCCTTTAAATAGGAAATACATGGGACTTGACTCAACTACCCTACTGGTACGTGGAATATGGAGCATCCTCCTCTATCCCTTTCTTATCGCCACACATTTGGAAATAGAAAACAAATAAAAAACTGACAAATAACCCATGACATTCAAAGGCGTAGCTTGAGAATTCCGACCGGGGGGTCGGAAGTCACCGGACTTAAAATTATAACTTAAAAATTATAAAACCGGGGGGTCGAAAACGTATATAACTAAAAAATTATATACGAAAACTACATACCGGGCACTACAGAGCGAAAAGTCCAGAGGGTCGAGCGCCCCCCCCCCCCCTACGCCCTTGATGACATTTGTGATCCAACCCCATGCATGCCAACCCATAAAGCTTTTAGTTTCATGCCAGTTATAAAATAGAAAAAAACACACTTTTATTACATCAATGTCTCTTTCTACATATAATGTTAGCTCTGGCTTTTTACTCAAAATGTTGAAATAGTCAAATATAAAAATAATAAATTTATTGTCTATCAATCAACGTTGCTTTGTAAATACTACAGGTGGTGTTTTTTAAGGCAGGAGTCTTGGGGTGACTTACAAAAATGCTAATCTTCTATAGTCTTATGAATCAAACCTTATGTGTTTGCATTGTGATGTAAACAAAACTTTTTTCCTTTGTCAGGGGTTCAAAGAATTGTTGCAGCTTTTACAACTGCAAAGGTAAATGTTATATGCTTTTGTATTGTGTTATTGAACTTTTGATTTGTGCAGCATGATGGTTAATGGTTATGTTTTGTTATTATATATTTTTTTGTAGTGATAAGATTTATTTATGTAGTATACTACTACATCGTGCAGTAGTAGACTTATTTATTTATGTAGTATAGTATAGCATATTCATGTAACATTGCAAACGGTAAACTTATTTATATAGTATAGGATATTCATGTAACATCGCAAATGGTCAACTTATTTATATAGTATAGTATATTCATGTAACCTCACAAATAGGTCGTTGTTACCGCAAGGGCAATTTTTATTGTGGTTTGGACAAAATCAAGGATAAGGGTATTTAAGGAATATTATAAAAATCACAACCCATTTTAATTCAAAACCTTACTTGCCATTTCCTTCTTAATTCAACCCATTTTGTATAGATGGTTTATACACTTTTAGGGTTCCAAAGTTCATTGATCTTCATTTTGTTTACAACAGATTCATGAGAAAATAGAAGACAATTGGGATGGGAAAAGATAATCAAGAAGGGTGGATATATCAGCTTATCCGGGATCAAGTGCCGAATGATCGTCGTATGCTAATGCCTTGACAAGGGATCTGTTGAGTTTCACATAACTTTATACAACTAATACCTGGAAAATATTGAATATGCAACCATCTATGTACATTGTATTAAACACATAATACACTTGGATTTTCTTTTATTGTATGTGCCTAAATAATGGCTAACTTGGTTGTATCTGGAGTTGGTAATACCTTTGTTGATTTACTACTTTCAGTACGTGAATATACGGTTTTGCCGCCGCAAAGCGCGGCATGGCTAAATCCTAGTGTATATATAAATTTCAAATCTTATTTTCTTGTGAATTATATTATGTGATTTATTTTTAACATATTAATTGAATAAACAACATTATTTATAATTAAAAAACTTTAAATAAAAAATATAAAAAAGGAAGGGGAATGGGAAGAAGGGGGAACCACACCCCATGTTTGAGGGAGGACGGTGAGGTGGAAGGAGAGGATGATGTGGACTTAGGGGAAGAAGGAGGAACGGGGAACCGCCCATAGCGTAAGAATGCGACTAAGACCATGTGTCATGGTAATTTGAAGCAGGCATGTTCTTGCCACTTCACGCCCCAAAATGCCATGTGCACCACCCCCGCGGGCATGATTCGTCCAAAATTTCAAATGGCGTGTTTGTAGAAACGCCCGGATGATTTTGGTTTGTCCAATAGAATTGTTTGCTTTTGTTTTTTGTTTTATTTTTCTAAAAAAATAATAATAATTGGGTAATCATTGCAAGGACATTATACCATTACACCTTTTTTTTCCATAATACCTCGAGTGCCACATGTCGTTTCATGGCCAAGGGAAGAGCCATTATGATAATGCCCGACTTCAAATGGTCTAAGATTTATGAAACTTTAAAGAAGGTTAATTTTAGAGTAGAGTTAATTACTATTTTCGTACCTGTGGTTTGTCAAAAATCACTATTTTAGTCCATTAGTTTAAAAATTGCGATTTCAGTCCCTGTGGTTTCACTTTCGTAACCATTTCAGTCCACCTCCGTTAAACCCATCCATTTATTCTGTTAAGTACACGTGAGTTGACCAAAATGCCCTTATTAATAAAAAACAAAAAGATATCTAAATGAGTTAATTACTGTTTTCGTCCATGTGGTTTGTCAAAAATCACTATTTCAGTCCATTAGTTTAAAATTTACGATTTCAGTCCCTGTGATTTAACTTTCGTAACCATTTCAATCCAGTCTCCTAACACCGTCTATTTTACCATTAAGTTTTTAATAAAATACCTAAATTACCCTTATGTTAATTAAATATGGACTTATATGATTTTATTATTGGATTTATATGATTTTATTGTTGTATGACATATAGACTTAAATTGGATTATAGGGTTCGACCCACCATGGCTTCGGTAGAAGTAGAAGTCTGGCATTATTTTTACATATATGGTTCCAAAATTTTAATTTTGGATCTTAGAATGAGAAAATGTCCAGGTAAGCATTATTTTTCAAAGTTATTATGTTAACTGATGCTGCAAGGAAGATATTAATTGGGGTGGGTTAATGGGTCGCCGGACATAAGAGGGTGGGGTTGTGATGCCGGAGAAGATGACCGGAAACTTTTACCAGAAATGAGAGAAAGGATGGAGTGGGGTGGGGTAGCGTGAGGTTGTGTTTTAACAAGTGGGTCCTAGAATACAATCTTTTAAATTTCCATGGTTTTTTATTTAATTAACACAAGTGTAATTTAGGTATTTCATTAAAAACTTAACGGTAAATAGACGGTGTTAGGAGATTGGACTGAAATGGTTACGAAAGTGAAACCACAGGGACTGAAATAGTGATTTTTGACAAATCATAGGGACGAAAACAGTAATTAACTCATTTAGATATCTTTTTATTTTGAGTTAATTACTGTTTTCGTCCCTGAGGTTTGTCAAAAATAACGGTTTCAGTCCATTAGTTTAAAAATTGTCATTTCAGTCCATTAGTTTCATTTTCGTAACCATTTCAGTCCACTAACTTAACTCCATCCATTTATTTTGTTAACTTTGAGTTAACTAACTAATTCAGGGACGGTTTGCGTCAGTTTTAGAAACGCAGGGACTTAAGTGTAAACTCTAAAACATTAAAAGAAAAAAATAGTAAATTCCAAAAAATCAAAAAAATTCCAAAAAACCAAAAAAATTCCAAAAAACCAAACAAATTCCAAAAAATTCTAAAAAATAATAAAAATTCTAAAAAATCATAAAAATTCTAAAAAATTCTAAAAAATCCAAAAAATCCGTTTCGGCGCGAACTGTTTCGAACCCGAACCGTTTCGAGCTGAACCGTTTCGACGCGAACCGTTTCGACCCGTACCGTTTCGAGCCGAACCGTTTCGACCCGTACCGTTTCGAAGCCGAACCGTTTCGAGCTGAACCGTTTCGAAGCCGAACCGTTTCAAGCCGTACCGTTTCGAACCGAACCGTACCGTTTCGAACCGAACCCTTTCGAGCTGAACCGTTTCGAACCGAATCGTTTCGAGCTGTACCGTTTCGAACCGTACCGTTTCGATGCGAACCGTTTCGAACCGAACCCTTTGGACCCGAACCGTTTCGACCCGAACCGTTTCGACGCGAACCGTTTCGAAGCCGAACCGGTACGGTTCGATTCGAAACGGTTTGGTTCGAAACGGTTCGGTTCGAAAGGGTTCGGTTCGAAACGGCACGGTTCGAAACGGTACAGCTCGAAACTGTTCGGTTCGAAACGGTTCAGCTCGAAACGGTTCAGCTCGAAAGGGCTCGGTTCGAAACGGCACGGTTCGGTTCGAAACGGTACGGCTTGAAACGGTTCGGCTTCGAAACGGTTCAGCTCGAAACGGTTCGGGTTCGAAACGGTTCAGCTCGAAACGGTTCGGCTTCGAAACGGTACGGGTCGAAACGGTTCGGCTCGAAACGGTACGGGTCGAAACGGTTCGCGTCGAAACGGTTCAGCTCGAAACGGTACGGACGGTTCAGCTCGAAACGGTTCGGGTCGAAACGGTTCGCGTCGAAACGGTTCGGGTTCGAAACAGTTCGCGCCGAAACGGATTTTTTGGATTTTTTAGAATTTTTTAGAATTTTTATGATTTTTTAGAATTTTTATTATTTTTTAGAATTTTTTGGAATTTGTTTGGTTTTTTGGAATTATTTTGGTTTTTTGGAATTTTTTTGATTTTTTGGAATTTACTATTTTTTTTGTTTTAATGTTTTAGAGTTTACACTTAAGTCCCTGTGTTTCTAAAACTGACGCAAACCGTCCCTGAATTAGTTAGTTAACTCAAAGTTAACAAAATAAATGGATGGAGTTAAGTTAGTGGACTGAAATGGTTACGAAAATGAAACTAATGGACTGAAATGACAATTTTTAAACTAATGGACTGAAACCGTTATTTTTGACAAACCTCAGGGACGAAAACAGTAATTAACTCTTTTATTTTTTATTAATAAGGGCATTATGGTCAATTCACATGTACTTAACAGAATTAATCGATGGGGTTAACGGAGGTGGACTAAAATAGTTACGAAAGTGAAACCACAGGGACTGAAATCGTAATTTTTAAACTAATAGACTGAAATAGTTATTTTTGACAAACCACAGGGACGAAAATGGTAATTAACTCTTTAGAGTAAATTGTCATTTTAGTCTTTGAGATTTGACCAAAATTGACACTTTATTCCAAATAGTTTTTGCTTGTCATTTTAGTCCAAATAATTTCTGTAACTCATTGTGTCTTTTTCCTTCGACATTGTGTTATATTTTTCTGCGTTGTGTTATATTTTATTGGCAAATTGGCCTGTAATAATCCCACCTACACCTTTTTGGCCAATAATAATCCCACCTCAGAATATTCCCCACACCAGTCCCACCTTTCAGATATTTTTCCCACACTGGTCCTCCGTTAAAAATCCCTAACTCAGTTAGCAAAATGGCTGATGTGGTAGCTGACTTATGGATGATGTGTCAAAAAAGATTATGTGGCAGCTGATTAGTATTCCCCTGGTCTTTTACAACTTAAATTTTACATTTATAACCCACATTTACTCTTTACCAACCCCTAATTTATCCCTTTCACCAAGCACAGGCGATCATCAACTACAGGCGATCATCAACCACCGTTCAAGACCAACATCAGCAAATCCATAGGCGATCATCAACCACCGTTCAAGAGGAAAAACAGGTATGTGACTGATTTTATGATTATCGAATTTCAAGCTTTAAAACCCTAAATTTGTAGTTAAAGATTCATAAAATAAAAATGTAGTGGGATGGCTGAATCGGTGCTTGTGAAAGCTTGGCATGGTGGCAAGCTTAACAAACAACCAAAATTGCACTATGAAGGGGGTGAATCTGATATGTTCCAAGTTGAAGTTGATAAAATGTCATATTTTGAGCTTTTGGATTTTGTAATGGAGCATGGTTCATACAAAAGTAAAGATTTTGAAATGTACTACTTAGTTCCCGGAATGAAGTTTGAAGATGGTCTTGTGAAGTTGAATAATGACAACGATGTTAACGAGATGATGGTGAAATTGGGGGATGATGTCAGGCATATTCTCCATCTTTACTGCCAAAAGCCACATATTAAGCCTATTCTGAGAAAGAAAAAGGCCCAGCCCACTAACACAAAAGCCCAGCCCACCAACACAGATGCCCAGCCCACCAACACAGAAGCCCAGCCCACCAACACAGAAGCCCAACCCACTAACATAGAAGCCCAACCCACTAACACAGAAGCTCAGCAAAACCCTACACCCTCACAAGACCTGATAACAGTTGCTAGTTTTATTAAGCCTCCATGTTTTGGTAAACCATCTTCAAGTACACTCCTCATAACACCAAACAAACCTTCTGGTTTTACGAAATCAACTGCTGCAAGAATTCCCACACCTACCAAAACAGTTACAATATCTGAACCACCAACTAGTACACCAACTGATAACAGTCCTGAACCTGTTGAAGACTTAGCTATTATTCCTGAACCCCAAACAGGATCTGATGGTGAAGATGGATCTGATGCTGGGAATGAAGCTGAGGATGAATCTGATGAAGACTGGATAGCAGATGATTTAAATGCTTCTGAGTCAGACAGGGATGATGAAGAATGGGTAGCATCAAGGAAAGCTATTAAGCATAACAGTCAGTTGTCAAAGAAAGACTTGCTTTTAAAGTTATTGAAGGAACTTGAAGTGAAACTAGTTGGTCAACATAATATTGAAGAGGAGGAAGAACATAGTGGTGCAAGTAGCTATGAAGATTCTGAGGGGGATGTTCCTTCACCAGGAGAGAGTGAGGAAGATGACATAAGGGGGAAAAAGAACAAGGTTACTGTCCCAGTTGTTACTTCATATACAGATTGGAGTAAGTGGAATTGGGTGGTTGGTACTAGGTTCCCTTCAAGGGAAGCTTTCAAAAAAGCAGTTACAAATTATGTAGTTACTAATGGGAGGGATTTGTGGATATCAGTTAGTAACAAGAACAGACATGGCAGAATAGGTGTTAGCTGTGTAACAGGGTGTCCATTTAATGTGTATTGTTCCTATCACCCTAGGAAGGGATGTTATATGGTTAAATCTGTAAAGAAGGAACACACTTGTCAAAGAAATATGTCAAAGAATAGGCAACTCACTGCTGACTTCATATCTGACCAGTTCTTTACATTATTTAAAGCAAACCTAAATTGGAGTGCAAAAGATATCCAAGATGCAGTGAAAGAGAAGTACAAGGTTATCATTACAAAATGGTTGGCCTATAAGGCAAAATGCAAAGCTTCTGGGAAACTGCATGGGTCAATGAAAGAACATTACAGTAAACTGGGGTCATATTTGGATGCCCTTAGGGAAGCAAATCCTGAGTCAAGTTTTGAACTTGTAACTGTCCCACCAGAATACTATGATATGCAAAGTGATGCAGAAGTCTTCTTTAGGCTCTTTATTTGTTTTGATGCTTTGAAGAAAGGTTTTTTAGCAGGGTGTAGGAGACTTTTATGTCTTGATGGTTGTTTTCTAAAAACATTTCTAGGAGGCATGCTACTGGTTGCAGTGGGTAGGGATGCAAATAATCAAATGTATCCAGTAGCATGGGCTGTGGTAGAGGGTGAGAACAATGACAGTTGGACATGGTTCATGACTGAGTTGAAGAAGTGTTTAGAAGTACTTGAAGAAGGGAAGGGGTGGACACTTGTTTCTGACCAACAAAAGGTATGTTATGTTCTAATATCTGTTATATTTTGTCATATATATGTTATTTTGAATCTGATAGATGGTGTGTTATAACAGGGTTTACTAAATGCTGTTGCTTTGGTTTGGGCCAATGCTGAGCATAGGAACTGTGCTAGGCACATCTATGCAAATTGGCATAAGAAATTCAAGGGTGATGACTTAAAGGAATTGTTTTGGAGAGCTGCTCGATCCTACAACATACCTGATTTCAAGATGGCAATTGCCGATATGAAGGAAATGGATGCAGAAGCAACAGAAGCATTCATGAGTCAAAACCCTAAATGTTTTTGCAGATGTTATCTTAGTACTGAAGTCAAGTCAGATGTTATTGTGAACAACATGGCAGAGACCTTCAATGGTTATATTCTGCAGAATAGATCAAAGCACATCATCAATATGTTAGAGGATATAAGGGTTGCAATCATGAGCAGGTTAGTTACAAAGCACAATGAAATGTCTGCAAAAAGTGTTGTTGTTTTCCCTAGGATACAGAAGAAACTTGACAAAGAGAAGGATTGGGCTTACAAATGCACTGTATACCCTTCAAGCAATACACTATTTCAAGTCAAGTACATTGATGATGTTTCTGTTGATATCAAGCACAAAAGATGTAGTTGCAGAAAATGGGACTTAACTGGTATACCATGTCAACATGTATGTGCAGTTGCAGGTTTTCTTCATAGAAATGCTGAGGAGTTTGTTCATCCTTCCTACAACAAGGACATCTATCTCAAGTCCTATCAGTTTACAATCCCACCAGTACCTTCAGATAAGTACTGGCCATCTGTTGAATCACCCCTAGAACCTCCACCAGTCAAAGTTGGTCCTGGCAGACCTAAGAAAAACAGGAAGAAAGATCCTCATGAAGTCCCCAAAAAAGGTAAACTTAGTAGGCATGGTATGTTTATGAGATGTGGCAACTGCAAGCAACAGGGGCATACTAGGAAATCTTGTACTGAAGCCTCAGCAGGATCAAGTAAGCAAACAAAGAAGAGGGGGAGGCCCAAAAAGAATCAACTTGCTTCATCGTCGGTCACAACAGTTGAAACTGGCAGTCAACAACAGTCTCAGCATTCACGTGCAACTAAAAAATCCAGGGGAAGACCAAGGAAGGCAGCAAAAATAACCCCAGAAGCTTAAACCTGCTGATGTGTCTTTTGTTATGATTATGAAACTCTTATGCTTTAAACTGGTTGTCTTTTGTTAGGCTTTATGCCGTCTTTTGTTAAGCTTAAACTGGTTGTCTTTTGTAGGGCTTTATGTTGACTTTTGTAATCGTCTTTTGTTGGGTTCAAACTTTATGTAATGGTTAACTTGGTTATGGTTATTATCTAATGGTTAGTATGTAATGGTCATTATGTAAAAGCGAAAGTGCATAAAGTGCATATGTAGCTACTGGTTAACTTGTAATGGTCAATATGTAAAAGCGAAAGTGCATAAAGTGCATGTGTAGCTAATGGTTTGACAAACAACAACAATATTCTTTAATCGGATTTCATTCCAAACTGCCATTCCAAGTCATAACATACAAAACACTACACAATCTATTTCATTCCATATTGCCATACAAAACAGTTTACAACCTAAAAACTAATGCTGCAGTCAAACCAAAAACCAAAAAACAAAACCTAAAACTAGTGCTGCTATCAAACATCTTCTGCTTTTAACATTCTGACCAGCCTTTTTCCTCAAATTTTTGTTCTCTTCCATAAGAACCATCTTGTCAATTTCTAAGTTTGCAATCTTCATTTGTAGTGCCTTGTTTATTTCAACCAGATTATTGGTGCCATCAACATCTTCTTTCCAAACAAAGAACTTGCAATCTGAATTCTAACAAATTAAATCACAAAATGAGGAAGCTTTCAAGGAAAATTATCAACATACAAACTTATTTTACTTACAGGCCATAAAGGGCATCCATAAAACTCCTTCCCTTGTCTAGAACTTCGAGAACCAGCAACTCGCTTCACTGCTACCATCTCATGATTACAATAAACATTCCCATCGGTCCCAATCCTATAGATTCTTGGTTTATTGTTTCGAGAGCATGAAGAAGACGAAGAAGAACTCATCAATATCCCCTAATTGAATCGCGATGGAGAATTCCTGTGAACTGTGAACTAGGGTTTTTTTTTTGGGTTTCAGTTGATAAAAAGAGCCTAGGTATTTAAAAAGGACCAGGGGAATACTAATCAGCTGCCACATAATCTTTTTTGACACATTATCCACAAGTCAGCTGCCACATCAGCCATTTTGCTAACTGAGTTAGGGATTTTTAACGGAGGACCAGTGTGGGAAAAATATCTGAAAGGTGGGACTGGTGTGGGGAATATTCTGAGGTGGGATTATTATTGGTCAAAAAGGTGTAGGTGCGATTATTACAGGCCAATTTGCCTATTTTATTTGACATTGTTTTATATTTTGTGATTAATTATATTTTGTACACTTTTTATTTTTAGAAGCTTTGTAGAATGTAAACTTATCCCATACATGACTAGATTCAAATCGAACTGTACGTAACTAACTCTTATAGTATTATAAAGAAGAAGAAAAAATCACGACTTCTAAGGGGCTGTTTGGCAACATCTGAATGGGTAAGTGCTGAACCAGTAAGAGGTCTGAATGGGTAAGAGACTCTGAACCAGTAAGTGCTGAGCCAATAAGAGCTGTTTGGTTGGACATCTGAATGACTATGCACAATGACTACTTTACCCCTCTGAACTATTTTATGCTGAATGAAATCTATCTGTTTGGCTTAATGCTCTCGAATGACTGAACAAAATGATGAATAATTATAAAAGGAAAATAATAAACATACAAAAAAAAATCCAAATTACACTTAAATACTTCAAAATCCATGAAAATATACTAAATTTTAAATACAAACTAATATTTTGCGTGCAATTTTAATTTTAATCATTTCAAATTAGTTGACTAGCTATCTGGTTACGCAAAGTAGCCATATACTCGATGCCTTGTGAATCCCATTCAATGTCGTGAACGAACTGACCATCACTTTCTCCGCCTTGTACATATGAAAACACAGTGTTCTCGCCGTAGTCCATAAATAATTGTAACCTACAGGTAGAACACCATAATACTAATATAAATGAAAATATGTCACATTAACAAATACCGTTGCCTACTGTAATAGGAAAAAGTAAAGTAATAAAAAAATTTAATCATGGAATTTGTTTTTGAAAAATATACCAAATATTCATGTATTCTTAAAGATCACAAAAAGCACATTTTGAATCCATTTCTAAACAAATGCAATTATGCAAATAAAGGATCTTGTAAACAGGGGACTAAAGCATATTTATTTTTTAGGATATTAATAATGTTACGAAACATTCATATGAGTTTTTTAGCATGCAAAATAAACACTTGAAATATGTTTATAAAAACTAAAAAACCAATTGAAATATCTTGTAAACTTTGAAAACAGGGGAAACAAGAGAATTAAAGAAACAGTAGATATACAGATTACATAATCTTATAAACACAATTTGAACACAGGGGAATTAAGGATTTTAGGTCTGTGACTCTGTGTTATAAATTTGGGTCAAAGACGAAAGCATCTAATGTAATCCAAACAATCTCCAATGCGCTCTAGCAAAAGGTGCGGTTGAATACGAGAAGTTTCTAGAATCCGGTGACCCTGGGTTCGTATGGAAACCCCCAATCACTTCATTAACCATAAATGGCAACAGAAATAAGAATAAAAACAGGTATAATCAAATCGGTATGTAATCAAGAAAAAGAAAATTAACATGAAAAAAAGAATCGTTAAGGAATGGCTGCAATAATGATCAGACTCTATACTTTTAATGCAGCTAATCGCTTCATAATGATCAGACTTTATACTTTATACTCAACAACCGTCATTGCCGACGCAGCAACAAAGGACGAGATTCAATCTCGAATCGCCCAGATCAAAAAGGAATTATTTGAGACCGACTCTGTTTACGACACTGAGAAACTAGTGGAAAGAATTGCAAAGCTATCAAGTGGAATTGTTGTTATTAAAGTCGGTGCTGCAACTAAAAATGCAACTTTCGCTGCTATTGAAGAAGGTATAGTTATGCACCATTAAAGAAACCATCCACGCAGATGAACGGTTAGGTGCAGACATCATTCAAAACCTCAAAGTTTGGTATTGATGGTTTTTAATTGAACAATGAACTTCATTTATGAGTTCCATACTATTCACCTATTTCTATCAATCAAGGTTCACAAATCAGTTCTTTCTTAGAAACCCTAGATTTCTAACAAATCAATACTTCATACAAATCGAACATAGAATCAATACTTTATAAAAAAAAACCTAGCTTTCAAATCACACACACAACGATCGTACAGAGATCGAACAAAGATCTTACCTGGTTGTGAGCGAAGATTTGCTTGGAATCGTCGAAGTCGTGATGTGCTTGGATGGTGGTGGTTTGCGTGATCGCCAGAAGAGGAGAAGAGGAGCAGATGAGAGGAACGTGTGTGGGTATTTAGGTCAACTTCTCATTCAGCTCTCATTCAGCGATGTTTTAAAATCTGAATCGGTCAGAGGCCATGGAACCATTCAGATATGTCCATTAAACAAACCAAACACCCTTAACTCTGACCCATTAAGATGTAGCCTCTTAATGGAATCATTAAGAGGCTACCAACATTGAACATATATTTTTTAATGCATGTCTCTTTGTTTGACTCCATTTATCAGTACAAGAATACCTCCAAATTTGGTGTTTCAACAACGTATTTTTCTCAAACGTTTATCACGTCGTCCGACCCTTCATGGGGAAGCAACGCTTCAAATACAAATAGTTAAAATAATTTATTTATACCTTGGTCAAAGTTATATAATAATAATAATAATAATAATAATAATAATAATAATAATAATAAGTCGTATTAGTTTCTCAAAGATAGAAAGTATCATCATCAGTTTATTCTATAACTTCTAAAACAGAACATTGTGTATATATGTTATATAAACTTAGAAGAAGAAAAAACACAGATCAATATTCCAAGCATGGAACAGAGTGTAAGTGGCGGACCCAGGAATTTTTCCATGGGGGTGCGGAACATTTTTAAAAATTTTAGGCCCCAAGGTATATAAGTAAAAAATCGGTTAATATCGGGTCGGGTCGGGTCATGTAAAACAAAAGAACATCGAACTAAATTTATATAATCATCAAAAATATGTCAAACCTTGTTACAAACATAATTAAAACGACACCCTACGGATTTTCATTTTTTGAAATCTATCCAAAACATGGCTCCATAACATATTACATAATATATCAACTATTCAAGTCCTAGAAAATAATAATGTAAATAACCCTAAAAATCATCTAAACAACATTTACACCATAAAAAGAAAAAGCCAAACATTCTTCACTAACAAATATAACCCACCAAATCTACCGTGTGGTGTATGCGGCTATAAAAAAAGGCAAAATATCATCACTAACAAAATGGAACCCACCATATAACATAATGAAAAACAAAACGAAGCACATGTCTACTGTCATGGTTAGTATGCGGCTAATATCAACCAAAAAATCAACCAAAATTCATAAAAAATAACAAAGAAATTTACCCGTGTTCGATCGGCGGTGGTATGGGGGCTGATTACGGTGGTATAGAGAGAGCGGGAGAGAATATGTAAGGGTTTTAGGCTTGTTTATTTTATTTTAGTTTGAAATATTGTTGATTTGTTGGGTTTGTTTATTGGGCTAAGACTTAGTAGTGGGCTAGTTAAAGATATTGGGTATTTGGGTTTAGGTATTAAAAGTTATATATAATTTAGGTAGTATTTAAAAATAAATAAGAGTTTACTAAAAAAAATTTAAATATAAATTGATAACACTTTTTACCTAAGGGGTGCAGACGAAAAATTTCAAGAGGTGCGGACGGAAATTCCAAGGGGTGCGGACGAAAAATTCCAAGGGGTGCGGACGGGATTTTCGACGGAACTTAGCACTAATTTTTTTTTTCCCGGGGGTGCGCCCGCCCACCCTGGCTTTGTCTTAGGTCCGCCCATGAGTGTACAAAGAAATTAGTGTTACAAGCAAATTTCAAACAAAGAAGTAACAAGTAGTGAATTACATATCAAGCAAACAAAGAACAATGTGTGTATCATGACAAGCTTAAACGAAGAACACTATGTATGTCGTAACAGTAAGAACACATATTAAGCATACCGATATATATATGTTACCATAAGGCTAAAAGGTATGGGAGCGTGAGTTGGATCGTGATTTGCCAAATAGGACCATTATTCAAGCGCTACACCGTCTCTCATTTGATCACGGTGGTTCGTATAGATTAAACCACGGCAAACATGAACCATAGTTCCAAACTTTGAGGAGGCACCTTTAGACAATTTTTTTTTTTTTTAAATAAAAGATACAGTGGTGGGTCATTACCACACCATATAAGGTAGTTGTTTTGAATGATGGATTAGGCTGGGGTGACATGGCACTAACAAAGAGATTCATGGTGGTCATGGGGGTCAAGACCACACCCTATAGGCTAATTAAAAAGCCAGACGAGATAATAAACCATCGTTTTTAAAATTAGGCTATGGGGTATGGGGGTGGTGGATTGGATTATGGATTGCCACAACACCTTACCAAACCATGGTGATTTACATGGTTTAATCTATAACAACCATGACCCTCTTTTGATTAATTAGGGGATTTTGATTGGTGGTGGTGGATAGTGAATGATAGTGAAGTCATGGTCCACACCATATAGTAGGGTGTGGTAATGACCCGAATGATCACCACCACCTTCTACGTCAACGTATAGTATCGATCTCTCGTATTCCGATAAGGTAATAAAGACCGATTATATCATAAAAATATGTTGAACTGTCTTTTTTTTAACGGCACCCGATTTAAACTGTCATTGCCGCACCTACTATATTTTGTAGGAAAAAATAACCAAAAAAGGGTGATCGTATTGCTTGTATATCTTTTTTTTTTTTTTTTTTTTGACGAATGAAGCCATGCTACCAATTAGTCTTGCTTTTAAAATATAGCTAGCATCAAGAAACCGTGCATTATGGCAGGTCTATATCATATATATAATTTAGACAAATTACATGATGGAGCAAAGTAATGGAATAATATCCATTTTTATGATATCGGAATGTAACACGTATTTATAAATTTTGAAAATTAAATTGCTTTTTGGACCTGTAAGTTACGACAGAACTTTAAACCGAACAGAAAATAGACGTAAAACGTTAAACCTTGCACATGGAATTTGATAATTTAATTAATCTTGAATAACATTGAGCAACTTTTTTTAAATAATACAATGAATACTTGGCAGACCCGAATCCAAGTTTCATCTAACCTGAAAATCAATTTTGACTATTACCGAATAATGTTGACTTTTTAATTCTTCTTTTCATTCAAATCAAAGCTAAATCACATTTTTGTTTCTAATTCTTATATGTTTCAAACAAATCGAACAAAGGATTGGGGCGCGCTAATTATTACAATTGTCTGTATAAACCAACTTAAGCCTCGTAATCGAAAGTGATTTTCGAATCTGATCCATCTGTTTCGCCTGATCTATTCTGTCACAACGCACGACCACCGTCCGATAGCATTTCAACCAGAAGCCCGCACGTTGTGGCAGAAACGGCTCGGTTCCAAATAAAGTTTATCTTAAAACGTAGAAAATATAAGCAACTTGACTTTTGGATTGACATGAAATAATATGTTTCAAATGTTATTAAAGGAAATTAAAACTTAATTTAAAAAAAAGGAGAAGAATATGTTTTAAGTGAGTTACCCAAATTTCGTAGAAACAAATTTAAAAGAAAATAATTAAAATTTCGGCCTTTTATCATTTTTTTTTTTTGAAGTATAAACTTGAGACTAACAATTACATTTTATGATAAATAGCATATGGGTGGAGTATTCAATTAGAATTTAGATCCAATGATCCCACGTGCCTTGATAGAATCTCTTTATCTTTCTACTCTATCTCTCTCTCTCTTTAACGGCAAATTTTGGATCAATAACGTATCATTTAAGTATTATCGTACAATCAGCGAAACCATCTGATCACGTCTATCTCCACTAGACTACAATGCCTATACACCAATTCATAAGCAAACCCAATAAATTTGGGAAAAACCCCCTTTGAGAATCGAACTCAGATCCTCATGGTTCCTAAGTCTTATCTCACCATAAAAATGTTACTATACGTAATTTATCGGGTTCCTCTTTCTTCTCCGGCATTGAAATTCAGTCATGGCCATCCATCCACATAACTAACTATCCAGACACCTCCAGGTTTTATACGCAGCGTATACAAACCTGGTAAAAATTTGACACTTCAAACCTACCAAAATGACCCCAAATAAGCAGCTGTTTTATATACGCTGCGTAGCAGGTAACAATTACGTAACGATACTTCTTTCCCGTTTCTTGTACCCAATTCTTCAAATCAATTAGAGACATGAAACGCTAAAAAAAGTTACGTTAATATTTGGTCATTTTATGAAACTCATACTTCAGGGACTAAATGGTCATTATTGAAACTATTTTAACTGAATGTTTTAGCCAGGTTAACTTTCATATAAAGATTTCTTCTTTAAACACTAACTCAGTTAGCATACTTAACTGAACAGTACAGGGACCATTTTTGTCAATTTTCAAAACTTCAGGGCCCTTTTTTGTAAATCCAGGAAACATCAGGGACCATTTTTGCAAATTTATGAAACTTCAGGGACCGTTTATGTCAATTTTCGAAACTTCAGGGACCATTTGTGTAAAAATTGAAACTTCAGGGACCAAAGTGTAAATATATCAAAAATCTGTAAAAAAAAGGGGGACTTCTTTAAAGAACCAACTCGTGACCTATCGTTTATAACCGCAACGTCTTAACCAGTTTATCCTCCGTCTCGGAGCTGGTAGAATATGAAACTTAATTCTTATATACACTAGTTAGGTTATACGCTGCGTATTGACCTATACGCTGCGTATATAAAGTGTTCATATACGCAACATATATGAACACTTTATATACGCTGCGTATAGGTCAATACGCAGCGTATATAACCTTCTGAATTTTATATGCACACATAATATGTTAAATAACCTGTTATATATAAACTTCCAGAACTTTATCTATACAACAGAACATGTTATATAACCTTTCAGAATATACAAGAGTTTGATATATACAATAAAAGTTTGTGCATACATAACAAAATGATAAAATACTACTGCTGCTGCTCCTGCTGCTGCTGCTGATCCCATTCCGCATCCGTAATGAAGGGTAGTGGAGGTAACCTGTCATGCTGTCGCTGCTGCTGCAGCGCCGCAGCCACCCACTCCAACAGATAATTGTTCCTTTCAGCTAACCGAAGCTGCCGCTGATGTGATGGGTCAGGACCGGGCCAAACATGGCGTGGGAACTGAGGCGCCCCTGGTGGTCTACGCGGCGGTGGTGGCTGCGGAATGACGACGACCGGCTCATACGGTGCGTATTGACCAATACGCAGCATATTTAAACCCTAAGTGTGCAGATAGGCAAACTGAGTGTGCAGATAGTGAGAGCCTTATTCTTTATATAAAAGTTGCATGTTTAATATCTATAATCAAATAGATGGTGGAAGGATTTGGGTTTAGCACAAGAGTTTAAGGATGCAAGGAACCAACCGTTACACCGGTACTTATGGCCGATGGCGAGCCTCACTGATCCTAGCTTGTCAGAGCAGCGAATCGAGCTCACAAAGCCCATTGCTTTAGTCTTCCTGATTGATGACTTTTATGATGTCTATGGTGTTAGGATTTTTTGGCTATATGAAAAATGTGCCCATCCCACATCGGTGCAAGGATGAAAGCTTGGGAGGACTCCAAGCTTATAAAAGGAGTCCAAGGCTTTGGTTTCAATGTGCCCCAACCAAAAATACACTTGAAGTGTTCGGTTCCTTCTTTCTTTTCTAGTTCTCTTGTCTTAGAGTGTAGGAAGATTTTGGTTAAACGCTTCGGAGAAGTGTGGTTGTAATTGGGTGGGGGGAGGCTTGAGAGATTAGTCTGCGTGATTGTAAAAATTTGTCGCATAGTGGATCTTTCTCTCTGGAGGCCCGTGGTTTTTCTCCGGTTTTGGAGTTTCCACGTATATTCTTGTGTTCAGATATATTTCTCTATTGTTAGCTTTGGGAGGGTTGTTGGGATTCTTTGAGACCGCTTGTTTCCCAACAAGTGGTATCAGAGCTCCAGGTTTTGGGGGAGGTCTCGGTTTAGAAGGTTCGTAGTATGCTCTGTGGTTGCAGCTTAGTCTGATCTTCCACATCAGAAACGAATTTTCTTGGAGGGTGTCCTGGTATTTTGAAGGTTCGTAGTATGCTCTGTGGTTGCAGATTAGTCTGATCTTCCACATCAGAAAAGAGGATTCGGTTGATTTGGTTGATTCAGTTGACTGTTTGTATACGGTAGAATTATACGCGAGCCGGATATACGCATTTTGCCCTGGGAAGGTTCTGGCTAGGAAAGACTTGGTACTTAAGTGTGTCCATTGTACCCACCTCTCTTTCCTGGGAATTCTTTGTTGGGTGTACTGCTTATAGGCTTGGTGCATATTTTTCTAGTATACAATACTGGATTTGAAGATACGGATACGATGTCGAAATACAGTCCCATGAGGTTCGACGTAGAGAAATATGATGGAAGAATCAACTTTGGTTTGTGGCAAGTTCAAGTCAAGGATGTGTTGATTCAATCTGGGTTACACAAGGCGTTGAGGGGGAAACCGGCCCCTGTTTCAAGCAAGGATTCAAGCGGAACCAGTAAAGACGATGATGAAGAATGGGAAGATTTGGATTTGAGAGCGGCAAGTGCGATTCGTTTGTGTCTAGCAAAGAATGTTCTTGCAAATGTGCATGGGATATCAACTGCAAAGGATTTGTGGGAGAAGCTTGAGCAGTTATATCAAGGCAAAGGCATCTCAAATCGGTTGTATCTCAAGGAACAGTTTCATACCCTTCGTATGGATGGAGATACAAAAATTTCAGATCATCTAAGTGTTCTTAATAATATCGTGTCTGAACTGGAGGCTATTGGAGTGAAGGTTGAAGATGAGGATAAAGCATTGAGGCTCATATTATCTTTGACATCTTCTTATGAGCATATGAAGCCCATTCTGATGTGTGGGAAAGAAACCCTGAAGTATGCGGATGTTACTGAGAAGCTATTGTCTGAAGAGAAAAGACTGGGTAGTAGCGGTCATACTTCGTCAGAAGGAACGGTTTTAATATGCGGAAACGGGAAGAAGAAGCACTCACAGAAGATTCATGTATGCTGGAAGTGTGGACAGTCTGGGCATGTCAAGAGAAATTGTCCAGGTGGAGCAGATTCGGCAAGCAGCTCCAAGTCAGCTAACAATGTCACCGTCGTTGTTGACGGTGATGAATTCCTTTGAAGTTATGTCATCCCTATGGTATGCCCGCGCTACCATGAAAGGGGATGCGATTTTGTTAGCGGGTTCACGGATTTACACATGGGCATTGGGTTGGCATAGATGCAAGATGTGTGGTGAAAATTGATGTTGATGGCTGATGAACTTCCGGGTATGCCAAGCGGGGAAGTTGCACCATAAATTTTCAGCAGGTTTTTCAACATGTGCCGAGAAGAAATTCTTAGAATGGTCAATTCTAAGTGGAGATACTCTTTTATGGTGGAGTATGACTGTCGGTTGAAGACGGTGTTCCTTTGATGTGGTTGTTTTTTTTTTCATATATCCAAGGTGGAGATTTGTTAGGATTTTTTGGCTATATGAAAAATGTGCCCATCCCACATCGGTGCAAGGATGAAAGCTTGGGAGGACTCCAAGCTTATAAAAGGAGTCCAAGGCTTTGGTTTCAATGTGCCCCAACCAAAAATACACTTGAAGTGTTTGGTTCCTTCTTTCTTTTCTAGTTCTCTTGTCTTAGAGTGTAGGAAGGTTTTGGTTAAACGCTTCGGAGAAGTGTGGTTGTAATTGGGTGGGGGGAGGCTTGAGAGATTAGTCTGTGTGATTGTAAAAAATTGTCGCATAGTGGATCTTTCTCTCTGGAGGCCCGTGGTTTTTCTCCGGTTTTGGAGTTTCCACGTATATTCTTATGTTCAGATATATTTCTCTATTGTTAGCTTTGGGAGGGTTGTTGGGATTCTTTGAGACCACTTGTTTCCCAACATATGGAACTCTAGACGAACTTATACTCTTAACAGAAGCAGTGAAAAGGTACAAGAATATACATCTTGATATTGGAAAAATATTTTTTAAATTTCTTATAACGTTTCTACTTAATTTACCTTCAGATGGGACAGTAACACTCTTGAACAACTCCCATATAACCTAAGAATCCGCGTTGAGGCTCTATATAAAGTAACACAAGAAATCAGTGACAAGATCTACAAGAAGTATGGGTTCAATCCCAATGAGTTTTTGAAACAAGCAGTAAGGCCTCATGTTCGTTATTTGCAATGTAGTAATGCAACACCATGAATAAAAGTTATCATGCAAGTTGATGATAACATTCATTACAAAAGTAATTTTAACACACTTTTTTTCTACACGATTTTGGAAAGTATAAACATTTTTGCCCAATTCGTTTGCATATAGTAACTTATACTAAGTGAACAATTTTACAAACGTGCTTTTTTAAAAAAAAAAAAAAAAGGGCCAAGCTTTTTAATAAACAAATTTATCAGCCAATGCAATCTACACTTATAAGGGGAGGGGGTGGTCACTAGTGATAGAATTCTATCACTCACAAGCACCAATCAAGTTCCGCCATGTCATCAAACATTTTTCCATCACTCACAACCTTTTTAGTGAGGGTGGTTATCACTCACCACCACACCCAACAATTTTCCCCCAACCAACAACTACCCTCACAAAACAAAAGAATAACGCGTGAAAAAATAACGAAAAATCGAGTCCGTGGTGCTATAACGCGTTGAACTTTGAGGCGGCGGCGGAAATTAACGCGTTAATGTATCACGCGTTAATGCATAACGCACGGCCCCCTGTGGCCTAAAGTCTACATAAGTTTTACTATGTGCATCTTTAGAAATATGAACATTTTGTCCTCAACAATTTTTATGATAAAATAAATTATTTTAATTTATCTACTTCTCAAGGCTTATTTATGTGACAATCTTTTATTAACATGTATATATGAACAAACCTATTAAATTTCCTGCAGTGGACAAACCTTTGTGAAGCATTTCTAGTAGAAGCAAAATGGTTTGCTCTAGGACACATGCCTATGGCTGACGATTACTTGAAGAATGGGATGGTTAGTACTGGGGCACATGTTGTGATCGTGCACTTGTTCTTCCTCCTTGGTGGTGGTACCAGCAAAGAAAGTGCTATAATTATTAACGATAACGAAATCTCATCTTGTTTGGCAAAGATTCTCCATCTTTGGGATGATTTAGGAAGTGCTAAGGTAAAAGAGTAGGTCAATCAATATACATTGTAAATGTGGCATTAAGCTTGTGTATAACCTGAATGCTTGTTTGTTATGTGTTGGTAATAATTTTATAAAAAAGTAAAATTACTTTTCTCAATCTATCAGGATGTGAATCAAGATGGTCATGATGGATCATATGTGACATACTACGTGAAAGAAAACGAAGGTTGTTCGATCCAAAATGCACGCGATCATGTTATGGCAATGATAACCAACACTTGGAAGCAACTAACTAAGGAGTGTCTCTCCCCAAATCAGTTTTCAGATACATTTACAAAGGCTTGTCAGACTCTTGCAAGGATGATTCCACTTATGTACAATTATGATGAGAATCATTCCCTTCCTCTCATGGAGTACTATATAAAATCCATGTTTTAGTGGAGAGAAGACATTCTTCAAGCTCTCACTACAAACACATATAAGGGTGTGTCAAGTTAAATACGTACTAGTATCTTGTATAGTTGCATTTCAACCTAAATATGATGTGATTCTAGGATGCTTTAGATCCTATGATTATATAAGAATAAGGTCACTTTTAATTTAGTTTAACCAAACCTAAAAGTGATACATTAGAAGATGATGTTAAACGTTTTTACTTTCTTGGATTGGTGTATAGGTTATTGACCCGCAGCAGCGTAGTGTGCCACTTGGTGAAGTGTGCTTGTGCGCTAGAGTTTACACGCGACAGCGGAGTGCTTGTCTGCAACGAGCAGAGCCGTCCCCGAGAACTCTCAAAAAATTTAAGGACTCGGGCGATAAAAAGAGTTGGGTCCAAAATTATGGTTAAATGGAAATAAATTAAAAAAATTAAACCTTGGTATTGGAGCAAAGACTTGTACTTGAGACCTCTACAATATTTTAAAATAGTTTTTTTCCACTCAACTACCAACACTTTTTTGCATAGTTAATAATTAATGAATGCATATACTAAATATATAATTTAACATACTTATAAAATCTCATAAAAACCTTTCAGGCCCTTTGAAAATTTGGACCTCGAGCAACGACACGTGTTGGCCAACCCAAGAGCCGGCCCTGCCAATGAGCATGAAATTTCCTAACTACGTGCATTTGAGCTAGGGGTGTGCACGGTTCGGTGCGGTTATTAGCATTATCCGTAACCGTAACCGAAGTCATCGGTTAATCGGTTCGGTTAATTCGGTTAATTTGTCGGTTTTCGGTTCGGTTAATTTCCGGTTAATAACCAATTCAAACAAGGGCTAAATTTTTTGCTTAGAAATACATGTAATGGAGGTATAAATATATGAAATGAAATAGATGTATAAATACATGAAATAGATGTATAAATGCATGAATAGATGTTTAAATAAATGAAATGAAGGTCTAAATAAATGAAATGAATGCATAAATAAATGAAATAGAGGTATTATTATATGAAATGAATGTATAAAACATGAAATATATGAAATAGAGGTATAAAAGCTAGAAATACATATAAAAAATAAATGGTTCGGTTCGGTTAACCGATGATAAAAAAATATTCGTTAACCGACTTTCAGTTAATTCAGTTTCGGTTAATTTCGGTTCGGTTTTATCGGTTTTTAATTCGGTTTCGATTAAGGGTTCGATTATTGCACACCCCCTTTGACCAAAGGTCACCGATGGTTTGAAAATGACCTGTTTCTTTTTTTAAAGAAAACAACAGGTGTGGAAATCGTTAATTGTAAAAGAAGTAAGCACGTGCTTTGGTAGCTTTTTTTATTGCTTACAGCTGTACATGCTTTAAAAGTAGATGTATGACAACGATTAGTTTCTTGTTATTTAATAGTTTAAAATAACTAAGCTAAGACCGTGGGGTACGGGGCTTGGGTTGGGGCATTTGTTGACACGTGGAATGTAAGAGCCCCCACCACCAAAACCCACGCCCATGGGGTATGGTGGGGTTTGGGTTGGGGCTTGGGTTGGGGGCATGAATTTGGTTTAGCCATTGAGAGCCTGCCATGTCACTTACTAGCCTGCCCCACACCCGGCTTCAAACCCACGCCAATGGGGGCCACGCCCAAACCCAAGCCCCAACCCAAGCCCCCGGGGTGGTGGCTTGGGCGTTTTTTCCCAACCCACGCCCAAACCCCCGCCCCATACCCCATGGCCTAAAAGAACTTTGTTCTATGAAAACAAAATTCACAGTCATTAATTAGTCGAAATTAATAGCCTTTACCAGAAGGTCCTAATATTAACATATGGGAAAAACTTATTTGCACATGGTGTATACGCCCCGTATACGTATAGAATTTAAAAAACTAACAAAGTCCGTGCCAGCAGACTTTGTCAGTTTTTTTAATTTCATACGGGCCGTATAACAGTATATGGCCCGTATACACCATGTGTAAATAATTTTCCTGGTCGTATACAATGTATACGAACGTGTTTACGGGCCGTATACTGTTATACGGCCCGTATTCTTCAAAAATTAGATTTTTCTCAAAGTATTTAAGGGATTTAAGGTATCAATCACACGAGACATTTTACAGTGGTGAGGTGCTCAAACCTTTCTAAAAGTAGAAAAAAATAAAACATTAACAAGTAACAAAGATTGAAGAACAAGAAAACGTGTCGTATGACTGTAATAAAACGGAAGCTATCAACGCGGGATTACAGGCATGGTGTTATTCTTTATTTAATATTTACAGAATAAAAGGAAGGGTGAGACATTTGATGAGAGTTGTAAGGAGAAGCGTTGAAATCAAAGGTCTCGTCATTACAACCACTTGCTTTATAGGACACTTGCTTCATAGGACTCATTTGAATCGTCTCGAAAGTACTGAACAACCGAAATAACAGCTTCGGTTTCATCAGCCTGTACCGAAAAAACCAAATTCGCAACAATGAGTCTGAGTCCATTGTTGTTCGTGAATGTTTCGAATCATCATAGAAGACGTGTCGGGTTCTTCTGCTAGTGGTCGGGCTTTCAATGCTCACACAGGGTAATAAACAAACGCTGATATGAACACAAACCAACTGCTTTATCTTGAGTCGTTGGGAAAACTTTTCCTCAGGGGAGGGTGAGTAGTATGAGTCTGAGTCCATTGTGGTTCGTGAATGTTTCGAATCATCATAGAAGACATGTCGGGTTCTTCTGTTAGTTATTCGAAATGTTTCGAATAATCATTAAAATTAACAATGCGGTCTTGATTGAAGACGTATTTGCAAGACTGTTTGTCGGGCTTCTAATGCTCACACAAGGTGAAAAACAACCCTTGATGTTGAAACCGGTTTTACCTCATGAAAAGGAAAGAAACAAATTTTTTTAGAGAAGCGTTGAGATTCAAGGGTTTATGAGTCAAAGTTAACATTCAGATTCAGATTCAGAAAGCAGATGATTAGTACTTGGTTTATTCTCTTTAATCTATTAGAACGATCCTTGTTTTGTCACGTACATGCGTTTAATTCCCAACATACTCGTTTTGTCACGTATATTTCGTAAGAAACTTTTCGTGCACTGAACCTTCAGTTGTGTACGTAAATTCACCACCGGTTTCTACAGCACAAGCACATACACAGGGAGAATGTTCTCGAAATTGAAGGAAAAGAAAAAAATTGTTGCTGATGTTTTTCACTATCAGGATTTTGTTGGTTTGTTTCCAGGTAGGGTTTGAATGTTTGAAGTATTCTTGGTTCAATACCAACTCTTCTGAAAGACAAGAATACAACGTTCATGTATCACAAGGAATGACTGATCTAAGGCAGAGATCTATATCTTGGTTTGAAATAGGCTTTGTTCTTGGTTTAATGAAGCTACACGTAACATCAGTTATATTCCTACATCTATATCTTTTGTTCACTGACAAACTATGTGACATGTGTCTGGTCCATAGCTACACGTTTTACAAATCGAAGGAAAAGAAAAAATGGTTGTTTGCAGGTAGGGTTTAGAATGTTTGAAGTATTCTTGGTTCAATACCAACTCTTCTTTAGTAGTGTTTGTTTGAGATCAACAATTGTTGGAATTTGTGGATCAACAAATGATTGGTTTAATACCAACTGCTCGAAATCCCTTTCGTTTTTTGGATCGTTCTAATAGATTAAAGAGAATAAACCATTATCACTTCCAGATTCGCTAATTTCACTGTTGGGTCCATTCTTTAGTAGTGTTTGTTTGAGAACCTGATTCAGATATACAAATTCATCACCGGTTTCTACAGCACAAGCACATACACAGTTAGGGTTTAGAATGTTTGAACTATTCGGATTTTGTTGATTTGTCGGGTTCTATAACTACAATCCTTCCAACATTATTGAAAATTAACGTACACACTGCATTCGAAGATCCTTACATTGGATACGATTTGTTGGAATTTTTGGATCAACAGAAATAACTGAAATAACTCACCATTCTCTTGCACCTTCAACTATGTTGGTTCGGTTTAGTTATTTTCCGACTGTTTTAGTTATGATTCAATAAATAATATCTGATTGAGAAGCACTAAAACGGTTGCGGTTCTCCAATTCCAGATCGTCTTTAGTAGTGTTTGTTTGAGAACCTGAATAAGATAAACAACGGTTCTCCAATTCCAGAGTAAGCAAATACACATTCCGAATAACTTTACAAAGATTTGTTGAAAACCCAACTCTCTCTATAGAAATGACCGAGAGTGAGGGGTACTCTATTATATACATCAACAAATGATTGATTTAATACCAACTGCTCAAAATCTCTTTCGTTTTTTGGATCGTTCTAATAGATTAAAGAGAATAAACCAATTTTTACTATAAGAATACGGGCCGTATACACAAAGTTAAAAAAATACCGGATCGTATACAATGTATACGATCAGTGTATACGGGTCGTATACTATTATACGGATCGTATACTATGGGTAAAAAATTGATTGTATCAGACTCTCTCCCCCTCCTTTTCTCTCTCTGACACAATTTGATGGAATTTGTGGATCAACAAAAATAACTGAAATAACTCGCCACTCTCTTGCA
This sequence comes from Helianthus tuberosus, assembly GCA_030545235.1. Classification (NCBI taxonomy): domain Eukaryota; kingdom Viridiplantae; phylum Streptophyta; class Magnoliopsida; order Asterales; family Asteraceae; genus Helianthus; species Helianthus tuberosus. Next base: position 50,638,759 of record CM060452.1, on the reverse strand, counting down.
CCTGTATACGTTGATTGTGGATTGAACTTGCAAGATACATGGATGGTTTGTTTACGTTCAATAAGATTCTGTAATTATATTTAATATTGAATGAAACTAACAAGGTGAACCTGGATTTTCAGATTTTTAGACACTTACTTGAACCGTTAGTATTGCTAGATGTCATTTTGGCTGAACCACAACCTATTACAGCACTGTATGATACGGGCCCACAAGAGTTGAGCAAAAATTGGGTCCGTCGCATGATAGAAGATACATATCGTCCGTTCAAGTTGAGCTTCCTGATGCAATTTGTTGGAATTTGTGGATTTCAGTTGGTTTAGATCTCGGAAGTACTGAACAACAGAAATAACAGCTTCGGTTTCATCAACCGGCTTTGAAAACCGGACGGAATCTACAAAGAAACTGTTGGAATTTGTGGATTTCAGTTGGTTCAGAAACTTAAGAAGAGAAGCAACTAAAAAAATACAACTAATTACTCGGTCGAATAATGGCCCATAATCCGTTCATTAGCTGTGGTTCCAATGTCCTACTACTACAATCCTTCCTACATTATTGAAAATTACTATATCACACCCACCAGATACATCAGTTGTGTACGCAAATTCACTTTCTCTCACTTTCTCTCTCTCTAGGTACTGGTACCCTTCAATCTTCTTGAGTATTTTTCTAACTTTATGCTTGCATCCACCAAAGTGAATATTAACTTTGAAACAAGGATCGCTCTAATAACTGAATACAACCGGTCAAATCACACACTATAAAGTGTAAACTTATCGTGTGTTGTAGTTTGGAAAGATGACCGAATAGAGATTCGAATCAGGCACTGTTCTCGTTGTGGTCGACGTATACCAACGGTTCTGCGAAAAAAAACATCATCTGTTCATCATTGTTCTTGAAGATGAAGATGAAGAAATGAGGGTTTATTCTCTTTAATCTATTAGAGCGATCCTTGTTTTGAGACCCTGATTCTGATTTAAACAATGCGCGACATGTCTGTTAGTGGTTTCTGTAACCAATTGGGAACCACATATTTGCTTCAAGATTTACGTTTGATGTCCAAGTTTGATCACATTTGACTTTGTTCTTCGTGTTTTGGATCGTTCTAATAGATTAAAGAGAATAAACCATTTTTTACCCTAAGAATACGGCCCGTATATTATTATACGGCCCGTATACACCATGTTAAAAAAAGTTACCAGATCATTTTTTACCCTTTTAATACGACTGATTACTCGGTCGAATAATGGCCAATAAGAAACAAATCATTAAAGCTCACATTTTACTACATTGACCATGTTTTTTGACAAATCATGTGCTTCCTGAATCTGAAACTTAACTAGACCCCTCAAGTTGTCATTCATAACAACTAAGCGTCTGGAGAAGAGTATGTTGATATAGGAGAGTTGATGCAATTTTCCAAGCATTTTATCGTGTGTTATATTTTAATGAAGCAATGAAGATTGAATATGCAAACTGCATCCGTTTTGTATACGGAAACAATGGATATGGGAAATACAAACCCGACACGTCTTCTGTGATGATTCGAAACATTCCGAATAACTAGCAGAAGAACCCGACACGTCTTCTGCTAGTTACTCTTTTCTTATATTTCAACAAATCTTTCAAGACCATTCACCTCTTTCAACCTACCAAAACACCGTAAACCCCTTCTTTTAATCTATTAGAACGATCCTTCTTTTCATCTATTAGAACGAGGCAACTTTCGTTATCACCCGAACCGGTGATTTCTTATCCATACTATTCTTCATAGCCATATTCCCACTCACAAGTTGTTGATCTTTGGGTGGTGATTTACTCCCGAACAAACCATGCCCACCTTGACCAGAATAGATAAGCGTATCACTCGATCCACTTACATTCGAATAACTCTGAGAATCCACAACGCTTATGGCCAGATTCTTTCCTTCAATCTTGGCAAAATTAATGCCTGCTTGTTTTATTATTTTCGTCTACATGTGTTTTGAAATAGGCTTTGTTCTTGGTTTAATGAAGTTACACGTAACATCTAGTTATATTCAGATTTAAACAATGCACGCCTCAACTGAGATAACGGACATCCATCAAGCTAAAAAAGAAAACTTGTGTTTCCCATAGTCACAAAAGATTGCGGTTTCGCATAGCCACTGTTTCCGTAGTAAAAAACGGTTGCGGTTTGTATTTCGCATAGCCACCGTTTCCGTAGTAAAAAACGGTTGCGGTTTGCATATTCAATATTCAATACTTCATTAAAATACCACTAGTAGAAGAACCCGACATGTCTTCATGTTACAGAGAATGTTCTAGAAATTGAAGGAAAAGGAAAATATTTGTTGAAATCGAATTTGACAACTATGACAGCTTATTAAAAGTAGCAATCACCTCCAATCATTTCCTGATCAAATCACACAATATAAGGTTTAAAGTTATCATGTGTTTTAGTTTGGAAAAATGACCGAATAGAGATCTGAATAACAAACTGTGGAGAACTTGTTTGTGTCGGGTTCTTCTTCTAGTTATTCGGAATCGATAAATAACCAACACGAAGATCTCTGCGATCGCTAAGGTTTCCATCAACGGAGTGATCGGTAACGTTACTCTACCTGTGCTCCGATTTAAGCGGCGTGTTCCGATCAACATTTATCGACATTGTTAAAGTTGATGAAGAGTTTAGAAACCCTATAATGATTGTGTTTTTACTGGAAAAAATGTGATACTTGAAAAAAACACCATTATATACGGCCCGTATACAATTATACGACCCGTATAAATGTGGTAACATCAAAAACCTCCCAAAATAAATCCATTGAGCCGTATACGTTTTACAAATCGTATACCGATGTATACGGCTCGTATAACTATATACGAGCCGTATATAATAAAATCAAAAAAAACATTCTATGCGCATTTTCCTATTAAAAAACATTCTATACGAGCTGTATAATTGTATACGGCCCGTATACACTAGGGGGTGTGAAAATAATATATAGGTGGTGTGGGAACAAGGGGGGCCTTACGAGAGTTTAGAATCTCAAGGTGACGTAAGAAAAAAATTTGCAATTTCTTTTCCCTAGCATTAATTATGAACATCAAATTTGTGCCTGGATATAATATTCTTTTTTTGTTAGACTGGAGGGTATGGGGGCCGTCCCCACGCCCGTCCTCCCGTCGCCGTCCGCTGCTCGCCGCCCAAGCCGGGCCTCACCCACTCACACACACCTATACATACACACATACATATATATAAAGGGGTTCATCCCCCACCCCTAGGTCCATCCCCTTTAGGCCCATCCTCACACCCGCTTACGTGGCGGTGACATAACGGCCCATCCTCCCCACACCATACCTTCCAGTCTTACGAAATCCATGTTTCAAACACGATTCACATTAGGCTTGTCATTCGTTTGGTATAAATTTTCAAATCTATAATCATACTTGACTGATTTGATGGATATCACAAGAAGTTTCAACCCAGATCTGGAAATATAGATGGTTATGCATGGATCTAACAAAGTTACAAGTAATCGCCCATGGTAGCATAGTTCGAAGTGTTGTTTCAATGGAGCAAAAAAAAAAAACATACCAGATTTGGAACAACTTTGGGTGACAGAGAAGTTTTTCATAGACCTCCAATGATATAGATCTCCAAAGAAACAATCTCAGATTTTAAGGGTAGAAACAAGAGATGTAATTCTTGTCGTGTGTTCAGATCGGTGGGCGCCAATGAAGAAACACGGTTTCACCTCCGGGATGATTAGAACCGCTTTCTCTAGGAGGATGAAGAATCACACCTTGTTATTCCTCTTGAACCTAGATCTGTAATAGAGAAGAGAAAAAAGTGGGATGTAGAGACGACCAATAGGGGAAGAATCACCTTTTTCCAGCTATAAAAAGTGTGTTTGCCCCATATCTCTTTCCCTAATAATGAGGTGAAGACCTCCTTATATAGGAGATATGGGCAACCCTAGCCTCAATGGACAGGCCCAGTTAGTGGTTGTCTCTACAAGCCCATAGCCTAGTGTTGTGTAAACTACAACGCGCTGAGCTTCGCAGGCTGGTACGCAATAATAATAAATATTAATATAAAAGACGAGAAGTAATGTCTAATCGTTTAAGCCGGGTCAAGTACAATACCCCATTAGTTATTTACTTCTATTATAAACGTGATGGTTTCTATTATAAATGTGATGACTTTTGTAGAAAAGGAAAAGTAGAAAATTACAAAATTGGTAACGTCTTTTTGTGACTTCTCGATCCATTGACAAGTGAAAGAATACTTCCAAATGTGTTTGTGTTTCAACCACATATTTTGCACAAAAACATTTATCACATACCGAAAATATTGATGATTTTTATTAAATTAGTTAATTATAGCATTCACAAAGGCATCCATGGGACCACGCATGAGCCCTTGTTGTATCTGTAGATATTCTTCTGCGGTGGTATGGGTGTGTAACACCCTGCGTTTTCCTACTTTCCATACTTAGAAACCATTGCTTGAAACTCTATTTTTAGAAACCTTGTGTTCTTGTCATCGTTCTTTCTTTGTAACCGTTGTAAAATCCGAGACTTGGATCGTGAATAAAACTCGTATTTTGTTAATTACATGTTGTACATACTTTATACATACTCGTACATTCAATTTCGTGAAACAATTGATGCTTATTCGTAATTCTTGGAAACTATGTGCTAAACTTGTAAATTCATGAAACTTATGCATAAAAAGTGCTATGATCGTAAACGATGCGTAAATACGACATCCATACGCTTAATTATACTTGGTTTATGTTACTCACACTTGATTTACCCTTGTACTACGCTTATATGACGAAAACAGCCCCTAAAACTCTTAAAAACCCCAAACTATGAACTCCAGGGGCCTAAATGACATTTTTGAAACTTAATCCGGAGAAATTGGACCCCGTCGCGTAGCGCGACGGGTAAGGGCCTTGATGCTCGCGCTACGCCAGCATGTCAATCCAGCAGAAGTGGTTTTGTGTTCATGGATTGGTCCATTTTGTGTTTCTTTGGTGTGTTTTCTCCATTTATTAGCCACCAAACCAACCCTAATCACCTCCTATAAAACCCAACTCACTTCCACACTTCTCCCACTTTACAAACACCTCATTACCACTCTCAAATCACTTCAAATCAGTAGCAAAACTCAGTTTAAGGGCAGAATCATTCAAGTTATAAAAGTGGGTTTAAACTCACTTATCTTCCATCTTTCTCACTTCTTCTTGCTTCTTAGCACTTGGAACACCTCTAGGATGTTTCGATAGGTTTTCCATGGAAAGCCAAAGATGGAACACCACCATATTGAGGTTGAAAGTGCGAGAACTTTCTGTTTTAAACAAAAACTTTACTAAACATTCTTTAATCTTGTGTTTTAACCATACATTCCTATGTCCTTATGCCACTAATCAAGACTGTGATTAAGTGTGCTTAAAAACAAGGTTGTAACATACAAATTCAGAGGTTTTAATCCTCTAAACTTTCTGTTTTAAAAGGGTTTTAACCCACAAGTGTTGAACAAGACTTGAGCTTGTGTATGTGTGATTACTTGGAAAGCTTGGGCTATCCTACTTACAATCCACACTTCACTTGATGATTTCTCTTAGTTAGTGTGTATATTTCTCATTCTTTATTGTATGTTCATGACCCTCCTTGGTTGTTTTTACATCAAGTGTAGTGGTGAACACATAGAGGTGCCTAAATGGAAGACTTGATCTTCCTACCTCCTATATGATTTCTATGACATTTAGAGGCACCGAAATGAAGATTTTAATCTTCTACCTCATGCTTGAACTATTGGACATATTACATAACCTAAACATACTATACGAATAATCGAATCTTTGATGATGAACTAGTGTTCATATGTCGAGGTACTAGATTACGTCATCCTAGACTATGATAACTTGTCACGATTCTAATGGAACCTTGTTCCATGAAAGCATTTAAACTCCTTAGAGTTAACTAGTGTCAAGAACAAGTATCATATGTATTAAGTGATTAGTTTCATATGTTATTTTCATGTTGATTAATCCCAAATCTACACATCCCATAACCTTAAATCCCAAACCCATTCATACACTAAATCTCATTAACTCGTCAACACTTGGATAATCGGAAAACATATGCAAACTTTGTGAGTATACTTGAACCCCTTTTTCGTTTACCACTTTTTGGGGTGTAACATGTTATTTATAAACTTACACACAAACTTTATCATAATACATAAACATTCCTATTGCACGCATGCTTATTTGATTACTTGATACTTTAAACTTGGGTTGAGGACATTATGTGTTAGACTTAGCATTAAATTCGTACGAGCCAAACCATGACATATGTAGCGCTATAGGATTAACGACCCGCCCGTAGACTTGTGGTTATGTCATGAGCATATTCCGTTTCATTATTGGTTTGATATGTTTGACACATGCCAATTTTAATCTATTAGAATGATCCTTCTTTTCATCTATTAGAACGAGGCAACTTTCGTTATCACCCGAACCGGTGATTTCTTATCCATACTATTCTTCATAGCCATATTCCCACTCACAAGTTGTTGATCTTTGGGTGGTGATTTACTCCCGAACAAACCATGCCCACCTTGACCAGAATAGATAAGCGTATCACTCGATCCACTTACATTCGAATAATGCTGAGAATCCACAACGCTTATGGCCAGATTCTTTCCTTCAATCTTGGCAAAATTAATGCCTTCTTGTTTTATTATTTTCGTCTACATGTGTTTTGAAATAGGCTTTGTTCTTGGTTTAATGAAGTTACACGTAACATCTAGTTATATTCAGATTTAAACAATGCACGCCTCAACTGAGATAACGGACATCCATCAAGCTAAAAAAGAAAACTTGTGTTTCCCATAGTCACAAAAGATTGCGGTTTCGCATAGCCACTGTTTCCGTAGTAAAAAACGGTTGCGGTTTGTATTTCGCATAGCCACCGTTTCCGTAGTAAAAAACGGCTGCGGTTTGCATATTCAATATTCAATACTTCATTAAAATACCACTAGTAGAAGAACCCGACATGTCTTCATGTTACGGAGAATGTTCTAGAAATTGAAGGAAAAGGAAAATATTTGTTGAAATCGAATTTGACAACTATGACAGCTTATTAAAAGTAGCAATCACCTCCAATCATTTCCTGGTCAAATCACACAATATAAGGTTTAAAGTTATCGTGTGTTTTAGTTTGGAAAAATGACTGAATAGAGATCTGAATAACAAACTGTGGAGAACTTGTTTGTGTCGGGTTCTTCTTCTAGTTATTCGGAATCGATAAATAACCAACACGAAGATCTCTGCGATCGCTAAGGTTTCCATCAACGGAGTGATCGGTAACGTTACTCTACCCGTGCTCCGATTTAAGCGGCGTGTTCCGATCAACATTTATCGACATTGTTAAAGTTGATGAAGAGTTTAGAAACCCTATAATGATTGTGTTTTTACTGGAAAAAATGTGATACTTGAAAAAAACACCATTATATACGGCCCGTATACAATTATACGACCCGTATAAATGTGGTAACATCAAAAACCTCCCAAAATAAATCCATTGAGCCGTATACGTTTTACAAATCGTATACCGATGTATACGGCTCGTATAACTATATACGAGCCGTATATAATAAAATAAAAAAAAACATTCTATGCGCATTTTCCAATTAAAAACATTCTATACGAGCTGTATAATTGTATACGGCCCGTATACACTAGGGGGTGTGAAAATAATATATAGGTGGTGTGGGAACAAGGGGGGCCTTACGAGAGTTTAGAATCTCAAGGTGACGTAAGAAAAAAATTTGCAATTTCTTTTCCCTAGCATTAATTATGAACATCAAATTTGTGCCTGGATATAATATTCTTTTTTTGTTAGACTGGAGGGTATGGGGGCCGTCCCCACGCCCGTCCTCCCGTCGCCGTCCGCTGCTCGCCGCCCAAGCCGGGCCTCACCCACTCACACACACCTATACATACACACATACATATATATAAAGGGGTTCATCCCCCACCCCTAGGTCCATCCCCTTTAGGCCCATCCTCACACCCGCTTACGTGGCAGTGACATGACGGCCCATCCTCCCCACACCATACCTTCCAGTCTTACGAAATCCATGTTTCAAACACGATTCACATTAGGCTTGTCATTCGTTTGGTATAAATTTTCAAATCTATAATCATACTTGACAGATTTGATGGATATCACAAGAAGTTTCAACCCAGATCTGGAAATATAGATGGTTATGCATGGATCTAACAAAGTTACAAGTAATCGCCCATGGTAGCATAGTTCGAAGTGTTGTTTCAATGGAGCAAAAAAAAACATACCAGATTTGGAACAACTTTGGGTGATAGAGAAGTTTTTCATAGACCTCCAATGATATAGATCTCCAAAGAAACAATCTCAGATTTTAAGGGTAGAAACAAGAGATGTAATTCTTGTCGTGTGTTCAGATCGGTGGGCGCCAATGAAGAAACACGGTTTCACCTCCGGGATGATTAGAACCGCTTTCTCTAGGAGGATGAAGAATCACACCTTGTTATTCCTCTTTACCTCTTGAACCTAGATCTGTAATAGATAAGAGAAAAAAGTGGGATGTAGAGACGACCAATAGGGGAAGAATCACCTTTTTCCAGCTATAAAAAGTGTGTTTGCCCCATATCTCTTTCCTTAATAATGAGGTGAAGACCTCCTTATATAGGAGATATGGGCAACCCTAACCTCAATGGACAGGCCCAGTTAGTGGTTGTCTCTACAAGCCCATAGCCTAGTGTTGTGTAAACTACAACGCGCTGAGCTTCGCAGGCTGGTACGCAATAATAATAAATATTAATATAAAAGACGAGAAGTAATGTCTAATCGTTTAAGCCGGGTCAAGTACAATACCCCATCAGTTATTTACTTCTATTATAAACGTGATGGTTTCTATTGTAAATGTGATGACTTTTGTAGAAAAGGAAAAGTAGAAAATTACAAAATTGGTAACGTCTTTTTGTGACTTCTCGATCCATTGACAAGTGAAAGAATACTTCCAAATGTGTTTGTGTTTCAACCACATATTTTGCACAAAAATATTTATCACATACCGAAAATATTGATGATTTTTATTAAATTAGTTAATTATAGCATTCACAAAGGCATCCATGGGACCACGCATGAGCCCTTGTTGTATCTGTAGACATTCTTCTGCGGTGGTATGGGTGTGTAACACCCTGCGTTTTCCTACTTTCCATACTTAGAAACCATTGCTCGAAACTCTATTTTTAGAAACCTTGTGTTCTTGTCATCGTTCTTTCTTTGTAAGCGTTGTAAAATCCGAGACTTGGATCGTGAATAAAACTCGTATTTTGTTAATTACATGTTGTACATACTTTATACATACTCGTACATTCAATTTCGTGAAACAATTTATGCTTATTCGTAATTCTTGGAAACTATGTGCTAAACTTGTAAATTCATGAAACTTATGCATAAAACGTGCTATGATCGTAAACGATACGTAAATACGACATCCATACGCTTAATTATACTTGGTTTATGTTACTCACACTTGATTTACCCTTGTACTACGCTTATATGACGAAAACAGCCCCTAAAACTCTTAAAAACCCCAAACTATGAACTCCAGGGGCCTAAATGACATTTTTGAAACTTAATCTGGAGAAATTGGATCCCGTCGTGTAGCGCGACGGGTAAGGTCCTTGATGCTCGCGCTACGCCTGCATGTCAATCCGGCAGAAGTGGTTTTGTGTTCATGGATTGGTCCATTTTGTGTTTCTTTGGTGTGTTTTCTCCATTTATTAGCCACCAAACCAACCCTAATCACCTCCTATAAAACCCAACTCACTTCCACACTTCTCCCACTTTACAAACACCTCATTCCCACTCTCAAATCACTTCAAATCAGTAGCAAAACTCAGTTTAAGGGCAGAATCATTCAAGTTATAAAAGTGGGTTTAAACTCACTTATCTTCCATCTTTCTCACTTCTTCTTGCTTCTTAGCACTTGGAACACCTCTAGGATGTTTCCATAGGTTTTCCATGGAAAGCCAAAGAGGGAACACCACCATATTGAGGTTGAAAGTTCGAGAACTTTATGTTTTAAACAAAAACTTTACTAAACATTCTTTAATCTTGTGTTTTAACCATACATTCCTATGTCCTTATGCCACTAATCAAGACTGTGATTAAGTGTGCTTAAAAACAAGGTTGTAACATACAAATCCAGAGGTTTTAATCCTCTAAACTTTCTGTTTTTAAAAGGGTTTTAACCCACAAGTGTTGAACAAGACTTGAGCTTGTGTATGTGTGATTACTTGGAAAGCTTGGGCTATCCTACTTACAATCCACACTTCACTTGATGATTTCTCTTAGTTAGTGTGTATTTCTTATTCTTTATTGTATGTTCATGACCCTCCTTGGTTGTTTTTACATCAAGTGTAGTGGTGAACACATAGAGGTGCCTAAATGGAAGACTTGATCTTCCTACCTCCTATATGATTTCTATGACATTTAGAGGTACCGAAATGAATATTTTAATCTTCTACCTCATGCTTGAACTATTGGACATATTATATAACCTAAACATACTATACGAATAATCGAATCTTTGATGATGAACTAGTGTTCATATGTCGAGGTACTAGATTACGTCATCCTAGACTATGATAACTTGTCACGATTCTAATGGAACCTTGTTCCATGAAAGCATTTAAACTCCTTAGAGTTAACTAGTGTCAAGAACAAGTATCATATGTACTAAGTGATTATTTTCATATGTTATTTTCATGTTGATTAATCCCAAATCTACACATCCCATAACCTTAAATCCCAATCCCATTCATACACTAAATCTCATTAACTCGTCAACACTTGGATAATCGGAAAACATATGCAAACTTTGTGAGTATACTTGAACCCCTTTTTCGTTTACCACTTTTTGGGGTGTAACATGTTATTTATAAACTTACACACAAACTTTATCATAATACATAAACATTCCTATTGCACGCATGCTTATTTGATTACTTGATACTTTAAACTTGGGTTGAGGACATTATGTGTTAGACTTATCATTAAATTCGTACGAGCCAAACCATGACATATGTAGCGCTATAGGATTAACGACCCGCCCGTAGATTTGTGGTTATGTCATGAGCATATTCCGTTTCATTATTGGTTTGATATGTTTGACACATGCCAATTTTATAGTTTATCTCGTATCAAGAGCTTACCACATGGAATTGTTTAAACTTATCTTTTGTTACGTATGTACCAAATTTGTATACTCGCCTTTTGCTTTTGCATTGAACTTTATTTTAAACATGTTACAGGTTGAGGATGATGATGCTATGAAATGAAGTAGCGTTGATGCCTAGATACACATATAGACATTAGATTTAAATGTTGTATAAATTTTGATTATGTTGTCATGTGCTTCCTTTGAACTTGATGTTATTTGATTTCCTTGTAATGTTGACAATTGAATTATGAAATGAAATCGGTTTATTAAATATTGTCACAAATAGCGTTATGATGTCTCTAGCAATCTTCACGCTTCGTCTCATCCCGATGTTTCCGCCATTGGTTGGGGTGTGACAGATTGGTATCAGAGCCATAACTATAGGGAATTAGGAAAAGTATGAATGCTTTTACCTAATCTATAGTTTTAGAGCCTTATTCTTATATTTTATTTGAAACTACATGCATGCCACTTTATGTGTTCCTTATTTATTCTCTTTGAGCCTCTTAAACATATATGTCATTTTATCCTTATGTATCATACTTGACATGCCATTCTTACGTGCTAATACATGTTTCGTTATGTGTTAATACTTGTTCCAATATGTAATTCTTTATATACCATTCTTGACATGTTTATACTTGTTTGTTTAATCTTCAACATACGCTTTTCCTCATGCATTTTACTCGACTATTCTAAATTCACAAACCTTCGTAATTGGTGTGCAAACGGGGTACGAGCGAAAACAGTTTGAATTAACTCTATTCTAGACACTTTAAGCTTTAAATTTATAATTAGACTCGATCCTAAAATTAAATCACACAACCGGCAAGTGTACCGATCAATGTAATATAGTAAAATTAAGTCCGGGTTGTCGAACCCAAGGGAAAACAGTTGAATTGCGTTAAAAAGTTTGTTTATATTAAAGTCTACACACAAACAATTATTTTTGTATTTTTGGTTTAAAAAGGGGGTTTATACTTGAAATATAAATTAATTGAAACTTAATTGATAATTGACTAAAAATAGTTTATAACAGAGATTTGACAAATATGATAAAAGGACTATCTAGGCTAGAATCCCATTTGTTAATAACATGCATTCTACCGGGTAATTGTGTGATATGAAACCGGGATCTTTAGATGTTAAATCCTAAAAGACAACATATAGGATTCCCAATCATTCTTAGGAATGCAACTATGTGACTTTTAGGATTTATTTGATTACCGATTTTTACTAGACTTCCTCACAGTCGTCTAGTGTTCTTTGATAAGTGCAAGACTTACTTCCTCACGGTTATAAGTTTAATAATTTAAGAAAGCTTTGATTTGGTTTAATAGACAATTTAGTGACAATTTAACTAAAGAAGGTTTCTCACAAAACACAATTTTAGCAATACACTATAACCGACCTATTGATATTTTTATACCTCACAGCGTTAAAAATAGTAGAACATCAAAACCGGATTAAAATTGATCATTGATTCTATGGTTTATTTCACAATATCACCATAAGATTACACAACCCATTTAGTACTTTTAATATCTACATAATTCGTTTTATGAAAATACATCCACCGGAATTTATGTGAAACAAATGATCAAAGTAAAATCAAGTTAAAACATGCATATACACCAAACATGTGACTTAGATTATTTACTTAACAAGAACAAACCATAATTACAACAATACCCGGTAAAAATTACGTATTAGCAAATGTTCATCGTAACCTAGATAGTTTCAACGTTTAGCTACACATTACGTTTATTAACATACAAGAACAAGGTCTGAAAGTACAAGCAAACATGATACAAACAAGATAAAACCTGGAAAACGAATGATTGTCGAACTCGGGTCGAACAAGACGCGAACCGAAGGCTTCTAAACTTCCCGAGAACTTCGAGGATCTTCACCGACACTTCCAGGGGCTCCTAGCTGCTCCTAAGCAAGCTTATTTGATGTAATTCGTAGTTGTGAAGGTGTAGTTTACGAGTTAGGATGCATGGCTATTTATAGTAGAAATTTTTGGCTCCTGGGCATCAGTTGCGCATCGTAACACATATAGTGTTACGATGCGTGACGCGTTGTTTCACCTAACACGCGCACTCAGTAAAGGGCTTACGCATCGTAACACATTGTTTGTTACGATGCGTAAGTCTTACCTGCTACAGAGCACTCAATAAAGGCTTACGCATCGTAACACTTAAACTGTTACGATGCGTAACACCTTTCCGGCAGAAACTTCTCTTTTGTCTTCTTGCCTTGCGCATCGTAACACATGTATTGTTACGATGCGCAACAGTTGAATTAGGTCAAATTCTTGGTTTTCTTTGGCACGTTTCCCGATGCATTGTTTCCGTCTTCGATCTTTTTCCGTTTTCTCGCATAATCCACAGATAATTCTCCGATTCCTTTAGATTTATAATTTTATCAACTCAGTATCAAAAACAACGGAGAAACGCACACAATCTATCTGAAACAGGGGCTATCTGATATAAAAGATGTGTATAATTCTAGACACATCAAATATCCCCACACTTGACCTTTTGCTTGTCCCTAAGCAAAAACAACAAATCAAACTTAAATGATTGAACAATAACGCATGTTAGAACAAATTTAAACATGAATTACAAAATCTTTAAACACAGAGGTTTCACAAGACTTACGACGTTCAAAAGGGTGATAAATCAAGGAAATGAAACGGGAAACCGAAAATACTTAATCAAATTTTTCTTACCTTTAAGTAATTAATTATGCATAAACAATACCACTCACTGAATTCACTCTTCTCTCGGATAATATATATGTATAATTTCAGGTGAACTCTCAAAACCAGACTATGTAGCATGACTACTATAAGCTTGTACGTCAATCAAATCTCTACCTAATTGTTAAAAATTGATACAAATGTCGAGGACTGAATTTGGATAGGTACGGGTTAAACAAGAGTTTTTACAACAAACCGGAAAAATTACATAAACAATAACATGATCTTTTGATCATAACTTTATTCTTTTTTTTTTCATCATTTTTTTTACAACAATACAACATGTAACTTACAATAATATCACAGTAGTAACGTTCCGGTTTACGAAGGGTAACAATAGACAGCAATAAGTACAAAGTGGTGTCTAAAAGGAAAAATCGAATTTTTACAGAGAAATGGTGATCCTAAAGCCTCTTTGTATCAATAATTAAACCAAAGGTTTTGAAATGTATCTAAACGTACAAGTTCTAAAGTAATGCTACAAGTCGGTAAACACACATGAAACGAAGGTAGTGTTTTTGTAATAAACACTTTTAGGCTCAAATCTTACCGTCATGTGGTATTGTAAGGGTTAAAGGTTTTGTTATTGCATAGTTAATTTAATTTAAAGTTAGAAAAATTATTTTAAGTATTTCGTAAAAATTTTCACAAAAACTTGACTTAAAAACCTACTATCCCGCAACTTAAAGAAACATGTATTTTCAGATTTGCAAATTCTATATTTAACTTGTTTTTACAGACGTTTTTGCAAAATTTTCAAGATTTCAATGCGTTTAAAGGATCGGGACAAGTTATTATTATTATTTTATTTTTATTTTTATTATTATTTTTATTTATAATAATAATCCCTCATCCCCACACTTGAAAGACACATTGTCCTCAATGTGTGAAAACGAGAAATGTAATTAAACACACTTGCAAAAATTAAACACGCTTGCTGAAATTAAAAATGTTACTTCCCTGATTTGTTGTCTCGTTTCCGAATCTGTGTTGCCTCGTCGTATTTTATCAATTTGTCGCTCAATTCCTGTATACGACGCTTGCAGAATAATAAGTAACGCATCAACAAGAAATAACATAACACGCATAAATGAAACACACCAAACCAAATGTCAATATATACAAACACATAAAGTACCAGTGTCAAAATACATAAAATAAAAATAAACAAACTACGGTGCCGCAGGCCGATCATGGAGGGGGAAGGCGGTCCATGATGATCTGAAGGATCCCCCTCACCTCTGTCAAAGTCTGAGCCATCGCAACCTGCGTCTCCCTAATCTCAGTCTGCCCCTGCCTGAGCTGCTCTACGCTCTGCTCTAAGCTGACTAGGCGATCTGCCTGGGTGACTCTGGCTCTGGGCGGTGCAGCTCTCTCTCGCTCAGGCACCCGATGCCGAGCTGCGATAGCAGGACCCTCCTGTGGAGCAGGGCATGGTGCTAAGAAGCGCGGGGGGTCGTCCTGTGTCATCAGTTGTGGTATCTGCGCCATGTCCTGCCTCTCAATGAGGGTGCCCCTATCTACCCTGTGAAGGTACTCTCTCGGGAAGAACTCAAAAACTCTGAGACTCTCCGCTAGGGCAGTGACATAACTGCCCATGCAGATCCTCGATCCCTGTCCTCGTCCGTGCTCTCTCTGGAGTGAGAAGAGCAGGACCATAGCAAGATTGGGCTCCTCGCCCCGCACTTTGCAATAAAGTGCGAATAGCTCCCAGTTCGTCACTTTCTCGATACTCATGTATCGAGAAAAGACGGTGCAGGCGAGGGCCCTGTGGATGAATCGATGAATAGGATCTCGGATCTGTGAAGCAGGGACCCCTGGCTGGTACCGGCTGTCTGCGATGGTGGACCAGAACTCTATCAACCGTGTCATAGTGACACAACGTGGCAGCTCATCGTCTGACCACCCCATCAGACTCTCATTGAAGACCGGCTGCGTGGTCTCCTCCTGAGTATACAAACGAGCATGGACGGCAAACTGTGCTATAGACATGACGTGTGTCTGCCGTCCTAACGCGAAGCTCACAGCTGATGGAGACGATAGGCGCGCTGAATCGAGATAGAATGTGGATAAGAACTCAATAGTGAGCTCATAAAAAGACTCGCGCCTCTCGTTCAGCAACGTCCTCCATCGTGGGGTGAGCAGAGGCTCCAACCTCACTCTCGCGTCCATGGCGTCCATCAGAGTCCAATCAATAGTCCTCACCACATGAATACGTCGACTGATCAGGCGCTCCATAAGACGATGCTCCTCTGACCCCTCCTGAAAGTCGAGGATAGTGCTCTCTCTGATATCTGGGAGTGGTGATGGAATCGACTACTGTAGATCGGGCAGGACCACATCCGTGGCGTAGTGGATGGTCCTGCCAGGCTGCTGCTGCTGCTGCTGGTCCTCCTGGTCCTCCTGTGCCTGGACCTGAACCTCTGGCGCATCCTGCGCCTCTATAACCGGTGGCTCCTCATACTGCTGTCGCACAGCGCCTCGTCGGCGCTTGCGAGTGCCGGATGGACCTGCTCCTGACATATCTGCAATTCGAAAGTTTAACAGTTAATATTGCAGAAATTATACAATTTACCGTTCCCTAACACGTTTTTGATTATTTTATAATTTTTTTGTATTTTTAACATTTAATTAATATTTTATTAATTATTAAATTTAGAAAATATATACATTAGTTAAATATTTAAAACGTGTTTTTGATGTGTTAGGGACGGTTGTTTCGACCGTATAGCATTTCATTCGCGGTCGAATAATTTAAATAATATAATAATAACTTAAAAAATTAGAAATTTCGGCAGCACCCCGGCGTATTTACAAGAAAACCACCAATCCTCGCTTGTATTTAGATAAAATACAAGCGAGGCGGCGAATCCTGCAAGTAAAAACGCAAGTATATATATTTCAATTCAATTAACAAGTGCCCGAAATTTAACTACGCTAATTTTACGCTAAACTATTTACAACTAAATATAAAATTAACGATTAAATATTAAATAAAATATTATCTAAATTTATGAAACGAAATTAACTAAACGACAAAATCAAATAAGTAAACTAAACTATAAAATTTAAAACTAAATTTATAATAAAACTATAATATAAATACTTTCGAACTAAAAAATTGATACTTAACTAAAATTAAACTAAACTATAAGAAAAAACGACAATCTAAACTAAGTATATACTTTAGAATGACTCAAAAATTTAAACTAAAGAAATATTTTAGTTTTTAAAACCGACACTTAAGTATATACATTATAGTTAAAATTACTTTTAGTTCGGTATAAAGTTATTTTTAACTAACACGACTCAAAAACTATATACTTTAAATTGATAACATACGAATAATTAAAGTAAACTATTAAAATGATAAACTAAATTTACGATTTCATACGACTATCTATTTACAAAAACGTCAAAGTCCTAAAATTAACTAAGAATTAATTACTCTAAATTAGTTGTTACCCGACCCGAATCAAACGAACAAGTCGGTCAAACCAACTCGACCCGAAACCAACCCGAACCCAACCCAAACCGAATCCGATTTTGAACCGAACCCGAAACCAACCGACATGGTACGAACAAACAACTTGACACACCCGAGTCGAACCAAAGTCAAACCGAATCAACCGACCCAACCCAACAGACCCGGCTCAACCAAACAACCCAACCCGGCAACCCTGAACCCGTAACCAAACTGAATAAAATCTTTACCTGTTACGAATGTAGTTCAGTGGGTGGTCTGTGGTGGTCCGAAGTGGTGGCTGACGACGGAGGCAGCGGTGGTGAGGGCGGTGGTTTCGCGGTGGTGGGAGGCGGAGAGGAGAGAAAATGGGGGTGGATGAAATGACGGTGGTGACGGTGGTGAGGGCTCGAAGGTGATGGCTGCGGAGGTGGTGGCGATCGGTGATGGGGGCGGTGGTGTGTGTTTGTTTGGGGAAGAAGACACCCCGTAAGGGGTTTTTATTTTCGTTTCTGCAAATAGCTTGCGCATCGTAACACTGTTGATGTTACGATGCGCAAGTTATCTTTTTTTAACCGCCTTAGGTACTTACGCATCGTAACACTATGTATGTTACGATGCGTAACTACTTATTTTTTTCAAATTTTCACTTATCTTGCGCATCGTAACAGACTGAGTGTTACGATGCGTAAGACTTGTATTTAAATTTTTTTTTTAAATAAATAAAACTTAAATAAAAACTATACATAATTAAGAACTATACATAATATTTTATATAAAAATTTAAAATATACATAATTTAAATAAATACATAATATTTTATATAAAAAATTAAAAATAAATATAAAATAAAAACAATTAAAAATATACATAATTTAAATAAAAACTATACATAATTACCTGGCGAAATTTAAATAAAAACTATACATAATTACCTGGCGAGTTATAATATTCCCTCACCCACACTTGAAAGACACGTTGTCCTCAATGTGTAAGAATAAGAGAATATGTTGCACACTGAAAATTTAAAATGTTACTTTCCTGATTTGTTGCGATACGTCATGTTGCAATGTCCTCCTCGAGGCCTGTTTTGTGATACTTGCAACAAAAATAAACGCATCAAAGGAAATAAACATAATAAACATCATAAATCACACTAAAGTCAAAATAAAATAGAAATGTAAAAACACAATGCTAAAATAATTTAAAACCAAGGGATTTCTGTAGCGTCTGTTTATCAAGACCAGTTTTTTCGAAAATGTGCTCTATGTCTTCCTTAATCCGATAGTGTACATAACTCCCAACTCTAATGGACCTTTCAGCATCAAGCCTAATAGCGCCCACCCTCATTAGCTGTATGTAATCACTTTGAGATTCAGTTGGACTTCGTTTACATTTTCCTGTGTGTGCCCAATTTTCACATCCTATGCATCTCTCATAGCGTTTTGCTCTTCTTTTCATTGCACTTTTGGATGTTCCACAAAATGGGGCCGTCTGGTCCTTTCGATGCCATTCTTTCCTGACCTCAGCGCTTAGGAGAAAGATTTTCTCCCTAAGATCTACAGGCAACCCTGGTTTTGCAAATTCTAAACAACAAAGCAAATTTAAATCAAACGGATGCATTTTAAATCTAGATCACACGCTTGGAGATGTTGTTGAATTTGTCCGCAGTTTCGAAATCACCCGAATGGAGATTGGGTACGGGTGGTATGATTCAAACCTGCATATACAAAGACAAACACAAAATCCAAGTAAAACCTAAAAATTGACTCAAATGGCACAATTTAGACTTCTAAACACTAATTTGAAACACACATTAACTATCTATCTACCCTAATCTTGAGTTTTCACTCAAGATTTCTAAACGATGGTGATTGGTGGGACATCGAGACGAGTTACCTCCGCCTCGATAGTGTTAATTGGTCCCCCTAGGTAATGCTTCAACCTGTGTCCATTCACCTTCCAAGTGCTTCCGTCTGCTTCGTTCATTAACTCAATTGTCCCGTATGGAAAAACTTCTTTCACCATATACGGTCCTGACCACTTTGATTTGAGCTTTCCTGCAAACAGTTTTAAACGTGAGTTGTATAAAAGCACTTTATCACCTGTTGTGAAATCCTTTAACCCCTTCAACTTCCTATCATGCAACGCCTTTGTCTTTTCTTTGATGTTCCAAGATCGTTCATACGCGGCGTCTCTCAGGGCTTCAAATTCATGGATTTGGAAGTATCGTCTCTTTGCTGCCTCTGTTAAGTTGAGATTCACAGTTTTGAGAGCCCAAAGTGCTCGGTGCTCTAACTCAACAGGGAGATGGCAAGCCTTGCCATAGACGATCATGAATGGTGTAGTGCCCAGGGGTGTTTTGTAGGCGGTACGAAATGCCCACAAAGCATCATCAAGCTTGTATGCCCAATCTTTCCTGCTTTTGCCTACTGTTTTCTCCAGAATTCTTTTCACTCCACGATTCGCATTCTCGAATTGCCCACTAGTTTGTGGATGGTAGGCAGTGGAGAAACGATGAGTGACACCGTAGCGAGCTAATGTCTTTTCCATGATGGAATTGCAGAAATGAGTGCCACGGTCACTTATAAGAGCACGAGGAGTACCGAATCGTGTGAAGAGTTTCTTGAGGAAATTAATTACTACTCGGGCATCGTTTGTAGGTAGAGCTTGTACCTCCACCCACTTTGAAACGTAGTCTATCGCCACAAGTATGTATCTATTTCCTTTAGATGAGGGAAATGGTCCCATGAAGTCGATGCCCCAAACATCGAAGATTTCGACAATTTGAATTGGGTTTTGGGGCATCTCATCCTTGGATGAGATATTTCCAGTACGTTGGCAACGGTCACATGTCCTCACAAACTCCACTGCATCCTTCACTACTGTAGGCCAATAAAAACCACAATCAAAGACCTTTTGTGCAGTAGTGTGTGGACCATGGTGGCCTCCTGTCAATCCTTCATGTACATGCTTCAGAATCCCTAAACCTTCCTCCTTACTCACACATCTCCTCAGAATCCTGTCTCCTCCTATCTTGAAAAGATAGGGGTCATCCCAAATATACCTCATTGCTTCCCGAAAGAACCTGTTCTTCTGTTGGGTGGTCATACCTTTCAATACCACCCCTCTTGCCAGGTAATTTGCCAAGTCTGTGAACCATAGCATACCCTCCTTCTCAGCTGTAATGAAATCTATATGCTCGTGAGGGAATTTATCACCAATTTCTTCTTCTCGAATTTCTTCTCTCTCAGGATCCTCCAATCGTGATAAATGATCTGCGGCCGTGTTTTCTGCTCCTTTCTTGTCTCTGATTTCTATGTCGAATTCATAAAGGAGTAGAATCCACCGTATGAGACGTGGTTTTGCGTCTTTCTTTTTAAAAAGATAACGCAAGGCTGCATGGTCAGTGAAAACGATGGTTTTGGATAGAACGAGATATGAACGAAACTTGTCAAATGCAAATACTACGGCGAGAAGCTCTTTCTCAGTGGTCGGAGGTGTGGTAGTCACAAGAATTGATTTCCTGCTGGCAGCGCTATAATCCATATCGGAATGGGCAAAACTCTCGAAAAGATCGTTACAGTCGGCAACTGTCTTCTTTCCCATAAGCTGACCTCCAGCTGAAGTGTCAAATCGGGCTTTGATTTCTGGGGTGAGACCATTGTAGAATTTCTCTACAAGTGCCCAGTCTGACAGTCCATGCTGTGAACAACGAGCGAGTAAAGTTTGAAATCTCTCCCAGGCAAGATGATAAGGTTCATCAGGTTCCATCCGTAATGAATGGATCTGATCGCGAAGTCGGGATGCCTTGGCTGGTGGGTAGTACTTGGCTAAGAAAGCATCTCGAAGACTTGCCCAGGTGGTGAAAGTTCCTTCTGATTGTGATTCAAACCAAATGGCTGCACGTCCGGCGAGAGAAAATGGAAAGACTTGAAGGTAACGGGCTTCAAGGTTTATACTTTCGATAGAATAGGTGCTGCAAAGACGTGTGATACGGTTTATGTGAGCGGGTGCATCTTCATCGTCACGACCATGGAATTGGCAAGAATGAGTGATAGCGGTCATTATGTATGATGGAATTTGCCAAGATCTTTCATTGGTAATTGGGGCTGCGGCGATGGGTGAAGCTTCACCGGTGAAACCGGATGTGGCTTGTTGGTAAACAGTGCGGTTAGCCATTCGAGCTTTTGTTACTGGACTTGGAGAACGTGAAATTTCGAAAGAATCGGTTTCTGTTGTTGTTTCGGATTCAAAATAAGGATTTTCAAAAATTTGGAATTCTCTTGTGTTACTCGATTCTCCTTCCTGATTGTTGGTACGGTGAAAGAATAAAAGTTCAGGATCGTAGTGTGGTTCAAACTCGGGTGGTCCTTGTGAACGTGTACGGTGCATAAACTAATAAAAATTAAACTAGGAATTGGAAATAAACAAATAAGCACACTTTATCTAAGAATTAATTAAATCTAAAATTAAAAATTGCATTAAAAATAAGATAAATAAACAAGATACACTAATGTTTACACTAATGTTTTTTAGAATTTTTTTTTTATAAAAAATAATATAAACAAAGTAATTAACGCGATTGCAAAGTTTCCCCGGCAACGGCGCCAAAAACTTGGTGTGCAAACGGGGTACGAGCGAAAACAGTTTGAATTAACTCTATTCTAGACACTTTAAGCTTTAAATTTATAATTAGACTCGATCCTAAAATTAAATCACACAACCGGAAAGTGTACCAATCAATGTAATATAGTAAAACTAAGTCCGGGTTGTCGAACCCAAGGGAAAACAGTTGAATTGCGTTAAAAAGTTTGTTTATATTAAAGTCTATACACAAACAATTATTTTTGTATTTTTGGTTTAAAAAGGGGGTTTATACTTGAAATATAAATTAATTGAAACTTAAATGATAATTGACTAAAAATAGTTTATAACAGAGATTTGACAAATATGATAAAAGGACTATCTAGGCTAGAATCCCATTTGTTAATAACATGCATTCTACCGGGTAATTGTGTGATATGAAACCGGGATCTTTAGATGTTAAATCCTAAAAGACAACGTATAGGATTCCCAATCATTCTTAGGAATGCAACTATGTGACTTTTAGGATTTATTTGATTACCGATTTTTATTAGACTTCCTCACAGTCGTCTAGTGTTCTTTGATAAGTGCAAGGCTTACTTCCTCGCGGTTATAAGTTTAAGCAATTTAAGAAAGCTTTGATTTGGTTTAATAGACAATTTAGTGACAATTTAACTAAAGAAGGTTTCTCACAAAACACAATTTTAGCAATAAACTATAACCGACCTATTGATATTTTTATACCTCACAGCGTTAAAAATAGTAGAACATCAAAACCGGATTAAAATTGATCATTAATTCTATGGTTTATTTCACAATATCACCATAAGATTACCCAACCCATTTAGTACTTTGAATATCTACATAATTCGTTTTATGAAAATACATCCACCGGAATTTATGTGAAACAAATGATCAAAGTAAAATCAAGTTAAAACATGCATATACACCAAACATGTGACTTAGATTATTTACTTAACAAGAACAAACCATAATTACAACAATACCCGGTAAAAATTACGTATTAACAAATGTTCATCGTAACCTAGATAGTTTCAACGTTTAGCTACACATTACGTTTATTAACATACAAGAACAAGGTCTGAAAGTACAAGCAAACATGATACAAACAAGATAAAACCTGGAAAACGAATGATTGTCGAACTCGGGTCGAACAAGACGCGAACCGAAGGCTTCTAAACTTCCTGAGAACTTCGAGGGTCTTCACCGACACTTCCAGGGGCTCCTAGCTGCTCCTAAGCAAGCTTATTTGATGTAATTCGTAGTTGTGAAGGTGTAGTTTACGAGTTAGGATGCATGGCTATTTATAGTAGAAATTTTTGGCTCCTGGGCATCAGTTGCGCATCGTAACACATATAGTGTTACGATGCGTGACGCGTTGTTTCACCTAACACGCGCACTCAGTAAAGGGCTTACGCATCGTAACACATTGTTTGTTACGATGCGTAAGTCTTACCTGCTACAGAGCACTCAATAAAGGCTTACGCATCGTAACACTTAAACTGTTACGATGCGTAACACCTTTCCGGCAGAAACTTCTCTTTTGTCTTCTTGCCTTGCGCATCGTAACACATGTATTGTTACGATGCGCAACAGTTGAATTAGGTCAAATTCTTGGTTTTCTTTGGCACGTTTCCCGATGCATTGTTTCCGTCTTCGATCTTTTTCCGTTTTCTCGCATAATCCACAGATAATTCTCCGATTCCTGTAGATTTATAATTTTATCAACTCAGTATCAAAAACAACGGAGAAACGCACACAATCTATCTGAAACAGGGGCTATCTGATATAAAAGATGTGTATAATTCTAGACACATCAGTAATACACAAACGAGACGTCTTCACCAAAATAGGCGTGAAACCCACAATTTGGTGAACAACTCTCAATCCATCTACTTTTCTTTTTACATGAAATTCACCATTAAGTTAGGAGTGAAATCCTCATCTCGATGGAGAAATTCAAATTTCAAATTCTAGTGGACCCTCGTCAAAGTGTCGAAATTAACTTTTGACCCGACGAGTACCAACCACACTTAGGATACTAAATCGCCAAGTTAGGGGTGAAACCCGCACCTTGTCGACTAGTTCCACTCCTCGATTTTCATAGATCCCGCCAAGTCTCGAAATTTCAATTGATTTGGGACATGTAGTAACCAGAAGGGTAAATACCGTTAACCGACTTGTGAGCGAGAGTATTTGTAACACCCCGACCCGAATAGGGCTGATGTGTCACTATTACAGATATCAAAAACCAAACTCAAGCCGTTTAACACGGAAAAATAGGATCCAAAAGACAACCAAAAGTTTCGAAAACAAACCAAGAATCCTAAGTATTAATTAAGTCAAAATACTTAAATAAATAAAAGTCTTTATTCTTGAACCGCATTTTACTCTCCTCATCACTAGTTCCCAACATTCCCCGGATTACCTGTCAACAAATAAGAAAAACACAACAAAGAAAACTACGGCTGAGCCAAAGGTTGCCCAGTAACGGAAAAATCAAATAGTACAAGTAAAGAAATGACATAAAGAAAGGAATATGAAATTTCTGAACACAAAACCAAAACTGATACTTGAACAAATACTGAACATAATCTGAGGCAGAACATAATCAGACATACAAAGCATACTAGACAATATTATAAACATGTCAGATCAGAAACAGATATCAGACTACGTGACTACAAATAACAACAAACCAAGTCACGTGAGACGGAAGCACCCACGAGCCTAAAAAGACGGGTACACAGCTAGCTAGTCCATGCACCTATGAGATGGTGAGTGTGGCGTTCACCCATTATTCCAACTCCAGACAACAAACTCAGACTCAGAGCTAAGATCGATCTATACGCCTCTAGGGGCCAGGTGCTACACAAGCACAAACTAGAGACGCCGTGAACTTTTATTACGCACTGTCACGATAAGTGCCATGCCGTTGACATGCTCGGGTGACAGAGTACAGAAAACTGGGTCATGTATTAATATATGATGACTGTCATAAGGGTCATGCAAAAACCTAATTAAACTACGTAGATAGCGTAAGTAGGGTATCGTATCCACGGGGAATTTGTGGTTAGTGTTTAGCTAAATTATTTTATTAACTACTGCTAATCTACAGTTGGGGTTTTGATTTATTAGAAAGAAACTAAAAAACTAACTACAAGAAAAGATATCAGATTTATAAAACGTAACTTCCTCCAAACTTCAGGTTCTAGGTTTCACAAAACTCAGTTTACTCAGTTAATTGGCCATCACATAGACATAATGTTGGAAAGTTGGTTAATTTAATATGGTAATAAAAAATAAGTCTTTGTCATCAGATCTTTTATAATTTGATTAACCCTATTTACTAGTGTGAGTCAACCTATTCTATGTCACCCAACAAGTTACTAAGTTTTGTCATCAACCGAACAAGTTGTAAAGCAAGAACTCAAAACACATGCAAATAGTTCAAATAAACCAACACATCAATGTATTCATACAACTTTGTCAAGGTCAAAAATACATCCAAACCTGAGTATAAACTGAATAAAGTAAAACCTAACTGAACCGTCCGCCTGGAGGAAGCCACAGAGAGCCTAGCCGCTCATGATTGTCTTCACAGCATCGGTTGTCATCCCGATTAAGTTAGACTTCATGGATTGGCTTGGAAGATGAGATGGAAATAAAATACTAAATTTTGTCTCTGATGTTGTGTGACAGGTCCCCTTCCTCAAAGTTGCAAAACCTTTTATAGCAATTCAGCCGATGACTTTTAGTTCCATCCATCGACTTTTCTTTATGATGCGTGGCCCCAGCCAAAATAAATTAACTCCCCCTTTTGTCTCCTCCTTCCTATTTAGAATAATGTGAACTCTTTAATTCACACAAGCCAACTTTTGATGTCTAGACTTCCATGTTCCAACGTGCTCCTATCATGCAATTTGAAAGCATTTAATTTTTTACTATAAAATTCAAATTAACATTCAAAGACATTAAATTGCATATTGCATTCATATTTTCTTCATATCATCATACACGCATAATCTCAACATCTCATTTAATTGTTTCTAATAAACATTTATTAAACATATTTTATCATTATAGCACATTTATATTCAAAACTCACAAAATATAAGAACTCTTTAGAATAATATATTTTATATCCTTATCAATGCATTTTTATCATAATTAGTATCTAATAACGTATACCTAAAATGCACCGATCAAATCCCCACACTTATTTTTGATTGTCCTCAAGCAAACCAATATGGAACTACTCACCATAGTAACAACACCTCTAAACCCCTAAACCGATGCAACAGTTTAAGTCCCAAGTCATACCCGTTCCATAGACTGACATAATCAAGATTGACAGTCCGACATGCAATTGTTGCAATTTCTAAAACTTAAGACTTGTCTATTCAAAACTAACATGCTTAGGATTATACACATGCTACACGCCCCTCACAATCAACTCTCCTCTCGGTTTAATATCTGAACTAGCGTGTAATGTGCTAGTATGTATAACACTCAAAACCAGACATGAAATCCTGTAATCATAAGCTTGTATAACAATCATACCTCCACTGTATCATATAACACGGCACGTATTAAAAGGACTTTCGGTTTTGGGCTTAGGCTAAGGGTAGGAAAATTTTTTGCTTATATTTTTTTCTTTTTCGTGGCGAACAAACAAACGACCAACCGTGACAACTTTATTTGCAAACATAACATACTTGTAGGTTGGTTTCTACCCAAGAACATAAACAATATTCACAACGCTTCTATTTTTGCTCTTTTTTCTTTTTCTATATTTTTTTTTGTTTTCTCTCTTTTTTTTTCAATTATTCATAATTTGTCGTTAACGGTCAGTATCAAAACATTTCACAATAGGTGGACAAACGAAAGGTAAATAGGCTCAACAGGGCTACTAAGGGTGATGACTAGGTAAAGACAAAACAAACAAACACAACTGGTGTAAAGGATATCCTAATGCCTTTATCATTTACGTGCACATGTCAAACCACAATCTCAGCATGTATCGAATCATACAAGTTCTAACACAGAATAACATGCGGCCTGCTCTCAACAAATGAAGTAATAATGTAAATCATTCTATCA
This sequence comes from Helianthus tuberosus, assembly GCA_030545235.1. Lineage (NCBI taxonomy): Eukaryota > Viridiplantae > Streptophyta > Magnoliopsida > Asterales > Asteraceae > Helianthus > Helianthus tuberosus. The sequence continues at coordinate 50,611,546 of CM060452.1, read as the reverse complement.
TTCTACAGGCTCAAAATTCTCACCAAAGAAGGGTAAAAAGGGTTACCGACATGTAGCATATGCAATCTAAAGCATGTTACCCCTAAATAGACATTTCTTTTCAATTCTTTTATCCTAAAAACACTTGTCGGACCTACTCTCATGAAACTTAAAGGAACGACCATGACAAGGGACTATGTTAGTTTACTACCGGCAAGGAACCCTTTAGTGATTGAAACGTTCGGTTTTCATATCCATTTAGTTCACTTAAGGCGATGAAATTCTTTAAAATTTTCAAAATTTTCAATTTTTTTTTTCAGTTTTCATCGTTTTCAATCATTTTCAACCTCTTTCAAACTCTGTCCCAAGCCTTTCCCTTCCCGGGTTTCCATATCCCCACACTTGAGCGACATTGTCCCCAATGTACAGTGCTTTTAAAACAAACCCGAGAATAACAACCAAACCATCCCATAAGCGGCCAATCCCTAACACAAATAACTAAAACACATTCCCTAACACATAGAGTTTAACACCACCAAAAAAAAAATGAATAAAAATGCAATAATAAAAGTGGAACAGACTCCCCTAATTTGAGGCGGATGAATCTTCTGAGCCTTGTTCCACCGCAACCGTATAGCATTTCATTCGCGGCTGCTTCAACATGGGACGCTTGACTTGAAATTATTCGAATCACTTTCGTCCAAATGGAGATTGAGTATGGACAAAAGTGATCGTCACCTGCAAAATAACACTCACAAGCTCCCAAACAGGTTAAACAGGTCAATAACCGAAGATAAACAAGCAAAAACCGGTTCGACGAGCAACCAAACCTCCTCTGTAACACCTGTGTCATTCCAACCATCAAACAAATTCCAAACCAATGAAATATAGTATTTCATACTTGGGATTTGTAAAAATATGTGTATCGTTTACACATATCAATTCTTGTTCGATTTCAAGCTTTAAATCGCTTTCTGGAGGGTTATACGCGCTCTGATGTGTAGATATAACCAGTTTAATCCAACGAACACTCCGGAATAGTGAAATAGGCTTAACATACCTTAAATAACCTTTACATAACTTATATATAAGTTTTTGAAGGTTTGGTGTGGTGAAATCAAGTTAAATCGCTTACAGGGACTAAAGTTGACAAACTGCGAAAGTATGCCAATTTGAACTGTAACAGACCTTCCGAAACATGACCATAAGTTAAACATACCATAAATATCCTTTACATAGCTTAGAAATAGGCTTTGAGGTGTTCGGTATGCTAAAATAAACTTTTGTGTCATTCAGGGACTAAAAGCGTCAAAAAGTGCACAAGTTTGCATTTTTACGCGTAACTTACGTTCTGAATACATCCGGACATCCAAAAATTTATGTAAGCACTAAAACATTTTATTTTAGTGTTTGGCATAAGAAAAATCCATTCGTTTCGTCTTTTGGATCGTTTTTCGCGCTTATGCGCATTCCGTCGTAATTAAGCGAACATCGCGTTCGTACGACCAAACGAACCATCACCCGGCATATTTTTGAGCATGTTTCATGTCCACAATGCTTAGGCATCATTTTAGGGCCTTAAAGTTGGCTTTACGGGTCTTGAAAGTGCCGGAAATGGGCTTAAACACGTGCAGGGACCTAAACTGTCATTTTTGAAACTTGTATGCAGATCAGAGGCCCCAAGCGGCCCGCATTGTGTTGGCCTGATTCTAAAGCGGGCCGCATTGCCCCTTCTGACCAGATTAAGTGTATTAAACAGCAAGTTGCAGCTGTTCTATCCTCCTCCACACATTCTAATTTTCCTAGTCATGTGATATGGATGGAATTTTAGTCACCATAACCTTCCAACACATGTACGGCCTTGATCGTTTCCCCTTTTCCAAGAAACGATCCTAACGGTTACCCGAATACTATAAATAACCCAACACCCCTTTGTTCAAAATCACTAGAAACTCACTTTGAGAAACTCTAAGTTGAAACATTTGTTTCATACCTGAGATTTTCGAATTGAGTTTAGCATTCGGGGACCCTGGGTTAGTATTCTTTCGTTCTTTTCCTTATTTTACTGCTTTTCGAGTCAGAAAGTCAAACTTTGTTTGACTTTCAGCGTTGACCAGTAATGGTCAATGCGAAGTTCGTTTGAACTTCGCAACGTGAGTGTAATCACGTTGGTCATAGTCCCTTGGGACTATGCCCACTGATTACCACGTTGTCTAGAGTCGTAGGGTAGGCGATCTGATAAATCGCCTATACCTTCGAACTCGACCCAGTTTGGTCGATCATTAGGATCCGACCAAATACATTAGGTGACCCTAGTATAGGGCATAACCTTCCGAGGTTATACCCTATGGTCACATCGTTTAAGTAGTTGTATGATAGGTAGTTTATATGCCTTAGGTAAATTACCAGAATACCCTTTTCATGTATAATTGGTAATTAAGCATATGTAACCTAAACCTTTGTCACATAACTGATTTTGTAACATGTTTAGGCATATAACACTTGTCATAGGGCTGGTTAGGCGTTCCGAACGCGTTTTACGCGAACGACGCGTTAAAGTAGCATAAGCTTCCTAAACGGGTCGTAATGGGTCGATAAGACTTAGGTTAAGTTTCATTTAGCATATAGGCTTTGTTAAACCATATCATATGAGTTCCAACACTCATTTGGTTTACAAACCCTAATGCTACCCAGTCTTCCGATTTAGGTCCGGTTTATTAACATAGTTACCTATATTAGGTGCCGTTTGATTCCGTGATCTATAGCATTACTTGGTGGTCATCTTTAGACAACTGAGCAATCTCAAGTGAGTACATAGACCCCTCTTTTACTGTTTTCCAAACTGTTTTGGGGTGGAACACATGTGCCTACTTGTTACTTTCGTGCTTTCCTGTTTTCATATCATATACTGGTTATGTTCATTAGTACACTATTAGTACATTGATTTACATGACTTTTCTGCTTTGTATGTTAACTTAGCATACTTAGTACATCGTTTTACATTACATTTCTGTTGCATATGTTTACTCAGCATATGGACACATATTCTCAGTTCACATGCTATGTATGTCTGTTGTTGCATACTTAGTACAGATACTTCATTTTACATGCTATGTATGTATATTGTTTCATACTTAGTACACTTATTATTCATTACATGCTTACATTTTGGCAATTGGTTTAAACATAGACATTGTACATTGTTGGTTTGGTTTGAGTAAGTGATTAAGTAACGAGACGTGTGTAATATGATACAAGCATGGTGGATACGCCGCTGGTACTTCCTATATATAAGTGTTTGTATTGTATTACATATTGTAGCGTTATTTGAATCATTTCAGGTTGAGACATAGAACATTATATACAAATAACATATTTTTCACTAGACATTGTTTTACAAGCAACCTATCTAATACAAACTCATTTTACATGGTTATTCATTTAACCATACATTATTTATACATATCATCTGATCTTATCGATTTTCAAATGATTTACAAAACAAAGCAAATAACAAGGTTCATGACTAAACATTTTCTCAAGCATAAGTCATGAAACCTATTTTTCACAAAACCTATGTATCTCACCGGCATTTTTATGCTGACGTACCATATTTTCACATGTGTTTTTCAGGAACTGTTGCATAAGATGATCAAGATATACATAGGCAGACTTGGGCTTTAGTGACAATAAAAGATGCAAGACTAGTTAATTATGTTGTATTTTCCTTGTTTGTTAAGACATTGTAACACTTTTAATTAATAAAACGAAACTTCAATTGCCATGGATTTGAAACATTAATTCTGTTACAACACTCCCCGACGTTTCCGCCACGTTTTGTATGTTCCACGTGGTCGGGGTGTGACAGAAAAGATGGTATCAGAGCTAATGGTTATAGGGAATTAGGTTATTAGTAATGCTTTGACCTAGTCTATAACCTTCTTAGGACCCTAACGCGAGTTTACTTGCGTTTAGTCATAAAACAATACCGTCACCTATCCTTAGGCGACGACCACAACAAGAACATAAATTTCAAAACCGCTTTGAAAACTAATCATCTGTTCTAGGATGATTTATTACAAGGTTTTGAACCCTCTGTTATATGGTTTTGAACCCCTTTAAGTTTTCAAAATCTCGTCAAGGTTTTGGGTTATAAATAATGTGAACACGTGCAAACTGGAAGGGTGAATGCCTGTATTCTGGGTTTTCTGGCTAGGCAAGCACTTCGTATACATCTCATCAGACGCGAGACCAGTTGTGCTTACCTGGGAATTCTTGGGATGAGTGTTCACTTATAGGCGAGCATGTCTTCGCGATACATTATATTAACCCATTTACTTTGATTTGTCACCATCTCATTTGTTTGCCTTTGGTAACAAACAAATGGTCACAATCTACATGCCTTGTCATTTTCTTTTGACTATCTTTCGCTTGTTTCCTCCTATGCCTTTCGTTATCTTCAAGATGCTTCTTCATCGTAACAACAATGTCCGAACCAGGTGCTGCAACTACCCAGCAAATAGGCGTCATACTCCAGAGGACCGATGATTTAGCTATTACCATGACTCGTCTCAGGGATGAAGCTGTATAAGGGAACTGTTCCTTGGTGCAATTAATACTACTGCCATTATCCGAATCAAATACCCTGTTACAAATGTACCCACGGTGGACGATGGAGACATTTGGTTAACATATGCCGCTTTGCAATCCAAAGCAAAGCTGTTACAAATCCTGCTGCTACTCAACCTTCAAACTCTGCTTCATATGTCGCTTGACATATCTGGCGCCTCAACCTCATGAACTTTCTACCTTGTGTATCGAAGTAAGCACGCCTAGTGCAAGGTGTCGAAACACCTCCCGTTACACAAACTCCAAAAATCCATGTAGGATCTTTCTATCCTCATAATTAGATCCTTGTGGATGAGTATCATTCATCGGAGTCCTTAATTGAATTCTTTGTATGATTCAATACGTACATCACAATTCAATAAGGATAAAGCCGAATTCCTTTTAAATATTATCCTATCTTCATAGATAGATTCTTGAAATGATTAAAGTGCCAAATGAAATCCACGAATTGGATTCCTGGTGTGCTTTAAGTATCCGCGTCCAAAGATAACAAATTAATAAACAAGTCAAACAACTATGTGATTATATGCTTATGTGTTTCCTTTTATGTTTTTGTGTGATCCAAATCCTTGTCATCCAAATCCTCGTAGAATCTTCCATATCTTCGTATAAGGGATTCATAGTAGGATACCCAAAGGTACTACATAAAATCCTTAATGGACTTCTACGTTGTAGTTAAGTCCCTTGGATTATAAAGTACTATTCAAAAAGTTAAATGTTTCTCTTGGGTAGTTGAGTTAAAGAGATCCTACGTCGATCTAAAGTTAAATACATCCTACGTCGGTGTAGTTAAATGTTTCTCTTGGGTAGTTGAGTTAAAGAGATCCTACGTCGATCTAAAGTTAAATACATCCTACGTCGGTGTAGTTAAATATTCCTCTTGTGTAGTTTCGTTGAAGAGATTGGTTCGACAATCTAGTTAAAGAGATCCTACGTCGATCTAAGTTAAATAGATTGGTTCGACAATCTAGTTAAATACATCCTACGTCGGTGTAGTAGTTAAAGAGATCCTACGTCGATCTAAGTTAAATAGATTGGTTCGACAATCTAGTTAAATACATCCTACGTCGGTGTAGTAGTTAAAGAGATCCTACGTCGATCTAAGTTAAATAGATTGGTTCGACAATCTAGTTAAATACATCCTACGTCGGTGTAGTAGTTAAAGAGATCCTACGTCGATCTAAGTTAAATAGATTGGTTCGACAATCTAGTTAAATACATCCTACGTCGGTGTAGTAGTTAAATACATCCTACGTCGGTGTAGTAGTTAAATACATCCTACGTCGGTGTAGTAGTTAAATACATCCTACGTCGGTGTAGTAGTTAAATACATCCTACGTCGGTGTAGTAGTTAAATACATCCTACGTCGATGTAGTAGTTAAATAATTCTCTTGAGTAGTTAAGTTAAATAGATTGGTTCGACAATCTAGTTAAATGTATCATGTGTTTATGTAGTAGATAGACCCTCGTGAGGTCTAGTTCAAGAGATTATTCGTTTAATTTTTCCCCATACGCATTATGAAATGAACTGTGCGGACTGGGCAAGGAAATAAGTAATTATGGAGGCCTACATAATTATGGAATTCAGTGCACAGAAACCACAGGAAGTTTCGTCATGTGTTAAGACCAACAGTGGCAAGAATAATGATAAGGGAGAAGTCTTGGACTTCGACCAATGTCACTTATTCTCACACTCCCCAATTTTGATCTCAAGCACACACAAGTTTCCTATGATAATTCTTCACGGGAAATGTTCTTCTGTCCATAGTTCAAAACTCCATGTTTTGTTACTACAAGGACTTCACTTTGAGGGTTGACAACTTTGCTAAGAATCCTAACATGGTCCAGAGTTTTACTCAAGGGCTCAATGGATTTGTCTGAAGGCAAAACCGTCACAGCTGTCTCCACAAGTTTCCTCTAAAACTAAATTTCGGGACGAAATTTCCTAAAGTAGGGGAGACTGTAACACCTGTGTCATTCCAACCATCAAACAAATGCCAAACCAATGAAATATAGTATTTCATACTTGGGATTTGTAAAAATATGTGTATCGTTTACACATATCAATTCTTGTTCGATTTCAAGCTTTAAATCGCTTTCTGGAGGGTTATACGCGCTCTGATGTGTAGATATAACCAGTTTAATCCAACGAACACTCCGGAATAGTGAAATAGGCTTAACATACCTTAAATAACCTTTACATAACTTATATATAAGTTTTGGAAGGTTTGGTGTGGTGAAATCAAGTTAAATCGCTTACAGGGACTAAAGTTGACAAACTGCGAAAGTATGCCAATTTGAACTGTAACAGACCTTCCGGAACATGACCATAAGTTAAACATACCATAAATATCCTTTACATAGCTTAGAAATAGGCTTTGAGGTGTTCGGTATGCTAAAATAAACTTTTGTGTCATTCAGGGACTAAAAGCGTCAAAAAGTGCACAAGTTTGCATTTTTACGCGTAACTTACGTTCTGAATACATCCGGACATCCAAAAATTTATGTAAGCACTAAAACATTTTATTTTAGTGTTTGGCATAAGAAAAATCCATTCGTTTCGTCTTTTGGATCGTTTTTCGCGCTTATGCGCATTCCGTCGTAATTAAGCGAACATCGCGTTCGTACGACCAAACGAACCATCACCCGGCATATTTTTGAGCATGTTTCATGTCCACAATGCTTAGGCATCATTTTAGGGCCTTAAAGTTGGCTTTACGGGTCTTGAAAGTGCCGGAAATGGGCTTAAACACGTGCAGGGACCTAAACTGTCATTTTTGAAACTTGTATGCAGATCAGAGGCCCCAAGCGGCCCGCATTGTGTTGGCCTGATTCTAAAGCGGGCCGCATTGCCCCTTCTGACCAGATTAAGTGTATTAAACAGCAAGTTGCAGCTGTTCTATCCTCCTCCACACATTCTAATTTGCCTAGTCATGTGATATGGATGGAATTTTAGTCACCATAACCTTCCAACACATGTACGGCCTTGATCGTTTCCCCTTTTCCAAGAAACGATCCTAACGGTTACCCGAATACTATAAATAACCCAACACCCCTTTGTTCAAAATCACTAGAAACTCACTTTGAGAAACTCTAAGTTGAAACATTTGTTTCATACCTGAGATTTTCGAATTGAGTTTAGCATTCGGGGACCCTGGGTTAGTATTCTTTCGTTCTTTTCCTTATTTTACTGCTTTTCGAGTCAGAAAGTCAAACTTTGTTTGACTTTCAGCGTTGACCAGTAATGGTCAATGCGAAGTTCGTTTGAACTTCGCAACGTGAGTGTAATCACGTTGGTCATAGTCCCTTGGGACTATGCCCACTGATTACCACGTTGTCTAGAGTCGTAGGGTAGGCGATCTGATAAATCGCCTATACCTTCGAACTCGACCCAGTTTGGTCGATCATTAGGATCCGACCAAATACATTAGGTGACCCTAGTATAGGGCATAACCTTCCGAGGTTATACCCTATGGTCACATCGTTTAAGTAGTTGTATGATAGGTAGTTTATATGCCTTAGGTAAATTACCAGAATACCCTTTTCATGTATAATTGGTAATTAAGCATATGTAACCTAAACCTTTGTCACATAACTGATTTTGTAACATGTTTAGGCATATAACACTTGTCATAGGGCTGGTTAGGCGTTCCGAACGCGTTTTACGCGAACGACGCGTTAAAGTAGCATAAGCTTCCTAAACGGGTCGTAATGGGTCGATAAGACTTAGGTTAAGTTTCATTTAGCATATAGGCTTTGTTAAACCATATCATATGAGTTCCAACACTCATTTGGTTTACAAACCCTAATGCTACCCAGTCTTCCGATTTAGGTCCGGTTTATTAACATAGTTACCTATATTAGGTGCCGTTTGATTCCGTGATCTATAGCATTACTTGGTGGTCATCTTTAGACAACTGAGCAATCTCAAGTGAGTACATAGACCCCTCTTTTACTGTTTTCCAAACTGTTTTGGGGTGGAACACATGTGCCTACTTGTTACTTTCGTGCTTTCCTGTTTTCATATCATATACTGGTTATGTTCATTAGTACACTATTAGTACATTGATTTACATGACTTTTCTGCTTTGTATGTTAACTTAGCATACTTAGTACATCGTTTTACATTACATTTCTGTTGCATATGTTTACTCAGCATATGGACACATATTCTCAGTTCACATGCTATGTATGTCTGTTGTTGCATACTTAGTACAGATACTTCATTTTACATGCTATGTATGTATATTGTTTCATACTTAGTACACTTATTATTCATTACATGCTTACATTTTGGCAATTGGTTTAAACATAGACATTGTACATTGTTGGTTTGGTTTGAGTAAGTGATTAAGTAACGAGACGTGTGTAATATGATACAAGCATGGTGGATACGCCGCTGGTACTTCCTATATATAAGTGTTTGTATTGTATTACATATTGTAGCGTTATTTGAATCATTTCAGGTTGAGACATAGAACATTATATACAAATAACATATTTTTCACTAGACATTGTTTTACAAGCAACCTATCTAATACAAACTCATTTTACATGGTTATTCATTTAACCATACATTATTTATACATATCATCTGATCTTATCGATTTTCAAATGATTTACAAAACAAAGCAAATAACAAGGTTCATGACTAAACATTTTCTCAAGCATAAGTCATGAAACCTATTTTTCACAAAACCTATGTATCTCACCGGCATTTTTATGCTGACGTACCATATTTTCACATGTGTTTTTCAGGAACTGTTGCATAAGATGATCAAGATATACATAGGCAGACTTGGGCTTTAGTGACAATAAAAGATGCAAGACTAGTTAATTATGTTGTATTTTCCTTGTTTGTTAAGACATTGTAACACTTTTAATTAATAAAACGAAACTTCAATTGCCATGGATTTGAAACATTAATTCTGTTACAACACTCCCCGACGTTTCCGCCACGTTTTGTATGTTCCACGTGGTCGGGGTGTGACATCCTCAGACTTCCCCACACTTGTCTGGTTCATACACAAAAAACACAAAAACAAAAACAAAAACAAATGAAATAAAAACCAAACCTGGGTTGCCTCCCAAGAAGCGCTAAGTTTTAGATCTTCAGCCAGATCATAGCTATCAAATCATGGTGGGCGTGTAGGGTGTTTGCAATCTCTCATTTTCATCAATCTATTCATCCACAACTTCGAAACACCATCCAACTTGTTCAACAACCACCAGTTATTCAACTCACACTTTTCTTCTTCTCCATCGATCTTCTGTGCCTCCTTCCTTTTCTTTCTCCTACTCCTCCTCGATTTCTTTTTCTTTTTCTTAACCTCTACCAACCTGTCAATCATAAAACATTCTTTCTCGTCCACACGACTCTTCTTTTCAGAAGGTTCACACTTGTTAGCAACAGGTTTGGTTGAGTTTGAAAATATTTTTAAATTTGATTTTTGATCCCCAAACCTAAACCTGACCGTTCCCTCAATACAATGAATGACAGCATGAGAAGTAGCTAGGAACGGTCTACCCAATATAATGGTTGGTTGGTTATTTTTAACACAATCAAGTACCAAGAAATCGACAGGATAATAAAATTCACCAACTTTCACAATCACATCCTTTACAATCCCCCGAGGACACAAAGGAGTTTGATCAGCCAACACCACTATAGTTTCAACTTTTTGCAACGGCCCAAAATCATACTGATCATATAAACTCCCCGGTAATATACTTACACAGGCTCCAAGATCCAACAAAGCCCTGTCCAATTTAAAATCACCTATTTGTATCGAAATAATAGGTGCTCCTGGATCTTGGAGTTTCGGGGGAAGGGCACCCATCAAAACGGCGTTCACATGAACGGTATCAAGTTTTTTAGGAAACTTGTGACGTCGTTTTCGGGTACTCAACTCTTCAAAAAATTCAACGTGATCTGGACTTTCTTTAATTTTTTCAAGTAACGGTTTATTTATTTTTACCTTTTCAAAACTTTCCCAACTTTCACCCTTAGGTGATTTCCGTTTACTTAAATTATTGGGTGCAAGTAAAGCCGTAGGGAATGGAACCTTTACATTCCCATTGTCAGTATCAGAAAACGCTTTATTTGAACCATGTTTAGATTTTATAAAACTTCCACTTTTCTGATCACGTTCACTCTCACCCTCAGACTCAGTCACATCTTCTACCATCCCCTCAACATGTTGTGGTGACTGAGTTTCAACAGTAGAAATTTTAGAAAGAGAAGGAGTACTTACCTCATCTATGTGAACACTTGTGTGAGAAAAATTGTGAGATGTATTTTCCTGAAAATCACTAAGAAGTTGATCTTGATTTCTTCTGATGATAGCCACTTCTTCAGCTAATTGTCCAACCTGCTGTGACAATGCCTTAACTTCCCTATCTCTGACCTCGTTGCTTTTCTGAATATCATTAAAAAACTCCATGATCGTGTCAAAGTTTTCATTGATGGAGTTATTATCCGACACATGCTGACCCGTTTGCTCATTCTCTTGAGTATGCCAGTTGCTTTCACAGTTATCTTGGTCTCTTGAGTCTGCCATTTCCTTCACATCAACCGCCAACTGAGCAACTTGCTTGTTTAATGCTTGATATGCCTTAGCTCGTAACTCTAGATCCTTCTTCATTTGTTTCAGCATTTCCATTATCTCATCATTCGGACCTTCAGCTCTTTGAATAAACTGCTGCGGTGGAGGCACAAAATCATTATATACTTCACATCCAACTTGGTCATAATACCAGTTCACTTCATCTATATCATATCTAGCATATCGGTTTTGAGTCGGTGATTGTCTGTTTTGAAAGCTCATTTGCTGATGCATTGGACGGCTATGTTGTGAGAAATCAACACCCTCAAATTCATTAAACTCGGGCTGATAAGTTCGATCCATGATTCAAAGACCTGTACAAGCACAAACAAAATACCCGAGCGTAATATCGAACTAACAAAAAAAATAAAAAAAATAGAAAGAAAAATATTTTTGAGTTTTTTTTTTTTTTTTTTATAAAACTAGAAAAATAACATGAGAATTATACTAAAACATAAAATACCTTTCAAAAAAAAAAAAAAACTAAAACATAAAAGTGTTTGTTGTACGTGTTATGTAGGTGACATCAAAAGCATGGATAAAATAAATGGATAAAAAAAAAAAAAAACCACACAACATGCAAACATTGAACTGGACTTCCACACAACAACAAAGCTAAATAAAAAAAAATAGTAAAATTATCATTGCATCACATGGTCATACAATTATTGTGTTGAATGGGCTGTCAAAAAGAGATTATTTTTTTTTTAGATTTTTTTTAGAAAGCAAGAACAACTAGCTAACTAACTAACTGGCTAACTGACTAACTAACTACTAAAAAAAAAAAACACTAAGCGCACTAATTCCCCGGCAACGGCGCCATTTTGATGACTGTCGTAAGGGTCATGCAAAAACCTAATTAAACTACGTAGATAGCGTAAGTAGGGTATCGTATCCACGGGGAATTTGTGGTTAGTGTTTAGCTAAATTATTTTATTAACTACTGCTAATCTACAGTTGGGGTTTTGATTTATTAGAAAGAAACTAAAAAAATAACTACAAGAAAAGATATCAGATTTATAAAACGTAACTTCCTCCAAACTTCAGGTTCTAGGTTTCACAAAACTCAGTTTACTCAGTTAATTGGCCATCACATAGACATAATGTTGGAAAGTTGGTTAATTTAATATGGTAATAAAAAATAAGTCTTTGTCATCAGATCTTTTATAATTTGATTAACCCTATTTACTAGTGTGAGTCAACCTATTCTATGTCACCCAACAAGTTACTAAGTTTTGTCATCAACCGAACAAGTTGTAAAGCAAGAACTCAAAACACATGCAAATAGTTCAAATAAACCAACACATCAATGTATTCATACAACTTTGTCAAGGTCAAAAATACATCCAAACCTGAGTATAAACTGAATAAAGTAAAACCTAACTGAACCGTCCGCCTGGAGGAAGCCACAGAGAGCCTAGCCGCTCATGATTGTCTTCACAGCATCGGTTGTCATCCCGATTAAGTTAGACTTCATGGATTGGCTTGGAAGATGAGATGGAAATAAAATACTAAATTTTGTCTCTGATGTTGTGTGACAGGTCCCCTTCCTCAAAGTTGCAAAACCTTTTATAGCAATTCAGCCGATGACTTTTAGTTCCATCCATCGACTTTTCTTTATGATGCGTGGCCCCAGCCAAAATAAATTAACTCCCCCTTTTGTCTCCTCCTTCCTATTTAGAATAATGTGAACTCTTTAATTCACACAAGCCAACTTTTGATGTCTAGACTTCCATGTTCCAACGTGCTCCTATCATGCAATTTGAAAGCATTTAATTTTTTACTATAAAATTCAAATTAACATTCAAAGACATTAAATTGCATATTGCATTCATATTTTCTTCATATCATCATACACGCATAATCTCAACATCTCATTTAATTGTTTCTAATAAACATTTATTAAACATATTTTATCATTATAGCACATTTATATTCAAAACTCACAAAATATAAGAACTCTTTAGAATAATATATTTTATATCCTTATCAATGCATTTTTATCATAATTAGTATCTAATAACGTATACCTAAAATGCACCGATCAAATCCCCACACTTATTTTTGATTGTCCTCAAGCAAACCAATATGGAACTACTCACCATAGTAACAACACCTCTAAACCCCTAAACCGATGCAACAGTTTAAGTCCCAAGTCATACCCGTTCCATAGACTGACATAATCAAGATTGACAGTCCGACATGCAATTGTTGCAATTTCTAAAACTTAAGACTTGTCTATTCAAAACTAACATGCTTAGGATTATACACATGCTACACGCCCCTCACAATCAACTCTCCTCTCGGTTTAATATCTGAACTAGCGTGTAATGTGCTAGTATGTATAACACTCAAAACCAGACATGAAATCCTGTAATCATAAGCTTGTATAACAATCATACCTCCACTGTATCATATAACACGGCACGTATTAAAAGGACTTTCGGTTTTGGGCTTAGGCTAAGGGTAGGAAAATTTTTTGCTTATATTTTTTTCTTTTTCGTGGCGAACAAACAAACGACCAACCGTGACAACTTTATTTGCAAACATAACATACTTGTAGGTTGGTTTCTACCCAAGAACATAAACAATATTCACAACGCTTCTATTTTTGCTCTTTTTTCTTTTTCTATATTTTTTTTTGTTTTCTCTCTTTTTTTTTCAATTATTCATAATTTGTCGTTAACGGTCAGTATCAAAACATTTCACAATAGGTGGACAAACGAAAGGTAAATAGGCTCAACAGGGCTACTAAGGGTGATGACTAGGTAAAGACAAAACAAACAAACACAACTGGTGTAAAGGATATCCTAATGCCTTTATCATTTACGTGCACATGTCAAACCACAATCTCAGCATGTATCGAATCATACAAGTTCTAACACAGAATAACATGCGGCCTGCTCTCAACAAATGAAGTAATAATGTAAATCATTCTATCATTCTACAGGCTCAAAATTCTCACCAAAGAAGGGTAAAAAGGGTTACCGACATGTAGCATATGCAATCTAAAGCATGTTACCCCTAAATAGACATTTCTTTTCAATTCTTTTATCCTAAAAACACTTGTCGGACCTACTCTCATGAAACTTAAAGGAACGACCATGACAAGGGACTATGTTAGTTTACTACCGGCAAGGAACCCTTTAGTGATTGAAACGTTCGGTTTTCATATCCATTTAGTTCACTTAAGGCGATGAAATTCTTTAAAATTTTCAAAATTTTCAATTTTTTTTTTCAGTTTTCATCGTTTTCAATCATTTTCAACCTCTTTCAAACTCTGTCCCAAGCCTTTCCCTTCCCGGGTTTCCATATCCCCACACTTGAGCGACATTGTCCCCAATGTACAGTGCTTTTAAAACAAACCCGAGAATAACAACCAAACCATCCCATAAGCGGCCAATCCCTAACACAAATAACTAAAACACATTCCCTAACACATAGAGTTTAACACCACCAAAAAAAAAATGAATAAAAATGCAATAATAAAAGTGGAACAGACTCCCCTAATTTGAGGCGGATGAATCTTCTGAGCCTTGTTCCACCGCAACCGTATAGCATTTCATTCGCGGCTGCTTCAACATGGGACGCTTGACTTGAAATTATTCAAATCACTTTCGTCCAAATGGAGATTGAGTATGGACAAAAGTGATCGTCACCTGCAAAATAACACTCACAAGCTCCCAAACAGGTTAAACAGGTCAATAACCGAAGATAAACAAGCAAAAACCGGTTCGACGAGCAACCAAACCTCCTCAGACTTCCCCACACTTGTCTGGTTCATACACAAAAAACACAAAAACAAAAACAAAAACAAATGAAATAAAAACCAAACCTGGGTTGCCTCCCAAGAAGCGCTAAGTTTTAGATCTTCAGCCAGATCATAGCTATCAAATCATGGTGGGCGTGTAGGGTGTTTGCAATCTCTCATTTTCATCAATCTATTCATCCACAACTTCGAAACACCATCCAACTTGTTCAACAACCACCAGTTATTCAACTCACACTTTTCTTCTTCTCCATCGATCTTCTGTGCCTCCTTCCTTTTCTTTCTCCTACTCCTCCTCGATTTCTTTTTCTTTTTCTTAACCTCTACCAACCTGTCAATCATAAAACATTCTTTCTCGTCCACACGACTCTTCTTTTCAGAAGGTTCACACTTGTTAGCAACAGGTTTGGTTGAGTTTGAAAATATTTTTAAATTTGATTTTTGATCCCCAAACCTAAACCTGACCGTTCCCTCAATACAATGAATGACAGCATGAGAAGTAGCTAGGAACGGTCTACCCAATATAATGGTTGGTTGGTTATTTTTAACACAATCAAGTACCAAGAAATCGACAGGATAATAAAATTCACCAACTTTCACAATCACATCCTTTACAATCCCCCGAGGACACAAAGGAGTTTGATCAGCCAACACCACTATAGTTTCAACTTTTTGCAACGGCCCAAAATCATACTGATCATATAAACTCCCCGGTAATATACTTACACAGGCTCCAAGATCCAACAAAGCCCTGTCCAATTTAAAATCACCTATTTGTATCGAAATAATAGGTGCTCCTGGATCTTGGAGTTTCGGGGGAAGGGCACCCATCAAAACGGCGTTCACATGAACGGTATCAAGTTTTTTAGGAAACTTGTGACGTCGTTTTCGGGTACTCAACTCTTCAAAAAATTCAACGTGATCTGGACTTTCTTTAATTTTTTCAAGTAACGGTTTATTTATTTTTACCTTTTCAAAACTTTCCCAACTTTCACCCTTAGGTGATTTCCGTTTACTTAAATTATTGGGTGCAAGTAAAGCCGTAGGGAATGGAACCTTTACATTCCCATTGTCAGTATCAGAAAACGCTTTATTTGAACCATGTTTAGATTTTATAAAACTTCCACTTTTCTGATCACGTTCACTCTCACCCTCAGACTCAGTCACATCTTCTACCATCCCCTCAACATGTTGTGGTGACTGAGTTTCAACAGTAGAAATTTTAGAAAGAGAAGGAGTACTTACCTCATCTATGTGAACACTTGTGTGAGAAAAATTGTGAGATGTATTTTCCTGAAAATCACTAAGAAGTTGATCTTGATTTCTTCTGATGATAGCCACTTCTTCAGCTAATTGTCCAACCTGCTGTGACAATGCCTTAACTTCCCTATCTCTGACCTCGTTGCTTTTCTGAATATCATTAAAAAACTCCATGATCGTGTCAAAGTTTTCATTGATGGAGTTATTATCCGACACATGCTGACCCGTTTGCTCATTCTCTTGAGTATGCCAGTTGCTTTCACAGTTATCTTGGTCTCTTGAGTCTGCCATTTCCTTCACATCAACCGCCAACTGAGCAACTTGCTTGTTTAATGCTTGATATGCCTTAGCTCGTAACTCTAGATCCTTCTTCATTTGTTTCAGCATTTCCATTATCTCATCATTCGGACCTTCAGCTCTTTGAATAAACTGCTGCGGTGGAGGCACAAAATCATTATATACTTCACATCCAACTTGGTCATAATACCAGTTCACTTCATCTATATCATATCTAGCATATCGGTTTTGAGTCGGTGATTGTCTGTTTTGAAAGCTCATTTGCTGATGCATTGGACGGCTATGTTGTGAGAAATCAACACCCTCAAATTCATTAAACTCGGGCTGATAAGTTCGATCCATGATTCAAAGACCTGTACAAGCACAAACAAAATACCCGAGCGTAATATCGAACTAACAAAAAAAATAAAAAAAAATAGAAAGAAAAATATTTTTGAGTTTTTTTTTTTTTTTTTTTTTATAAAACTAGAAAAATAACATGAGAATTATACTAAAACATAAAATACCTTTCAAAAAAAAAAAAAAAAAAAAACTAAAACATAAAAGTGTTTGTTGTACGTGTTATGTAGGTGACATCAAAAGCATGGATAAAATAAATGGATAAAAAAAAAAAAACCACACAACATGCAAACATTGAACTGGACTTCCACACAACAACAAAGCTAAATAAAAAAAATAGTAAAATTATCATTGCATCACATGGTCATACAATTATTGTGTTGAATGGGCTGTCAAAAAGAGATTATTTTTTTTTTAGATTTTTTTTAGAAAGCAAGAACAACTAGCTAACTAACTAACTGGCTAACTGACTAACTAACTACTAAAAAAAAAAACACTAAGCGCACTAATTCCCCGGCAACGGCGCCATTTTGATGACTGTCGTAAGGGTCATGCAAAAACCTAATTAAACTACGTAGATAACGTAAGTAGGGTATCGTATCCACGGGGAATTTGTGGTTAGTGTTTAGCTAAATTATTTTATTAACTACTGCTAATCTACAGTTGGGGTTTTGATTTATTAGAAAGAAACTAAAAAACTAACTACAAGAAAAGATATCAGATTTATAAAACGTAACTTCCTCCAAACTTCAGGTTCTAGGTTTCACAAAACTCAGTTTACTCAGTTAATTGGCCATCACATAGACATAATGTTGGAAAGTTGGTTAATTTAATATGGTAATAAAAAATAAGTCTTTGTCATCAGATCTTTTATAATTTGATTAACCCTATTTACTAGTGTGAGTCAACCTATTCTATGTCACCCAACAAGTTACTAAGTTTTGTCATCAACCGAACAAGTTGTAAAGCAAGAACTCAAAACACATGCAAATAGTTCAAATAAACCAACACATCAATGTATTCATACAACTTTGTCAAGGTCAAAAATACATCCAAACCTGAGTATAAACTGAATAAAGTAAAACCTAACTGAACCGTCCGCCTGGAGGAAGCCACAGAGAGCCTAGCCGCTCATGATTGTCTTCACAGAATCGGTTGTCATCCCGATTAAGTTAGACTTCATGGATTGGCTTGGAAGATGAGATGGAAATAAAATACTAAATTTTGTCTCTGATGTTGTGTGACAGGTCCCCTTCCTCAAAGTTGCAAAACCTTTCATAGCAATTCAGCCGATGACTTTTAGTTCCATCCATCGACTTTTCTTTATGATGCGTGGCCCCAGCCAAAATAAATTAACTCCCCCTTTTGTCTCCTCCTTCCTATTTAGAATAATGTGAACTCTTTAATTCACACAAGCCAACTTTTGATGTCTAGACTTCCATGTTCCAACGTGCTCCTATCATGCAATTTGAAAGCATTTAATTTTTTACTATAAAATTCAAATTAACATTCAAAGACATTAAATTGCATATTGCATTCATATTTTCTTCATATCATCATACACGCATAATCTCAACATCTCATTTAATTGTTTCTAATAAACATTTATTAAACATATTTTATCATTATAGCACATTTATATTCAAAACTCACAAAATATAAGAACTCTTTAGAATAATATATTTTATATCCTTATCAATGCATTTTTATCATAATTAGTATCTAATAACGTATACCTAAAATGCACCGATCATTATACAGGCAACTTAAACTGATTCTCATGGGAACATGCAACAATGATTACAACTACTAAAGTTTATTGCATGCTACTATGAATTTATCAAATAATAAATGTGAACTGAAACAACTAACGGAAACAGACAAAATCCGTACTGCAAAGTAACGGATATCATTAAAAAATACTCTAATGAGAAGACCAAAGAATCCGTACCTCAATTGAGCTAGCAAGCCAATAGCAAAGCAAAACGAATCAAGTCGTCTTCAAATAATCAAGAACCTAATAATCCCGTTATATTCAAATCAATTTTATGGAAATTTATTCACGCTAATTGAAACAACTAACGGAAACAGACAAAATCCGTACTGCAAAGTAACGGATATCATTAAAAAATACTCTAATGAGAAGACCAAAGAATCCGTACCTCAATTGAGCTAGCAAGCCAATAGCAAAGCAAAACGAATCAAGTCGTCTTCAAATAATCAAGAACCTAATAATCCCGTTATATTCAAATCAATTTTATGGAAATTTATTCACGCTAATTGGTTTGTTTGTTGAGACATTTCCGACGACAAGAATCTAAATCTTGATAATTTTATTTTACAAAACACTAATCATTTATAATATATAAATTAACACACCTATGTGTTATGTATGTATACTAGAAAAATCTGTATTTGCCAAAAAGAAAAAAAAATGGGTTCGCCCACATCAACCCTACTAGTTTCGTTTAATATATAAAAAAATTGCTCACCTTTATATATTTAGGAAAATGTAGATTTTGCTTAAACCAATTTCTTTTAATTCATGAAGACAATGACCCTTATTAATTGGTTATTATTATTATTTTTTTTAATTCAATAAAAGAACTTTTATTTAGTTGTAGGGACCTACTGGTCTAGACATGAATTGAGTTAGCCAAATTCCCATGCAATCATGTCATCTTCCCATGCAGATGTAGATGACACTACTAGAAAACTAGGTTTTTCCGACCGCAATTTTGGTCGCAAACCAGTCGCAATTGCCCTGTTGCGACCGTTTTCCGACCGGAACTACAATCGGAAAAACACCCGTCGCAATTGCTCTGTTCCGACTAAGTTGCGACTGCTGCTATCTTTTGCGACCCGGGTTTTGCGACTTTAATAATGGTCACAAATATTGCGACCGTTCCTGGTTTTGTGGGACTTCGATTGCGACGGTCTTGATGCGACCGTATTCCGACCGCATGCCTTTTACAAACTGCGATCGTTTTCCGACCGCTTGTCTTTTACCAACTGCGACCGTTTTGCAACTGCTTGCCTTTTGAAAAATTGCGACCGTTTTTGCGGTCGCAATTTTTATTTATTTTTTAAAAATTATTTTTATTCATTTTCTATTTTAACCTACATATAATGTCAATTTTAAATTTTACATATTAGCAAATTTTCACAATTATATAAAACATCCCACTTGAAACATCAAATACCAAAGTTATTATAACAAAACATTAGTGCATAGTGAAACAGTACATAAGACATCAATATCGTTATACCATAAAGATACTAATTATCCTGTCACATTTAGTTAATAATGCACTCATAAACACAGCCTAAACCTCCACATATGTAGAATAAACTCCCCTTTAATCCTGTTCTCTTTCTGGTGGAAGTCCACACGGCAACAACATTTTCTGCAAAACGAAAAAATAAAACAAAATTAAACCACCTGCAAATAATCTCAAGAAATTGAAACATACATTATTTTAAAAGTCGAACAAAATAAATACAAAAATCATATGTGTTTTTGCAGAATCAAAAGAACTGAATGATCCTGTTTTGAAAGATAATCCTACCTAGCATAACAGTAATAAAGACGATAAATAATTCTGGCCAGATCAATGGCATCAGTAATCAGTAATAATGACGATAAATAAGCGTTTTACGTATACCTTTTGTTTAAGGGCAACATCCGGCAATTGAAGAGCTTGTGCAGTCCCTCAACTACACTTGACTAAAAGAATTAATCAAGAAAATACAAAGTCCCAGGACTTGTGATCGAATTCAGCAAAAGTCCATAAGATTTTTGCAGGCCAACTGGACCAGAACCAACACGTACTGTACTAACTTAGACTATGGGGTATGGGGCGGGGGTTGGGGCGTGGGTTGGGTACAAACGCCCAAGTCACCACCCCGGGTGGGCTTGGGTTTCAGCGTGGCCCGTTTGGCGTGGGATTCAGCCCAGGCGTTGGGCGGGGCTACCCACATGACATGGCAGAACCTCATTGGCCAAGAGCACTAGCCATGGCGGAACCTCATTATGATGTGGCTTGGCCACGCCACCCCAGCCACGCCCCACCATACCCCTTTGAAATTGACTTTTGGTCTTGGGTGCCCCATACTCCACGTGTCGCATCATGCCCTCAACCCACGCCCCACCATACCCCACGGTCTTACGGAATCACAGCAGCATCTACAACTTCTGGGATTGATTGAAGGTAGCACTCTAGTTCAGTTGGTGGGACCTACAATGTTTTCGTTGTGATCATCAGACGCAAAAAGCCACTTGACGAAATGATAATTGTAACCTCATAGATGCTTTAAAACAACAAATATGTGTGAGTTTGAACTTTGAAGCTAGATATCATTACCTAATATGCCTTATATTTGATTAATTCTTTTAGCCGATCAACAACAAAAAGGAAACCATCATAATCCAACAATATTCCAAGATTCAATCTGCAGTCATGTCAAGTTAGGTTTCTTACATAATCAATACTTTTTAAAAGCATAATGTAGATCATAAAGATAAGTAATTAAATAATGGCTTACATCATGCTAACTGAGGCTGCAATTGTGTAGCCAATTGCTACTCAAAATAAGTTGATGTATTGTATCATGCCACATATTTTCACCTTATTCCCCCCTAAAAAAGAAAACAAGAAAGACAAAAACATGCATATTTTAGTTTAGTATTTTTATTCTTATTTTTTATGAATTCAAGTGAGAGTAGGCAGAACCAAAAGGGGTCAAGATGGCCTGCTGACCCATGGTCACCGGAATCTATATTGGATTTGTTTTATATAAAATGTATTTTTACAAATGAAAACATAAGTTGCAACCCTAGTTGTAACTAGTAGCAATGAGTCCCTTATGATAACTCTTCACTAAAAGTTGTGGTTCTGTCAATGAATGAGAAAGAGAGGTAATGTTATAATAGGACAATAGGTTATACGTACCTAGACGAGCCTTGACGGCTTCCATGTAAGTATAGCTTCTAGGTCCGGTGTAGAGAATGACCAAAGCAAATAGAATCATAATAGTCGGTCCAACTACCCAGCGGAGCTGCCCAACAACCCATGCCAATGATAGGACTCCCGACCCGGTATTTGAAGGTGCGATATCAGAGCCGAAAAAAGCTGGGAGAACAGAGGCCACGTGTTCGGGGGCAATTTGTCAGACAAGGTGGGAAAGACGCAGATTCATAAGGAAGGGTTATATGGATTATGGTGTATGTATATGAAGATGCAGATATGAAGGGAACGTTTTCCATCAAGGACTCTTCAGAAACAAGTCTCATTTGTGCAAATGTGTTATAACTATATAATCAACAAAACCGTGCTGCTTTGTATGTTGTGATTCGATTAGTGAATCTAATAGTTGACTAATCCTAATTTCTTTCCTAAACACAACTGAATACGAACACACAAACCGAAACTCGATCAGTGCATCGAATGGTTGACTTATCCTACTTTCACTTTACTAATCACAATTGAATACGAACACACAAAAAGAAAAACAGAGCCAATAGTTTTAATTTCTGTAAAGCCTAATTTAAAACTCAACCGGTGATTCAAATTGTTAACTAATCCTAATTTCGTTTTTCTAAACACAAATTGATACGAATACACGAGAAAAACAGAGTCAGGAGCTCTTACTTCTGTAAAACCTAAGATTAAAATTCAAACAGCGAATTATATTCGCTTACTTATCCTAATTCCACTTTCCTAAAAACAACTGAATACGGACATGCA
Organism: Helianthus tuberosus; assembly: GCA_030545235.1. NCBI lineage: Eukaryota > Viridiplantae > Streptophyta > Magnoliopsida > Asterales > Asteraceae > Helianthus > Helianthus tuberosus. The sequence continues at coordinate 50,588,920 of CM060452.1, read as the reverse complement.
AAAAGAAACACATGATCAGGAGCTCTAATTTCTGTAAAACCTAAAATTAAAATCAGATCAGTAATCCTAATTTCGCTTTCCAAAACACAATTAAACACGAAGAAAAACAGAGTCGGGGCCTCTAATTCCTGTAAAACCTAAAACTGAAATTCAATTGTCGAATAATCCTAATTTCACTTTCAGAAACACAACACATAAAAACAAATTCAATTGTTGAATAATCCTAATTTCCGTAGAACCTATGATTAAAATTTGATCAATGAAACATACAGAGTCAGGAGCTCTAATTTCTGTAAAACCTAAAACTAGAACTCAATCAGTTAATCAAACACAAACACAAACAAAACAATACAAAACAAAATCACAACCTCTAGCTTCCGTAACCCTAGCAATTCGATACAGTATCATGAATCTGAACCGTTAACAATGATATAACCTTATAGACGAAACCTAACCTTAAAGGAAATGAAGATCGGTGTCGCCAGAATCAGATCGGTAAAAGGATTTCTTCGAGCGGCAGATATCCTCAAAATCAGATTGGTGAGAGGATTTCTTCAATCACGTATTCGGAATCAGTCGTCGAAGTTGCTAACATTGAGTCAGATTATTAAAGGAAATGAAGAGTGACACATACCAGATGTACGGTATCAGATCGATGAATGACGAGGATGATCGCCGGAGACGCAGATGTATCGTGAGTCGCAGATGAGGATGATGAAAGATTGATTAACAGATCTGTAGATCTGATTTGACTCCGTATTGATGCTTCGTGTGGAATGATGATGCTTCTAAACTTATGGCTATTGTTAGTTTTAACCCAGAACTTATGCCTATTTGCAGTTTTTACCCTAAACACTGATGAATAATTTTTTGCTTTTTTCTATTTTTTCTTGTATCTGCGACCGCTTTAAACGGTCGCAACTTTTGTTTTTTATATATTTCTCGTATTTGTGACCGTTTTATACGGTCACAACTTTTGTTTTTTTATTTGCGATTGCTTTAAACGGTCGTAACTTTTGCTATTTTTTTATTTTTCTCGTATTTGCGACTGTTTTCCGACCACAAAAATACGGTCACAAAATTTGCGACCATTTTGCGATCGAATCTGGATTGGTCTTTAATTTTGCGATTGTTTTGGTGTTAGTCACAAATCGGTCGCTAATTTTGCGACCGTCTTATGTTAGTCGCAAAATTTAGTCGCAATTGCCTAGTTTTCTAGTAGTGTGATAAACTAAAAAGAAAACAAGTTTCACAAAACTTTTCAAACACAATTAATATGATATATCAACCTTTCATCCTACTCAAAATTTTTCCACGGTTTCATCCTATTTTAAAACAATAGTCATCTTCTATACTATGTGGGTTATAATCAAATTCTAAATTACAAAAGCTTTTGTTTTTTTTTTCTAACATACACCCTGTCATCATTCCAAAACTATTCCATCTGGTAGTAAAAAGAAATGTAGAAAATCAAAGTCATGGTACTTAAAGTTTATGATTATACATGTGTGTTATTCCAGCCAAGTAAACAAACATATAGAAGCAAACCAAAACTCAGTTCGAACCCATATGTGCAAGGCTCTAAATGTCATTATATGGTTAATCTAAAGTGTCACAGTAAAACAATTTGGCTAATGTAGTTCTTAGTCGTCGGAACAATCGAAACAAAACCAAATTCCTATAGTTATTTCCAAATCAGATGATGGTTTGGTTAAGGTACCTAAATTGCGAAACGAAGCCGAGACCAACGATTCAAGTTTTCGTGACGACCAAACAAAACCAATCAAGCAGCAACAACAGACCAATGGTCGCGGACCACTGTGTACAACGCCTGGATCAGACTAATGTTGAACCAAGCGGCCAACGACAGCAGAAGCCGAGTGCAGCAAGGGCCGCCTGGCAAGCGCCACACCGTCACCAAGATATTGTCCGCTTTGGACAGCAGAGCCACCAGCGACTCAACTGCCCTCACGGGTTTAAAACGCGTCCAGTGAGAAGAGGAGTGCACCTCCTTATATAGGAGGTAGCATTTCCATCTCCAACCGATGTGGGATGGGTAAGGAGAAGGTTAAAGAACCCAACATCCCCCCCCTATACACATATGATTTTGTTTTCGAAGATTTTTTAATGCCGAGAAACTCGATCAGAGAGTTAAAAAGGAGTAAGGTTCACAATGGTGTAAAATTAAAATGGGATATACAGGGCTAGGATTCGAGTTACAGGAACAAGGGCCAAACAAATCACCCAAGAATGAAATCGTCGAGCGAAAACACTTGACAACCTCATAGAAGCAGCTTTTCTTGCCACTAGACTATTCTCCATCAATTAGGAATCTGATGCCGTCACTAAACACATTCCTAAAATTGTAGTCATTTGTTGAGTCACTACAAGAAAATGAAGCTAATGCAACTATGATAAAAAGTTGCATTAGGCCTTGAAAAGGTTGCATTAGGTCTGATGCAACCTTTTATCAAGGGCTGCATTAGGTGAAGTTGCATTAGACCTAATGCAACCCTTTTCTTAAATAATGCAACTTTTTTTGAAAGGGTTGCACTTGCTATTTAAATGCAACCTTTTTAAGATGTAACCTTTTTACATTCTAATGCAACTTTTATATTTTTACTTGCAACTTTCTTAACACTCAAATGCAACCTTTGCTACCTCAAATGCAACTTTTGCTACTTTAAAATGCAACCATTATTATAATTTTCAGCAGAAAAATGCAACCTTTTTTATATCAAATGCAACATTTTTTTAAAGATTTTAGTTACAATAAGTGCAACCTTTTTAAAAGTCAAATGCAACTATATAACATCATTGTTTAAAATACTAAATTTTCTAATAGATATTCCACCAATGTAATAATAACATAAATATCTTATATAGTAGTTTTAACATATGCCCAAACTAAAAAACAACGTAATGAAAACAAATTTGTCGATTACAATGATAAAAAGCAACAAAAACTTTCTACTCATCTTGAAGATCTTGAAGTACTTCAACGGGTTTCTTTTTCAAAATACTTTGTATCCTAGATTTCAAATGTGCATGTTGGCTGTGAAAATCTTTCTTCATAGCTTCTATCTCAGCTTTTTTCCTTTGATGATCATCTTCAATTTCTACATTGATTCACCTTGAAAAGACTGAAAGAGTAGCTTAGTGTTTTTGGAGAAGTCAAATATTATGGCTACAACAACATAACCAGATCAAGCAACTGACTTTTAAAAGTCAACACATAAAACATTCTTCATTAAAACCCCTCATAACGAAAACTAGAAAGAACTTACAATTTTCGTTGCCGTATCGTCATATGTATCAAGGTATGAACGTCCTTCGTTCCTTTTCCGTGTACGTTCAAACACTTTGGTTAAGCTAGGTAATTCCTTGTTTGGGTCGTCGTTTCTCTGTATTCACGGTACAAGTTATTATATATCAACTAAACTAAGAGGCGAGAACACACTAAGCAACAGTACAAATTATTATATAACAACTAAACTAAGAGGTGAAAACACACTAAGCAACAGCAACAGGAGCTTTGGCTACATCGGCCTTGGCATCCGTATCAGCAAGCGTGCAAATAGGATTACGTGTGCCCTGAGCTGAGCCAAAAAGCTGAATTTGTACCCTATAGCAAAACCAAATTTGTACCCTAGACAAACACTTTTTTGTGGCCCAACCTAACCTGACCCAGTGCGACCTGACTAAACATAGAGATGGAAACCGATCTGCACTATCAAATTGGTTTGAGCTAAATTGGTTTCAACCGGACCCAAAAAATATATTTTTTTGAATACCGGTTAAACTGGTTTTAGCCCGACCCAAACTGCCAATTATATACCGATTCCTCTCTCGTCACCAATGTTGTAGAAGGCGCTAGGCGCTAGTCGGGCGGTGAGGTACAACCTAGGGATTAATCGGGATTAATCGGAATGGGATTTTTATATATATTGTTTCAAAATTATATATATATACCCAATAATATAAAAATAATACTTCAAAATTCACATAAATACTTCAAGTTTCAGATAGTATGGTTCGATTTTGACTGATTTTGACCAATTTTGACCGCCTAGGACCGATTTTGATCGATTTTGACCGACTAATATTGTCCGATTAATCCGATTTTTGACCGCCTAGGACCGATTTTTACCGATTTTTTACCATGACCGATTAATTGACCGCCTAACTCAAAATTAGGCAGTAGATGACCGCCTAGCGCCTAGGCGCCGATTAATCGGCCGCCTAGGCCGATTTCTGCAACCATGCTCGTCACCCAAACTAGTTCCAACCTGACCCAAAAAAATATATTTTTTCAAATACCGGTTAAACTGGTTTCAACCTGACCCAAACCGCCAATTTATATACCGGTTCCTCTTTCGTCATCCAAACCAGTTTCAACCAGACCCAAAAAATATATTTTTTAAAATACCGGTTAAACTGGTTTCAACCTGACCCAAACCGCCAATTTGTATATCCGTTCCCCCTCTAGTCACCCAAACCGGTTTCACAGACACAATTTTTTTAATACTGGTTTTGGGTACTGGTTTATGACCCAACGTGGTTACAACCAGACCCAAACCGATTTGAACAAGGTTTGAATATTTTGAACTTTTAACTTGAACCCATGTTGTCATGTGACCCGATCCGATCATCTTGAAACTCCTATGAAAAATCGGTACCTTTTGGGTTTAAGAAGTGGATCACCGTGTCATCTTTAAAAATACAAACTTGCAGCCTTTCGTCATATGTTGGCATTGAATCATGCATGATCTTCTTCTTTCTGTATGAACAATAAAAGATGGATACTTTATTTAATTAATTAATATGAAAACTATAAAAACTACTCACAAACAATAAAGATACATCACCTAAAAAATTGAATGCACAAAAGACATCCAGAAACACATATCTAAACAGCCATTGCCAACAATCCCAATCCATAAAACCAATGTAATAATAAATAGGGAAAAAATTACCTATGCCAATTCCGAGTGACCGCCCACATAGCTGATAGCCCAATAGAACAACAAAACCGGTTAAACGCCCGATACACCCGGTTGAACCGCCTGATACACCCGGTTAAACTATTTCTGATCCTAATCGGATACGGTATAAAAACCGGATTTTAAAACATTGTGCACAATCACCATATCTCTCTTGATATTGAGTAAAATGAAGATGATGGGTAAATGATGGTAAATTAAGATTAATGATGTTCCTTTTGGGTCATTTAAGCTCGGCTCATTCCGAGCCGAGCTCTCGTTTACACCTTGCATCTTTGTTATTCTAACGGACAAATGGGATTTCATTAAACCGAAAAACTGCAGCCAAAAACAGTAAATAATACACGGTATTTGATCAAACTGATTGATCGACTCTTTTCATTGATTGAAAAAACTAAAACAATGATTACAGTTGAAAGACTTTGCAGCGAATTAAATAGCAACCTGGATCTAGACTCCACTTCCCGGTCGTGATTGGGAATAACTCAGAAACAACCCTAAAAAAAACATGACCCATAACTAAAAGCCCACTACTTGACCTATTAACATAAAAATAAACATATTTGATCAAATACCGTGTAAATAATACACGGTATTTGATCAAACTGATTGATCGACTCTTTTCATTGATTGAAAAAACTAAAACAATGATTACAGTTGAAAGACTTTGCAGCGAATTAAATAGCAACCTGGATCTAGACTCCACTTCCCGGTCGTGATTGGGAATAACTCAGAAACAACCCTAAAAAAAACATGACCCATAACTAAAAGCCCACTACTTGACCTATTAACAGAAAAATAAACATAACTCCTGCTGCAAGACATAATTCTGACCCATTTACCCATTTGAACTACTGACCCGTGACTCATTTGATCCGTGTGACCCGTAACAACCGATTAAGCACCACAATTGCAACAATGCTGAGAAAAACTTCCCTTTTCTTAATGCAATCAACTGTCATATTCCTATTGACTCCAACAAATCAGATTACCACAAAACATAGTACAATGGTGCAAAAAATGCCACTCTTTGGCATAAAACATAATACAATGGTGTAAAAGATGCCACTCTTTGGATTTTCTATGCAATTTTTCTACTGCTATATACCGCCTCAGATAGTCACACACACTTACAACCAAATTCAACGATTTAATTAAAACCCTAATTGTAATTGAAGTATGGTTGATGGAAGAGAGAAAGTACCTACACAGGGCTGAAGTGAGAACTGAAGCGAGGAGTTAAGAAACAAGGATCCGATCGAGCGGTTATGATGGGTCGTCTGGTGGTGCAGTGATGGTTCGCCGGACCGTGACTTATCAGTGGTACAGTGGTAGAAATAGAAATCGATGGGTAGAGACGAGCATCTGCTTGGGGTATCAGGCATGGGGATTGAAATTGATCGAATAAGACAATTGATAGAGGTTGAGGGAAAGAACCGATTGGGGTGGGTGATGACTTCGAATTCTAAAAATGAGAATAAGAGGGAAATTAAAATTTTTGGGGAACCATATGTGTTTAGGAATTAGGATTGATGCGGGAACTGAAATAAATCAATTATATTAAATTATCATTACCTATCCATTATAGAAGTTATATAATGTAGTTTTAGAATGATGATTATAAATATAAATGGTGTTTTAACGGCTTATGTTATGCCATGTCCGTCTTCGACAGGATTGAACCCTTGGTCTAGTGGCGAATCCGGAAAATTTTTTCACTAGGTTCCTTTTGGTAGATATTCACAATTCTCACTATTTTTCTTTAAATCATACGAAATTTCCATTGTTTGTTTTTTCATTTTTTTCCAAACCGAGAGGGTACCCGGAACCCCCAAAATACCCCTGGATCCGCCACTGCCTTAGTCTTAAGGGGAGTAACACCTTAACTTCGGGGCTGTTTGTTTAGCTCTTAATGAGACTCTTAATGATCCAGACCTCTTATTGATTCAACAATTAATTATTCAGACTGTTTGTTTCGCAAACACATGTCTGAATGATTTAGACATTGCCTTTGAATGGTTAAGCATTATACTGATTCTAAATGGTTAAGTCCTCTTATCTAAATTGGTCAGACATTTACCTCTGAACGGTTAAGTATGATACTGGCTCTTAATGGTTGAGACCTCTTACTCATTCAACACTTAGTGGTTCAGACATCTTAGTAGTTCAACACTTACCCATTCTCAACCTAAAACTTTTTGGTCGTGGAAGTTCGTGAGTAAATAAGTAATTATGTTATGATACGACATCGTGTACATTTATACACATCCTCTAAAAATAATAGTGATGGTTAACTTTTAAGTTTTAACAATGTAACCTTTTAAAATAAAAATTATATTAACTTTTAACAATGTAACGATTTTTACAATGTAACATTTTTTTAACAAAGTTGCTAATTCTAATATAATTTGCAACCTTTCAAGAAAAAGGTTGCAGTTTTGGTAATAAATGCAACTTTTGAATAAAAAGGTTGCAAATTCAATTTAGTTTTGTAACTTTTTATGAAAAAGGTTGCATTATATATTCTAATGCAACCTTTATGTTCAACGAAGTTGCATTAGAGTCAAATGCAACTCATTTATAAAAGGTTGCTTCAAAAAAGTTGCATTAGGCCTATTTTCTAGTAGTGAGTGCTTTTTTTTGTGTCTAATCCACATATATATCACCATTGCCCTTTATTTTCTTGACTGTATATCTATTAAATGTCAACATATACACGTGTGATTTAGTTTACGAAGATTTTTCAACGCCGAGAACCTCGATCAGAGAGTAAAAAAGGCGTAAGGTTCACAATGGTGTAAAATTAAAATGGGATATACCGGGCTAGGATTCGAGTTACAGGAACAAGTGCCAAACCAACCACCTAAGAATGCAATCGTCGAGCGAAAACACTTGAGAACCTCCTAGAAGAACCTTTTCTTGCCACCAGACCTTTCTCCATCAATTAGGAATATGATGCCATCACTAAACACATTCTTTAAATTGTAACCAGTTGTTGAGTGTTTTTTGTATTGGTGTCTAATCCGCATATATATCACCATTCCCTTGATTTTCTTGACAGTATATCTCTTAAATGTCAACATATACACGTATGATTTAGTTTACGAAGATTTTTCAATGCCGAGAACCTCGATCTGAGAGTAAAAAAGGCGTAAGGTTCATAATGGTGTAAAATTAAAATGGGATATACCTGGCTAGGATTCGAGTTACAGGAACAAGGGCCAAACCAACCACCCAAGAATTGAATCGTTGAGCGAAAACACTTGACAACCTCCTAGAAGCAGCTTTTCTTGCCACTAGACCTTTCTCCATCAATTAGGAATCTGTTGCCGTCACTAAACACATTCCTTAAATTGTAGTCATTTGTTGAGTGTTTTTTTTTGTCTAATCCGCATATAGATCACCATTGCTCTTGATTTTCTTGACTGTATATCTCTTAAATGTCAACATATACATGTGTGATTTAGTTTACGAAGATTTTTCAATGCCGAGAACCTCGATCAGAGAGTAAAAAAGGCGTAAGGTTCAGAAGGGTGTAAAATTAAAATGGGATATACTGGGCTAGGATCCGAGTTACAGGAATAAGGGCCAAACCAACCACACAAGAATGGAATAGTCGAGCGAAAACACTTGACAACCTCCTAGAAGCACTTTTCTTGCCACCAAACCTTTCTCCATCAATTAGGATTCTGATGCCGTCACTAAACACATTCCTTAAATTGTAGCCATTTGTTGAGTGTGTTTTTTTTTGTGTCTAATCCGCATATATATCACCATTGCCCTTGATTTTATTGAATGTATATCTCTTAAATGTCAACATATACACGTGTGATTTAGTTTACGAAGAATTTTCAATGCCGAGAACCTCGATCAGAGAGTAAAAATGGCGTAAGGTTCACAATGGTGTAAAATTAAAATGGGATATACCGGGCTAGGATTCGAGTTACAGGAACAAGAGCCAAACCGACCACCCAAGAATGGAATCGTCGAGCGAAAACCCTTCACAATTTCCTAGAAGCAGCTTTTCTTGCCACCAGACCTTTCTCCATGAATTAGGAATCCGGTGCCGTCACTATACACATTCCTTAAATTGTAGCCATTTGTTGAGTGTCCTTTTTTTGTCTAATCCGCATATATATCACCATTGCACTTGATTTTCTTGACCGTATATCTCTTAAATGTCAACATATACACATGTGTTTTAGTTTACGTAGATTTTTCAATGCCGAGAACCTCGATCAGGGAGTAAAAAAGTTGTAAGGTTCACAAAGGTGTAAAATTAAAATGTGATATACCGGGCTATGATTCGAGTTACAGGAACAAGGGCCAAACCAACCACCCAAGAATGGAATCGTCGAGCGAAAACACTTAGCAACCTCCTAGAAGCAGCTTTTCTTGCCCCCAGACATTTCTCCATCAATTTGGAATCTGATGCCGTCACTAAACACATTCCTTAAATTGTAGCCATTTGTTGAGTGTTTTTTTTGTTTCTAATCAACATATATATCACCATTGCTCTTGATTTTCTTTACTGTATATCTCTTAAATGTCAACATATACACATGTGATTTTGTTTACGAAGATTTTTCAATGCCGAGAAACTCGATCAGAGAGTAAAAAGGAGTAAGGTTCACAATGGTGTAAAATTAAAATGGGATATACCGCGCTAGGATTCGAGTTACAGGAACAAGGGCCAAACCAACCACCCAAGAATGGAATCATCGAGCGAAAACACTTGACAACCTCCTAGAAGCAGCTTTTCTTGCCACCAGACCTTTCTCCATCAATTAGGAATCTGATGCCGTCACTAAACACATTCCTTAAATTGTAGCCATTTGTTGAGTGGTTTTTTTTTTTTTGTGTATAATACACATATATATCACCATTGCCCTTGATTTTCTTGACTGTACATCTCTTAAATGTCAACATATGCACGTGTGATTTAGTTTACGAACATTTTTCAATGCCGAGAACCTCGATCAGAGAGTAAAAAAGGCGTAAGGTTCACAATGGTGTAAAACTAAAATGAGATATACCGGGCTAGGATTCGAGTTACAGGAACAAGGGCCAAACCAACCACCCAAGAATGTAATCGTCGAGCGAAAACACTTGATAACCTCCTAGAAGCAGCTTTTCTTGCCACCAGACCTTTCTCCATCAATTAGGAATCTGATGCCGTCACTAAACACATTCCTTAAATTGTAGCCATTTGTTGAGTGCTTTTTTTGTGTCTAATCCGCATATATATCACCATTGCCCTCGATTTTCTTGACTGTATATCTCTTAAATGTCAACATTTACAAGTGTGATTTAGTTTACGAAGATTTTTCAATGCCGAGAACCTCGATCAGAGAGTAAAAATGGCGTAAGGTTCACAATGGTGTAAAATTAAAATGGGATATACCGGGCTAGGATTCGAGTTACAGGAACAAGGGCCAAACCAACCACCCAAGAATATAATCGTCGAGCGAAAACACTTGATAACCTCCTAGAAGCAGCTTTTCTTGCCACCCGACCTTTCTCCATCAATTAGGAATCTGATGCCGTCACTAAACACATTCCTTAAATTGTAGCCATTTGTTGAGTGATTTTTTTGTGTCTAATCCGCATATATATCACCATTGCCCTCGATTTTCTTGACTGTATATCTCTTAAATGTCAACATTTACAAGTGTGATTTAGTTTACGAAGATTTTTCAATGCCGAGAACCTCGATCAGAGAGTAAAAAAAGCGTAAGGTTCACAATGGTGTAAAATTAAAATGGGATATACCGGGCTAGGATTCGAGTTACAGGAACAAGGGCCAATCCAACCATCTAAGAATGGAATAATCGAGCGAAAACACTTGACAACCTCATAGAAGCATCTTTTCTTGCCACCAGACCTTTCTCCATCAATTAGGAATCTGATGCTGTCACTAAACACATTCCTCAAATTGTAGTCATTTGTTTAATGTTTTTTTTTGTGTCTAATCCGCATATATATCACCATTGCCCTTGATTTTCTTGACTGTATATCTCTTAAATGTCAACATATACACGTATGATTTAGTTTACGAAGATTTTTCAATGCCGAGAACCTCGATCAGAGAGTAAAAAAGGCGTAAGCTTCACAATGGTGTAAAATTAAAATGGGATATATCGGGCTAGGATTCGAGTTACAGGAACAAGGGCCAAACCAGCCACCCAAGAATTGAATCGTCGAGCGAAAACACTTGACAACCTCCTAGATGCAGCTTTTCTTGCCACTACACCTTTCTCCATCAATTAGGAATCTGATGCCGTCACTAAACACATTCCTTAAATTGTAGCCGTTTGTTTAGTGTTTTTTTCTTTTGGTGTCTAATCCGCATATATATCACCATTGCCATTGATTTTCTTGACTGTATATCTCTTAAATGTCAACAGATACACGTGTGATTTAGTTTACGAAGATTTTTCAATGCCGAGAACCTCGATCAGAGAGTTAAAAAGGCGTGAGTGTAACACCCTTCTAATTACTACTTGAATTTAATAAAATTCATACAATTTTATATAAAAGATGTCCAACTTATAACATAAGTTCATAGATAAAGTTCATAAGTAGCAAAACATTAGTCTACTAACGACTAAATCAAACATTCATAAATTGTTTATCAAAATGTTTATATGCCAAAATCATTGTCTATTAAAGTTAAATATCGCGGAAGCTTCTTAAGTGTGTTCGGTTCTTCAAAACTTGCTTGACCGCCATCCGTAAGATCCACATCCTCACCTAAGGTCAAAACCACTAAAAATATTAGTTTTGACATTTATGTAATGTATAAAAACTGTTCTGACATCGAAATGTGAAAGGAAAATAAAAATACAAGGTTTTCTAGACTCTACCGTAACTTACGGTGTCTACCGTAAGTTACGGTAGATGCTGATTCATTATAGTCTGCCGTAAGGCAGTATAAGTCTGCCGTAACTGTTTTGTTGTCTACCGTAAGTTACGGTGGAGACCGTAACTTACGGTAGCTCCTGCAACTTTACCATTTTGACCGTATTGTTGATTTCACCCGAATCCACATGTTGTTTTAGGTGATTCTTTTTCTATAAGTCTGTAAATTCATTACGAACACACTCATTACAACTATCATATCAAAAATTTAACTTACGGACCGAACGACTAAATGTCACTATACATTTATTCGACCCACTTTAACTCTACCCATTTTACTACCATTTCACTAGCAAGCCTATGGCGCTTTATGCCCATCTTCCAGAGCTTAGCATCACCTGCATTTCCTTACCAATCCCATGGTTTAATGCTCTTGTTCTTGTTATTGCCATTGCTAACTAATTAAAACAACAATACTATAATTCACTCTATTATCCGACCCGTTGGCTCATCTTGTGGAAATCCTCCAATATGATGACCACCAAACGGTTCCTTATCAATTCTAACCTTATTAATTCAAGTAACGATCAACACAACTTCTATTCTACAATGCGACTATGTATAGTTTAACAACAATTTATTTGATGTAACGGGTCAAGTTACATACCTTCAAAGTAGGCCCTTCAAACGTGATTCGCCACCCGCTTGTCCGCTTGACGCTCCTGCGTCCTTTCCTATAGAGTTCATTTATAAGATGTTTAGAACTCTTTTTAAATCATACTTCGCATAATACGCCTAAACATCATAATTATGCTTTTCAACTTTGAATTTCAGTTTTAAGCCTTCTTTGAGGCATTTTCACAAACACCTTAAAGGCAGATTTTTACATGATTAAATATGAAGTCTCTAGCTTATCTCTTAGCCCTAATTTCACATCAATCAACCATTTTACAAGATTATTAGCTTCTATGATTCTGAAATCACTTCACAATTGTCAAATTACGCTAGAACAACACAATTTCCTAGTGTTGCTTAAAATCTACATAACCCACTAATCACCTACAATGGTGTTCATGGATTTTACTAAAATTTCACATGATTTCAACTTGTATTGGTCTAGGGTTTGTCCCTAGACACTGTATCGTTCCTAATTCATCATAAAACTATCATGCAACCATAAATTTCAGATAATCCCAATTTCATGAGAATTTCGAGTTGAGAGTTTTCATCAAATTTTACATACCTTGTAATCCTCTTGCGATGAGGATCAATAATCTATGCTTTAATTTCGATTTCAGCTTGGATCGAGCCTTCAATTTGAGAGTTTAGTGATGTTTAGGGTTTTTAGAGTGGGGAAATCGCCCCTGACTTCTTCTGTACGACCAGACATCCCAAAATGGGGTGTTTGGTTTTGTTTTAATTAAAAATAATAATGTAATTTCAATCTTTACAACTTAGGCCCCTCCACTTTTGTTCAATATATAGTTTGATTATATTAACCCTATTTCAAGTTATTTCTAGACTTGTAGTTAACTAGGTTTTAATTTCCTAGTTAAATAATATTCTTGTTTATTTAAACTTTATAATTAAAATTATAAAGTTTTATATTTTCGGGGTGTTACAAGTCCACCCCCCTTAAAAGGGTTTCGTCCCCGAAACCAAAGTACGTACCAAATAATGTAGGGTGGAGACGTCGTATCTCCTCTTCGGACTCCCACGTAGTGTCCGAACCTTTCCTATGCTCCCACTTGATCTTGACTTGATCAATTTGTTTGTTTCACAATTGCTTCTAGCATTCCATCACCACATTTCTTATCCTATAATCTCCCACCACAACTGTATTTATGGTGGGTTTAATGTGGTGATCTATATAAACCAAATTTTACCTCTCGAATCATTATTTTAAGGCAAAAACTCAAATAGTGCAATTTGACTAATATAATACCTCTTTCAGCTACTATACTTATTCTAAGTATTTACCTAATCATAAAACTCATTTCCAAACAAACTTTAAAGGTTGTTTGTTCAAATTAGCTAAAAAGGGCGTTTTAGTCCTTTTTAGTCTTTCAATTACGACAAGGTCTTTTGAGAGCAGGTTTGACCCATAATTCTTCTTTTGAGTCATGATCTTGTTTGAAAAGTCATTATGCTTTTCGAAACGCCACGACCCTTTTTTTTTTAAACATTCAGTTTACCCATTTAAGTAACCCATTGTCTATCTAAGACTTCATTTAATGCTCATTGAATCTTACGTTCTAAATGAGTAATTACTCTATTACACATACCTGGCTCGGGTCAATGTATTGACCTGTTTTAATGCCTTGCTATAATATTCGCTAAATAATAGCGATGCAAATATCATTTCTACATTTATTCCTGAAATCATATAACTCGACAAGAATCATTAGTCGCTATTATCAAAAGGTGGTATCTTCACCCTTTGACCTGTTTGGTCTAAATGACCGATTTTATTAGCGAGATGACATGTATTTTCATCTCGACTATATGACTCGCTCCGATTTACATCGTGCGGTCGTTTTACTTATAATTCATTTCTTAACACTTTTCGGCCTATTAAGGCTTACTTCATAAGTGTCTTTTAAAACCAATAGTTATGGTCGACGCGTGACCAATTTACCGTTTTACCCTTATTGTTTGTTTTGGTTTACCCTATAAGGTAATCATTTAAAAGTTCATTTTCCATTTGTCATAAAATGATCGAATTACCGATTTAACTCCTTTTAAACCCTCCACGTGGTTTCTTGTCATGCTCAACAATCTTGTTCCGTACGTCTACACGCCGAACATCATACCTCAACTATGTATTTATCTTATTCGTAACTAATACGATAGAGAATATTCTAAAATATAAGACTAGTGTAAGCCATACTTACTTGACGCTAGTTTTATATTAACAAGCGCTCTACCTAGGTCACAGTGTTATTTAGGCTACAACTTGTTTTATTGCTTAAACTAATTGGTCACCATTTTACCTCATACCTCGTCATTCGGGTATGCAATATTGCCGTTATCAGCCCTTTGCATGTTTATACTTCCATATCTAGTCATTCACACTATAACGTGATTACATTCTATATTACTTTTGTGTCCGTGATAACATCACGCCATGTTTAGTTTTACCTTGACCTTTCATTCTTAAGAATCTTTCCTCCGATTGCATTATCTTACTGCTTTCGGCGTTAGACTTATATTCTTTAATACTAACCATTTTCTAATTTCTCTTTCGGTATTCTTAGGTGTTAGAATATCGTTTCTTTACTAAAACTGAATTTTAGTTTAATGTTTTTCTCTTTAACCATGTCGATTAATCATATCAAGGAATTGACGACGAGGATTATTCTTCGGAATTATCATTTTACGCGAGAATCATAATTGGTTCTCCATGCTTTATATTATCGACCCGTAGGTTCCTTTACTCCTTATAGACTATTCTATTAGGTCTTCACCTTTTTAGGGTGAGACCCCCCTAGTATGTTCCCTTTGTATTTGCGACCCTATGGTCATTTTGTTCCCGTAGGCCTTTACATTGTTTATAATTTGGAGGTTATGGTGATCCCATGGATCATCTTCTATTCATTTGACCTTGACCGTAGTCTAAGGCTACATTCATTTTCTTTCGGATTATCTTTCCGACTCTATGACTTCTTATGTGTCATTCGCGTCGGTTTATTTTACTCATGCCGTTATTTAGTTTATGCCTGTATTTCCTTTCAACCCGTTACCCGGGTTCTTGATCTTGATATATATTTTTTTAACACTCCGGTTTCATTGGTTTGCGTTTTCCCTTTCATACTCTTTTATGACTGTAGGTCCCGTTTTTCCGGTGAGGATCGATAACCAAAACCTATCCTTGTTTATAACAAACACGGTAACGGGTGCGGAATCCCCGTGACAATAGTAAAACACACGAGGTATAATCAATGAAATGCAATCTATTGATCAAATGGGATGAGAACCAAGAACAAACTGATACAAACACAGTTTTGACAGAGTTTCTTTAAGGGTATTTTCTCATCTGGTTTCAAAGTGAAACCAGACAGTGTTTATATAGTCCCTGGGCCCAAGTCTCGACGAAACACAAGGTGGGTCGACGAAACAACATATGGGCCACACATTGGGCCTGAAGCAGCCCAACAAACGACGAAACAAGTCTGTTTCATCGTGATGTCGACGAAACAAGATCAATTGACAGATGTTCTGTTTCGTCGTGAGGTGTTCGACGAAACAGATCTGTTTCGTCGAAGGCTGTATCAGTTGTGCTGTTTGCTGCAAACAGACAGCAAACAAACAACAACATATAAACATTAACATAATGACCATTATACCCTTTCATGCAACATGCATTGTACGTATAACATTACATACCAAATAGAGACAAATAAGTCAGACACAAGTGGATAGGAGGATATCCGACTTGGTCGAAGGCAAATACATACTCGATAAACGTTTAAAGACCGTACAAAATACAACGATAAGTAAGACTAGTTACAGACACAAAAAAGTGCACCAACAAACTCCCCCTTGTCTGTTACTTGTCTTCGGTCTTCCAATCTTCAATCAATGCTATTCGGACCAGGAACTCCCCGCATGAATTCCCCGGTAGAAGCAGAAACATGCGACGCGCTGAAATTTCAAAGCTTGACGTGCATCCTGATCTTCATAGAAAATGTCATGACGATATAATCTGTTGATGTCAGCCTCGGACATGTTGACGATCCACATCGGATCCAACATCCGGTAATTTGCACGATCACCTCTAAACACAATCTCGGCTTCATGAGTGTCGGAGTCGTAGCACCATAATGCCATATCTTCAAGAAAATCCTGCTGCATCGGCATTAATGGGATTTTATCTACGACTCTTGGTGGCTGATAAACAAGCTTGTATCTGCCAGTGTTGGTTGCCGAATCGAGAGTAAACTTGATTTGTTGATAGATGGGGAACTGTGGCTTGTATGATTCATCCTTCCAGCCTGACTTCTTGTTCATCTTTATAAGTCGCTCGAATAAAGTTGCGCCTTCAAATTTTGAGCGATTTATAAGATCTATCTTCGTCAATGCTGCCACATCATAAAAAGGCAAAGATAATATGCTCAGCAATGACCGGAAGTATTGAATTCCAAATTCCCTTTTGATGGCAACGCAGTGAATTTCCTTTACAAACATCCAACAGAGAATTCTGCCACTCGGTTTTGCCTTCTCAAACTGTAAGTAGTCGACTTGAGCGACTTCCGGCACAGGTTTGGTAGCCTTGGATAGAAACTGTTTTCGCCATTCAGAGAACGTATCTGTTGCATTTTCGAAAGAATCACGGTTCTTTAGATGCTCGTCTATGATGTCCACATTCTCTTGTAACCAATCTTCATCGAACGGCGCGAATTCAGTCCCATCTTGTCGAACATATGAAGACTTTTTCTCGTTCCCTTCAAACACGATTTCTTCGATATCTTCAACATTTGTTGTTTTAGGCTCAGTTGGCATTTTATCTATCTCAGCATCATCTATCTCTCTCAAAGCATGTAGAGCAAGCAATTGCTCATGAGAAAGATCCTCTATAATCTCTCCTTCTTCAAGTAATTCTCCTATGACCGGATGAATAGCCTGTAAAGCAATATCAGCACTGCTTGGAACAGAATAAGTACCTTCGATCTGTTGAACTGTTCCAGAAGAGGTTCCCTGAGTAGATTCGACCACTGGCGGTTGTACTGCAACGATTGCAGAAGATGTAGTGGCTGGTGGCTGCTGTGATGTACCAGAAGTGTCAGGATTCCCTTGATCTTCAGGATCATCATCCCTTTTCTTCAGTACTTCTTCTTGCTTACAATGATAATCCCACATAGTAACAACCTTGTGGCGAAGAAACTCATAGCCAGCAGTTAGCGTCTTAACTCCATCTTGTATCTTTGTATTCCATGACTCGTACCATTCTTTCATGTAGTCACATCTTACTTTAAGATCTTCAGCCAGCTTTTGAAGTATAGTGCTACTTCTCTCTCTCTTCGTCAGCAGCCTTTAAAAATAGCATTCTCAGCTTTAAGTGAATCAATCTCAGCTTGTTGTCGCTCTATCACCCTTTGTTGTTGACCAACAGTGGACTTCAACTTGTTAATTTCCACCAATTGACTGATCTGATCATTCTTCGTGATTTTAATGAAATCAGTTTGCCTCTGAATTCGATCAGCAGCCGCTTCGTATTGAGAAAATAGGAAGTTGTTTTTCTCGTCTTGAGACATCTCTGAGAAGATCCTTTGGCGTTCAGAGCTGGGTTGAGAGGTAGTTTCTCTAATTGCAGTAGCCATTGTTCCTTGAGGAACAGCCTGAGGAGATACAGTTTGAGTTTCCAGAGCTGACGATACTACAGGAGTTTCTTGAACAGGCTCCTGTGGTACAGATTGATGAGTAGAAGTACTCAAATATCTTCTTGCTTTCTTCTTCTGATGTTCAGCCGCTTTCTCAGCTTTTCTTTTCTTTATACGTTCCGATTCAGTCTCTTCTGGAACGTATTCTGGATCATTTTCTTGTCTAATCCTCCTGTATCTTTTAACCCCACGGTCATCAAGAAACATTTCGTATCCTGGCTCGATTAGATGATCACTAGAACTAGAATCAGACTCATCGCCACCTGCTGATCTACCACCAGTTGCACCAGCACTAGATGCACCAACGGCACCTGTATCACCACCATCATCACCATCATCACCATCACTCTCTGACATATCAGAATAAACAGGATCTGGACCAAACTTTTCAATCCTTTAACTCCGGCTCTTCGTTATCAGATTGGCTGTCATCATGACGCCATTTATCGTTAGCTGGAGCAATATAATCAGGATTTCCTAGCGCACCAAACAACTACCTTGGAGGCACGCTTTCTTTGTATCTTTTGGCTGCAAGGTTCTTGATTATCCTTAATGAATTGAAGTTCATTGCTTCTATCTTCAGAAGGTCATTGTCGGCTTTAGGAAGATCAGGATGTTGAACATTCATAATCATTTGAAGAAACCACGGATACATCCAGAACTTGTTCCCGGTTATTCTACTTCCAGTCCTTGTCATATTTTCTTTCATATTGTCAAAGATGTATTTTGAGATGCTAAATGGTTTGTTTAGCACCAATGCCACCATGAAACCAACTAGATCATTTCCAGCCATATCGTATCCAGCACGTCTATTGCTAAGACACTGAATGAGAATGTGCAATAAGAATTTGTACCGTAATGGCAGATCACCCTTGTTGATTTGTTTGCTGAAGATGTCTCCTCTACATTTCATCCGTAACAGGCAGCCTCTTGTACACATGATAGGAATAGAATATGGAGCATCCGGATGATCTTGTAGTTGTAGAACCTCATTCAAGATATCCGGAGAGACAATAACATCAACATCATTCACACGACCTCTAATAACTTCCTTTCCATATTCTTGTACAACACTTGCGGAATTCCAGAAAGCTTTGATAAGAGATTTGTAAACTGGCGTCGAGAAAGTAACAGCATAATTGATCCGTGATTCCCTGATCCATTTCGTGATATCTTTCAGTTCAACAAGCTTGTCATCTGGATCCAGATAAGCGATTTGATTATGACGCTTCTCAGACAAAATCTCCTCTTCAGATTTATTTTCCTTCTTTGTCGGTTTCCTACGTTCTCCTTTCGGTGCCATTTGTACATGCAAATGTCCACAATAAGTTACAATGCCACAATAAGTGTATCAAACTTATATGTAAACAGATTGAACATCAAATGAACTTGAATCATACAAATACAAACATTCTGTGAACAAACAGCAAACTCAAAAATTTGCTAAGGCAAGAACGACGAAACAGAAGGTCTTCGACGAAACAGAGAGATGTACGACGAAACAGAGTTGACCAATTGACCAGTTTGTTTCGCCGTGTCTGTTTTGTCGTGTTTGTTTCGCCGTTTCTGATTCGTCGTTTCTGATTCGTCGTTTCTGATTCGTCGAAAAGAGGGTTTGTGAACAGTTAGGGTTTATGCGATTCGTCGATTTGGGAGTTTTTCTGTTTCGTCGTATGGATTTAATCCGATGAACAGTAATCACACAATACATTATTTTGAAACAGGTTTTACCCAAAACAAACAGACACCCATCCTATATTCACATGATCGATATCAGTTTTAACCAAAAACCCACCAAATCAAATCATACAATAACCAACCAAACATCCCCTGTTTATGTATAACAAACCATAGCCCAAATCAAAGCATAAAGATTCACATATACCCTAAATCTATCATATTTCACAAGCAAACAACAAGATACAAGATAGAAACATGAAATCACAAGAAAACACGAGTCTCCTAGGGTTTCGGACAAAAACAAAATGGTTCAAAATGTTAGAAACACAATCAGTAACATTTTTGCACCTTTGAGTTTGTTAGATTTCAAGATAAAAATGAAGGTTTTTGAAAGATTTATGGTCGGTTACAGAGAGTATGGGTTTTGAGTGAAGAAGAAGCCAAACAGTTGTGATTTTGAAAAAACTGAACCCTGGGACCCCTTATAAACACCGCCTCATTACGACGAAACGGACATCTCGACGAAACAGACTTGGGCTCGACGAAACGGAACATGTTGGGCTGGGCTTGGGCCTTAAAAGTTAGCCCACAACGAAACAGAACTGGGCTGTTGTGTTTCGTCATAACTTCGACGAAACGGACTTGTTTCGTCGTCTAATAGAACAGTTTTGACCAAGGTTGACCAGTTGAAATCTTTGACTTTGACCATGTGTGTTTCGTCGATAATGTTTTTGTTTCGTCGACCAAACTTTGTTTCGTCGACATCATTTTTCAAAAATACCAAGGCATGAAAATTTTTGCACACAGAACAGTTTTGATGAATTGAACACACTTCCATTTTGTTTGAGTTTCCAAATGCAAGGACGTTTTATGAAGAAGGTTTCAGGCTTCCGGCAGAAAACACCAAGCAACAACTTCGGCTTAATAAAAAACGAACTTCACAAACAAAACTAAAACTGAAATAAAAGTGCGAAAACTAAACGAAAAACTATTTAAAGCAATAAACGACTGTACAAGTGCAAACTTTTTGCGAATTTCAAGGGCAAGGAATCATACCAGCTGACGGTCTTAGTCAACATGATTTTGATTTCTGTTTAAAGCTCTGGATAAATATACTACCTCGATTATCGGTATTGTTGTCCACATAAGCTCAAACTGATCAGACGTAATCATAATTAAGAGATACGATTAACAGTAAGGATTATACTTACAAGTCGATGTGAATCCACTCACGACACATTCCCGTATCAAGGTATGCACGAGAATTCATCTTACCGGTGAGTATACCGATTATCATCTGTTTGACCGTATAAAAGAATGTGAGAAACTCACTTATTTTGATTTGAAAACAAGCCCTATGTGATAGAATCACTTATTGATGAGGAACTTGATTTTCATATGCATGAGGGCACAGGAGCAAGTCCGTGAACAGGTCAGTACTTTCGTACAGCAGAGAGACGAACTTGACTCCCGCAAAGAATCTGTGATATATTATCACTTTTTTGTTTGGACATGTGATTGTTGATCACTTATTGAGGTCGAATGCAATATGTACACGTATGTATAGTATCATGGAAGATCTTAGACTTCATCTCCGTTATCTTTCGGTAAAAGATACAACCATGATACCCAGATGATAAGCAGCATAAAGACCGAATATTTCAGAACCTCGGCAATCTCTCAAACGAAATTTCGGTACTAAGACCATATGCCAATGAATGGTTCCCACCTGACTTGAAGTCTGTTAGGTTTGTATCATCCTGCACATTTTAGTCTGATTGTGAGCCTACCGATACATCTTTAGTAGAGATACTTATCATTTCTCAATTTTTGTTTTTCATTTTGAACACGTTGACCGACCACACCAGTGAACATCATCATTTTCCTTTATCCAAGAAACTCATTTTTGGTTTTCTATTGTTTTTAAATTTTTTATTTTTCAAAATTAAAGACATAAAGTAAACGACATATTTTTTGATTTTTGATTTTTCCACATGTTTTTGTATTTTCTGAAATTTCTCCCCCTAAAATGCCAAAAGATAAGTAAAAAGAAAATCTTTTTGTATTTTTGATGCTTAAGAAAATATTTACAAACACGATCAGCCGACAGAAGTTTACTCGGGTATCACCTTAATGCCATTGACCAAAAGTAGATAATCAAAACGTGATTTATCAAAAGCTTTTGTAAACAGGTCGGCACGTTGGTGATCGGTGGGGACATGAACAACATCGATTAATTTCTTGTCAAAACAATCACGTATAAAGTGATACTTAATGTCGATGTGTTTAGTCTTGGAATGCTGCACAGGATTTCTAGTGATCTGTAAGGCAGCATTATTATCAACAAAAATATGAGTAGATAGGAATTCAAAACTGTAGTCGCGCATTTGTTGTTGTATCCAAAGAACTTGGGAGCAACAACTCGAGGCAGCAATGTATTCTGCTTCACATGTTGATGTAGCAACACACGTTTGCTTCTTGCACTGCCACGTGACTAGGCGATTTCCTAGGAACTGACATCCTGTTGTTGTCGATTTGCCATCGATTTTGCAACCACCAAAATCAGAATCACTGTATGCAATTAAGTCAAAGCTATCATCCCTAGGGTACCAAAGACCGAGGTCCGGGCAACCCTTCAAATAGCGAAAAATCCTTTTGACAGCTGACAGATGAGAGGCCTTCGGGTTTGCTTGATATCTTGCAAGCAGGCACGTTGGATACATGATATCAGGCCTCGAAGCGGTGAGATACATGAGAGATCCGATCATGGCACGATAGTATGAGGAGTTAATGCTTTCACCCTTCAAATCCGGAGTAATCCCGTGATTCTGCGGAAGTGGGGTACCAATGGGCGTTGCATCTGACATTCGGAATCGGCTCAAAATGTCACCAACATATTTAGTCTGATGGATGAATATCCCAGACTCTGTTTGTTGAACTTGTAGGCCCAAAAAGAAATTCATCTCCCCCATAGCGCTCATTTCGAACTTTTCCTGCATAACACCTTCGAATTGCCTGCACAAAGAATCATTAGTAGAACCAAATATTATATCATCAACGTATACCTGCACCAGCAGAAGATCTCCATCTAGTTCTTTGATAAAGAGAGTGCAATCAATAAGACCTCGTCGAAATCCATTCTCCAGAAGATAGTTGGATAAGGTTGCGTACCAAGCCCTAGGTGCTTGATGTAAACCATAAAGAGCTTTGTTGAGCAACCAAACCCGATCGGGGTGAATAGGATCTTCAAAACCTGGAGGTTGTTCGACGTGCACCTCTTCTTGAACTAAACCATGAAGAAAAGCACTTTTGACGTCCATCTGGTAGACTTTGAATCCTTTGAAAGAAGCATAAGCTTAAAAGATCCGAATAGCTTCCAGACGTGCAACAGGAGCATAAACTTCATTGTAGTCGATGCCTTCAATCTGGCGAAATCCCTGAACAACCAATCTTGCCTTGTTGCGAATAACAATTTCACGGTCGTCCTTCTTGCATTTATAAACCCATCATGTGCCAATTTTCTTGTAATTCTCCGGTTTTTCAACAAGCTTTCAAACACCAAGCTTTTGAAATTGTTGCCGTTCGTCCTGCATAGCTTCAACCCAAGAATTATCCTTTAATGCTTCTTTCCAAGATTTCGGTTCTTCTTGTGAAACGTAACACGCAAAGGACCAATCATTTTGAAGACCAGATTCTCTAATGGTTGAATACAAACCAGCACTCTGGTTGTTTCTCAGCTGATTACGCGTCTGCACCCCGCTTTGGACATCTCCAATAATGTTCTGCTGTGGATGGGTATCGTGAATTCTCATTCCCGGATTTTCAGGAACACGAGCATTAACACCCAAATTATTAATATTAGGATTACTAACCAACTCCACACCTGGAATTTAAGTAGAAGTGGATGCATTTCCTTCAGCAGTATCAACATTCTGCACATGAGGAGTTTCTAAAGAAGTGCCCTGAACAGGAGCAACTGGAGCTGAAGTGCCTTCAGTCGCATCAAGATTTTCATCATCTTCCGATGAGTCATTGTACTCAGTAGCTTCTTCAAATACCTCATTTTAAACTGTGTTGTTAACCGAATTAGAACCTTGTGGGTTAACAATAACAGGTCTAACTAATGGTGAGTCAGCAGTGTTGTCACTATCAAACAACATTCTAGCAGCAACAGAATCTTCATCAAAGGTTGGCAGATCAAAGGAGTTGAAAAGCCCATTGTAGTCGAACATCCAAGGATCACCCGGAGCCCTAACAGGACTTGTATACCTTTGAACCCTTACTTCACTCCATAGCTCAATCTTTTTGGTAGTCAGATTCCAAACACGAAAATTTGGAGTAGCATATCCAAGGAAGAAACCCTCGATAGCTTTCGCGCTAAACTTTCCATCCGGCTCAATCATAGTGCATGGACCGCCAAAAGGTTCTAGAAATGAAAGATCCGGTTTCCTTTTCTGTAGAAGTTCGAAACAAGTCTTGCCATGTCTCTTAACTGTAAGAACTCGGTTTAATGTGTAACAAGCAGTCGACACAGCCTCCGCCCAGAACTGAACAGGAAGCTCCGACTCTACCAACATAGTTCTTGCAGTTTCGATTATCGTTCGATTCTTCCTCTCCGCGACACCGTTTTGTTATGGAGTGTAGCGAGAACTGTATTCATGAAGAATGCCCTTAGAAGTACAGAACTCATCCATAACACGGTTCTTGAACTCAGTTCCATTGCCGCTTCTGATCCTCTTAACTTTCAACGTGTAGAGATTTTCCAACATTGTAAGAAGATCCTTGAGGATGCCCGGAGTATCACTCTTGTGTGCCATAAAAGCTACCCAAGAAAATCAAGAGTAATCATCAGTAACTACTAAACAATAAGCATCTCCGAATGTTGTCTTGTGTCTCATAGGTCCAAAGAGGTCCATATGAAGGCGTTCGAGATGCATGCTAACAGTGTTGATTTTCTTCAGAGGGTGAGACTTCTTCGTTTGTTTCCCTTTCTGGCACGAAACACAGATATCTTGTAGATGAACACTTCTCACGGGCACGCCATTCACAAGATTGTTTTTCACCAAGTGGTTCATTTTTCTTAAATGAATGTGTCCCATTCTTCTGTGCCAAGATATGGACTCCTTCTCTGTCGCTTTCGAGACAAAACATGTGACTTGTGCAGAAGTTGTAATCGCTTGGCTCATATCAAGAATATAAAGATCATTAACTCTTGGAGCCGATAAGAGAATCCATTCCTTTGGAATTTTGAAACCAGGTTTCAGCACATAACAACCGGAATCATCAAAATGCACGGTGAACTTCTTATCGCAGATTTGCGACACACTGAGAAGATTGTGATCAATTTGACGAACATAATTGATCTTATCGAAACACACAACACCATTGGAGATCATTCCCTCTCCAGTGATGTACCCGCCTTTGTCTCTAGCAAACGCGACATAGCCTCCTTTAATATTTCTCACATCATATAGAAGCCGTAAGTCGCCTGTCATGTGCCTAGATGCTCCACTATCAACAATCCAATGACTATTAATAGTTCCTCCCGGAACACCCTGCACATTATCATCAATGATCAGTTAAGGATGGGGACCCAAGCCTTAGTAGTCTTGGGTCGTCCCTGAGCATCACGAAGGATGATCTCGATTTCTTGATGATTTTGTAATAAAACAGCTCCCCCTGAACTTTCACCTGTCTTAGGTTTCCAAGTTTGATGTGTTTTACCAGATGTAGTTTTATGAAAAGATTCTGAACCTTCTGGTTTTAAAAAATGTGAAGAACTTGGTTCCTTGTTGACTGTTTTGACTTCAAATTTTAAAGCCTTTTCAACAGCTTTGACATTTTGACGTCGTTGCTTCGTTTCTTGTTCCTTAACAGTTCGTTTATCATGTTTTGGTGAAACGGAACGACGTTGAGGGTGAATCTTTTCAGGTGGTGCTTTCTCAACAAATTTATCCTTGGGAGTGTTTGGACAATTTTTGATAATGTGCCCAAACTCCCCACACTTAAAACATGTTCTCCTTTCAACAAATTTAGGAGAATCTGATCGACGAGCAGATGTCGAACCCGTAGAACCTGAGGTACTTGTCTTTTCATCACACCCGTTTGTATGTTGAGTGTAATTGTTTTGGCTATTACGCTTTAAAATCGTGACTTGTTGTACAAAATCAGTGTTTGACTTGTTTTCAAAAGTCTCAATTTTATCTGTACCCTTCGATTCTACAAATCTGACATTACTGTTTTTCTTTTGATAATGAGCTCCTTTAGTTTCAATTTTAGATTGAGAAACATTAGGCTTTTGAGCTCCCTTTTCTGGTTGTTTACCCTTAGCAGCAATAGGTTGTTGCTTTGATGGTGATTTTTGATTTCCAAATTGTTTCTTGATTTCAGCTTTTGGAATTGGGTCACATTGAGTTACAGTGACTTCTGGAATTGTCTTTCCCAAAAACTTGTTTGTATTATTTTCAAAAACTTGATCAATCGAAGATGGATTGACATTTATAATTGGAAAATCGTGATTTGAATAGATTTTAGAATCACCAACCAAAGTGTACAACAGGTTATTACTTTTAACGGCAGACACAGAATTCTTGTCATTCTTGACAGGATCTATCACTTGTTGGGCAACTTGTTGCACAGCAGGAATAGGAGGATCACAAAGAATATGATTCTCAATTGGAATTTATATTCCCTTTTTCTTATCAAGTGATCCATCCTGGTCATTCATATCTGATTCTGATTCATCATCATGCGAATCATAGTCCTCAATGATTGGAGGACTTAGTTTCGCAGATGTTGAAGCTTCCTTTTGATCAGATGATGTACTCGAAGAATTTTCCGATTTGAACACTATGCTAGTAGTAACTTCCTCATAATCCAGAGGTACACTGGGTTCAAATCGAGGCATATCCTCTTCATCAGGCATATAGGTATAATTATGTCTTAAAGGAGGCGGACACTTCTTATACCCAACACCTTTCTTGTTTCCCTTCAGTTGTTGAACGTCAATAATGTGATCGAGCACAAATCGGGAGTTAGAATAACTCTCCAACTTTTGCTTGATTGCATCATGTTCGCATGTGGCAATGGCTAATTCCTTTTTGGTTTCCTCAACAATGTTAATGTAATTGTTAATACTAACTTGTTTATGGTAAACAGTTTTGGTTACTTCGGAAACATTTTTCTTTAAGGTTTCAATCATAGTTTTAAAATCCTTTTCGTTTCTAACCAGAGCCATATTCGCTTCTTTGCACTTGGACATTTCAACAACCAAACTTTGATTATGACTATGAAGCTTTTCAGATTCAAGCTTCAAATCAGCACAATCATTACAAACACTAGGAGCAGGAGTTTCAGAATTTACCTGACTCGTAGAGGCTGAGACATTTGCCATAAAGGCAGTTTGAAAAGAAAAAGATCCATCTTCAGAGAAGAACTTCTCCATTTCTTGAGATGCTACAGCAGCCTTCTTGATCAGAATTGATTTCTGACATTTCAGCTCCTCCGCTTCATTCAACAAGTCATTAAGATCAGAATTTGCTTCTTCCCTCACATCATCAGAATGATAATCGCCCGTAGTAGAACTCTCTTCATCAGAACTCCCAGTATAACCCGAACTGTCGTCACTTTCAGAAAATTCTTCCTTATGAACGTGCTTGATGTGATTGATGATCTTTGCATAACACGTTGTTCCTCCTTTATCTTGATCACCTTCCCCAAGTTGTAAAGACCAATTAAAGCCTTCGTCAGCTTGAACGGTCAATGCTCGATTGGTGTTTGAAGGTCCAGACTGGTTGTTATTCACCGCTACTATCCCTTTTTCACGGTTATCTTGATTGGCATTGACATTTGAAGTACTCGTCTGATTTCTGAATGGGTTTTTATTGCCTTGTTTACTTGGTCTGGTGCACTCACGTTTGAAGTGCCCCTTTTCGCCACAATTGAAGCATGTAACTGCTTCTTTATCAAATCCGTACTTTGTATCCTGCGTACTTTCCAAAGAACTTCTCCCTGTTCGAACCATAAAGTCCTTCGCCCTTCTAACAGCACTTGCGAACGCCCACTTTATATCCATCAACTCCATTTCATCACGGTTGATTTGTAGATAATCTTTGTTGGTCAAACTGATGTTTCCAATTTGACCTGCGACCAAACCGCAGTAAGCACTGACCATTGTATTAACGAGTTCCATATGTTCCTTTGCTACTTCGATGCTAACATTTGAGAGGTTTGATGTATCAACTTTGACTGTGTTAGGATTTGTGGGTGGAGGATTGTTAGTATAATGACCTTGTTGTTGTTGTTGTTGGGCTTGTTGTTGTGGTTGGACAGGAATATAAGCACTCGGATTGAACTGAGGTTGAGTAGTGGCAGCTGGAGGTGTATAGGGAATAAAAGGACTTCCAAATAGAGGTCTAGAATAAGCCTGAGCTTGAGCACTCAAATGCGCTGGCGGAAGATAGGCACTCGGATCGAAGACCGGAGGTGGAGCTGATTGTGGAAACGGAGAAGAGTTTGTATTTGATACAAACGCCGTTTGTAACTTTGGTTGCTGAGATGAACTGGAACTAACTAACGGGTTAAAACCTCCTCCAACAGACATTTCGGTATTTTGAGGAGCAGGAATTCGTTTAGCTTTCCGAATTTCTTCATCATTCTTGTGTTCCAGCTTCTGTATGATTTCATAGATATTGACATTTTCAGCATCTAGAACACATCATTTGTACACTACATCACTTAACTAATTTGATCACTTAATTACTTCGGTAATTTTTGACCAAAACAATTTGGCGCCCACCGTGGGGCAAGTGGTGCTCTTTTTACTAAAACTTTTTGTCAAATCGTTAATCGGTTTTCTATTTTCAAAACTTTTTGCCACATTATCTATAATGGCCTCAAGATCAAACATGAGTTCTTCTACTGTGTCTGCTATGACTTCTGCCACTACCGGTTCGGTGCTTCCACCACCTCCTCCAAGGATGCCAGCCTCTACACAATCTCAAGATGTTATCCCAACTCGGAGTGTCCAGGGATCTGCTCCCGTTTTAGCTTCTAATGATGAAATTTTAACCTTATTTGGAAGTGTGCAGGAACAAATGAGGCAGCAACAGGAAACAAACCAAATGCTTTTGAGGGAGATACAACTCCTGAAGGCTGGCTCGAGCAGATCTGCGGAGGACAATGTCACCCCGTTACACCCCAGAGCGTTGAATTTTAGCTCAGCTGTGTACACCGAGGATAATAGGGGGAGTATCGTGCCCAGTCTTCCTCAGAATCATACTCCTGAAATACCCTCCTTGGCCCGGATGTCAACCATAAGGAGCTCAGGATATGCTTCAGGATATGGGCAGAATCCTCCAACTGGTAACGTGTCTAATAATAATAATACTCATGCTACTAACAGTGGTGGATCCTTGCAGGATACAGGTGTAACATCAGCACTTACCAGGGAACTTCAGAAGTTGAAAGACATGATATCTAGTGTACCTGGGGTGGTCCAGCCGATCCCGGAAGTATCTCAAGATAGCCACAAGATATCTCGTTTTGCATACCCTATATGTGATGCTGAGATCCCAAAGAGATTCCAAACTCCCAACATGAAGCTTTATGACGGGACTACGGATCCTGAGGAGCATATTGCCCAGTATAGGGAAAGAATGGAGATTAACCCTATCCCTCCGGAGCTCAAGGAAGCGTGCTTGTGCAAGGGATTTGGTTCTACTCTAACAGGATCAGCCTTGAAATGGATGTTGAACGTTCCTCCTCACTCAATTACTTCATTTGCTCATTTGGTTAATTTATTTAACAGTCAATTTTCTTGTAGTCGGAGTTTTGAGAAACTAACCAGTGATCTTTACAGGATAACTCAAGGGCCTCAAGAATCCTTGAGGGATTATGTGAACAAATTTAGTCGAGAATCCTTGGATATCCCACATCTTGATGTTGCAACAGCTGTGCAAGCTTTTAAGATGGGATTACAAAAGGATTCTCAGTTTTATCAGGATCTTGTAATGAATCCCTGCAGGAATCTCGATGAAGCTCGTAACAGGGCCTTGAGATATATCCGTCTGGAAGATGACAAGAAGATGCAAGAAAGGATGAACTCATCCAACACTTATGAATCGACTAACAGGAAGTCAGAATCCTCATTTAAGTCATATCGGCCTAAGCCATATGGTAGAAATGAAAACAAGAGAGTGAATGCTGTCGAAGATGAGGATCCTGAAGAGTATCCTGAGTTGTCTGAATATTGCTTTTCTGTTAATATTCCTGAATTGATGTATGCTATGCAGGGTCTAGGAGACAAGGCTAGATGGCCTCGAAAGAATCAACAAAAGGCTGACTGGAAAGATAAGTCGAAATGGTGTGCTTTCCACGAAGATTTCGGACATATGACTGAGGATTGCATTGCTTTGAGGAAAGAAATAAGCTATCTTCTAAGCAAGGGATATCTGAAAGATCTCTTAGGAAAGAAGAAGAATAAGGGTCAGGATACTGAGAAGGATCCTGAGCGAGCTGCATCACCTCCCGCGGATGCCAAGATAATCAACTTCATTTCGGGGGGATCCGACATTTGTGGAACTTCGTATTCGGCAGCAAAGAGACACGCAAAGGAAGCCAAAGCCGAAAGGGGAGACAAACCTGTCAGGATGGCTACACTCACAACTGACAAAGTGATCACATTTGATGCTGATGACAGGGATACTGTCCAGGATCCTCACCATGATGCTCTGGTAATAACATTATATGTGGCTAACCATTTTGTACGCAGGATATTGGTTGATAATGGCAGCTCCGTCAACATAATCCAGCTAGAGACACTTAAAAGAATGAATGTGTCTCCAATGGATATAACTTCGAAGTCCACTGTGCTTGTTGGATTCAGCGGAGAAGCCAGAAACACAGTGGGAGAGATAAAGTTGCCGGTGTACGTTGAAGGAGTCAACTCGATACAACGTTTCTGTGTGATGGACTCTCTATCCTGCTATAACATCATACTAGGAAGACCATGGATTCACGATATGAAGGCCGTGCCATCAACATATCACCAATGCATCAAGATACCTACCCCTTGGGGAGTTGTTAAAGTTGATAGCGATCAGCAGGAGGCGAAAGAATGCTACTCCTCCTCGATGAAATCCTCAGCCAGAACTAGTGCAGCATAGCAATTAAAGACGCGGGCCCAGGATATCGTGGAGGATCCGGAGCAGGATGTGAAGAAAGTTATCTTGGACCAGGATAACCCCGATATTTCGGTGCTCGTAGGGACCAATATCCCTCAGGATATTGAGGAACAATTAATTAACTTTTTGAAATGCAGGATGTCTACGTTTGCATGGAAACATGAGGATATGACTGGCATATCCAAAGATATCATCACTCACAAGCTTGGAATTGATAAGTCGTTCAAGCCTGTGCAACAAAAAAGAAGGAAGTTTGCTCCTGAGCGGAACACGATTATCCAAGAGGAAGTTGAGAGATTATTAAAGTCAAGAATGATCAGAGAGGTTAAGTTCCCAAGGTGGCTAGCAAACGTGGTTGTAGTACAGAAGAAGAATGGGAAATGGAGAGTTTGTGTAGACTACACAGACTTGAACAAAGCTTGTCCTAAAAGACCCATTTCCTCTCCCCCATATTGATGCAATGGTAGATGCCACTGCTGGGCATGAAATGCTGACTTTCATGGACGCATCCTCAGGATTTCAACAGATACAAATGGAGCCTTCTGACCAGGAGGATACCGCCTTCATGACGCCAACAGGTATTTATTGTTATACAGCTATGCCTTTTGGTTTGAAAAATGCAGGTGCAACATACCAAAGATTGGTAAACATGATGTTCAAAGACAAACTGGGGGACACCATGGAAGTATACATTGACGATATGGTAGTAAAGTCAAAGAAAGCTCAGGATCACCTCCAGGATATTAAAGGAGCATTTGATATCCTGGATCAGTATAATATGAAGCTGAATCCTGCTAAGTGCCATTTCGGAGTGGGGGCAGGAAAGTTTCTTGGGTATATGGTGACGAAAAGGGGGATAGAGGCAAGCCCGGAGCAGATTAAAGCTATCCTGGATATAAAATCACCCTCGAATATGAAGGATGTACAAAGATTAACAGGCCGAGTAGCAGTTCTAAACAGATTTATCTCAAGATCCTCGGAGAAATGCAAAGACTTCTATGATATCCTAAAGAAGAACAAAAGATTCGAATGGGGGGAAAAGCATGAAGCAGCCCTACAGGATTTGAAACGGTATCTCTCAACCGCACCTCTAATGATGAAGCCGGAAAATGGTGAACCACTATCCCTGTACCTTGTTGTATCAGGGAATGCTGTAAGTGCCGTTCTTATAAAAGACCATGAAGGTCAGCAGTACCCTGTTTATTATGTTAGTAAAAGTTTGTTAGATGCTGAAACTAGGTATTCTCATTTAGAAAAATTGATACTAGCGTTAATTATGGCATCAACGAAACTTAGGCATTATTTCGAGACACATAGGATTCATGTTAAAACAAACTATCCTATTAAAAATGTGCTTAGGAAACCAGAGATGTCAGGCAGGATGGCCAAGTGGTCAGTAAAGTTGAGTGCTTATGATTTAGTTTATGAACCTAGGAATGCCATAAAGTCTCAGGCTTTAGCTGACTTTGTGGCTGACTTTAGTAGTGACATTCAGGATGAGGTAGATCTAGAAGTTCAACAACTAGGAGAATCCTCAGGATCCTGGACATTATATACTGATGGTGCATCTAATGTAAGAGGAGTAGGATTAGGAATACTACTAAAATCGCCACAGGGGGACATATTACCCCAGGCTATTAGGTGTGAATTTCCTGCTACTAATAATGAAGCAGAGTATGAGGCTTTAATTGCAGGATTAGAGTTGGCTAAGAGCATGAGTATCAAAAATTTGCAAGTATATGTTGACTCTCTGTTAATTACTAACCATTTTAATGGATCATATGCAGTTAAGGGAGAGAGATTAATCGAATATCTCGATATTCTCAAAAAATTAGCAGGATATTTCGATGTTTTTATACTTGAACAGGTACCAAGGGAAGATAATGCTGAAGCAGACGCCTTAGCAAATCTGGGATCGTCGGTCAGGATACCTGAAGGGACACAAATACCAATAGTACATGTCTTATATCCTGCAACGAATCCTCGGGATAAAGAAGTAGCTGGTATTCAGGATCCTGGGGCGGAATATCCTGAAGAGGATCCTAGAACCTGGACGGCTCCAATCATGAAATATCTCAAAGAAGGACACATTCCTGGAGATGAAAATCCTAAGGCATTTAGGATGAAGGTATCACGATTCACTATTATAGATAATATTTTATACAAGAAATCTCTTGCAGGACCGTATTTGAGATGCTTGGAGGATCTTGAAGCCAAAGAAGTCCTTCAGGATATACATGAAGGGGATTGTGGTAACCATGCTGGGGGCAGATTGTTATTCTCAAAAATATTAAGAACAGGATATTATTGGCCAACAATGAGAAAAGATGCCGCAGAATATGCTCGAAGATGTGACTCATGTCAAAGACATAGTAACATACTGCATCAACCGGCTGAACCATTATATCCTATTGTTTCCCCTTGGCCATTTATGAAGTGGGGTATGGATATAGTGGGAAAGTTACCGAAAGCTCCGGGAGGAAAAGTCTTTATGCTAGCAATGACGGATTACTTCTCTAAGTGGGTTGAAGCTGAAGCATTTGTTCAAGTAAGAGACCAAGAAGTAGTATCCTTCATCAAGAGGAATATCCTGACCAGATTCGGAGTACCAGCTGAGATAATCTGTGACAATGGCTCTCAGTTCATAAGTAAGAGGACTACTGACTTTTGCAAGAGTTGGGGAATCAAAATGATCACATCAACTCCGGTACATCCTCAAGCAAATGGACAAGCAGAATCCTCTAACAAGATAATTGTCAACAACTTAAAGAAAAGGCTTGGAGCCAAAAAAGGAAGATGG
This sequence comes from Helianthus tuberosus, assembly GCA_030545235.1. Taxonomy (NCBI): domain Eukaryota; kingdom Viridiplantae; phylum Streptophyta; class Magnoliopsida; order Asterales; family Asteraceae; genus Helianthus; species Helianthus tuberosus. The sequence goes on along the minus strand of CM060452.1, from coordinate 50,555,013 downwards.
GCAGAAGAATTACCCTTTGTTTTATGGGCTGACAGGACAACGATAAAGAATGCAACAGGTCAAACCCCATTTTCGTTGGTGTTTGGAGCAGAAGCAGTGATTACAACGGAGATGACAATACCTACTGCAAGATCTATCTTAAGTGATCCTGAGAAGAATCCTGAAGCCTTGAGTCAGGATTTAGACACTATAGATGAAAAGAGAGATGCGGCAAGGCTAAGGATGGCAGCATATCAACAGTGGATATCCAGGGCATATAACAAGAATATTAGAACCAGAAGATTTAAGGTTGGAGATTGGGTATTAAGAAAGGCCTTCCAAAATACTACTAATCCTGCCGATGGCAAGTTAGCTCCAAAATGGGAAGGACCATATGAAGTTGAATCAGAAGCAGGGAAAGGAGCGTATAGACTCAAGAATATGGAGGGAGATATGCTACCGAGATCTTGGAATGCTATACACCTTAAGCTCTATTTCAAGTGAGTCTAGAATTTAATTTCTAACTTGAGATGGTATGAATTCTTACTTCTTTTAAATGTGTTTGGTGTAATTTGTTCTTTATAACCTGATACTGACTTAAGCATCGGAGGGGTGTTAGCCAAGCTAACACCCACCTTAGTTTACATTTGTTTTGCAAGATATGTTTCAGGATATAGCTCCAGAATATGCACTCGGGATAACTCAGAAGATTAGAGGATTGGCCCCCTCTCTCACGTTTAAGGGATACTGATCCCTTCACAGGTTTAAAGGTATTCACCTTTCTTCCGAATTGGGTTTAAACACCCCGCCTGGAGCGCAAGTTATTCAGGGATAGTTCAAGGTGGCGGGACCAGTCCATGTAAAAGTGGCTGACAATTTCGTTACCATTGGCTATATCCTGAATCCTAACGGTATATGAGGATTGATCACCCTCTCTCACGAAAGGGTATTTTCATACTCTCTAAGGTTTAAAGGTTTTCACATTTCTAAGTCTTGGAGTTTATACACTCCCGCCTGTAGCGCATGAAAAATTGGGATTTTCCCCAGGATACAAAGGATTTATCTCCAGTACATCCTTGGGTTATACCCTCGGAACGAGAAAAATTGCTTATGCCATGGAAACTGACATTAAATAGATTTCTAAGATACTTGAAGACATTGTACGCAGGGGACATCCCTGCCAAGATGGTGGTGTAAAGTTAAAAGAATGAAGTTTGCGACTAATGCATTAAGTACCTTGCACTGGGGACATCTTCATTGGAAGAGTTGCAAAGGGATTGAAGTTTGGTAATAGGTTTATATCCTATGTCTGGTATGATCTTTCCTTTGCAAGCCTCATTTAATAACATCATGTTAAGTATCTTGACACATATCCTCAAAGTCCTTTTAAGGATATTTGACTGGGATGTTTGAAACTAGCATTGGCTTGAAACTCTGATCATCATCAAAACTTGGTTTTAAAAAGATAAACTATTTTTTACTTTCTAAAGAAATTTTTACAAAATTAAAAGAACGTATGGAAGATCCATTTAAAAGACTTCTGCAGTATGTTTCTAAGAATACTGGTCAAGATATTTTGTAAAATAACAGTATGAAATTTTTACAAAGCTAAAACTTACACTAAACAATGCAAAGCAACAAAAAAATAAGTCAAAAGATAGTTATGTTATTAACAAGTCAAACGTTGTGCTTTTGGTAAGGCCCACCCGCCAAAAGCACAATTAGTTGTTACCATAATTTTGTAACGGTTGCAGGATTTGTCTCAAAACAGGACCCGTTCACCTACAACCGTTACTATGTTTAAAACAAGTTATACTAACTGATGACCAAGGGCTTCGTCCTAAAACCTAGGACCCATCCACCTTTGGTCATCACATTGTTCTAGTGCAGGAAAAATAAATTGTTCAAGGACAGGAAAAGTAAATTGTTTATGCAACCACAACCATGAAATTAAAAAGTGGGCTCCGGCCTTGGCACGTATATCCATCATCGCCCACTCTGCTGCCTAAGGGGCAGCACCTTCTTGAACAGCAACCTCCTTGCCAGCATTTTCCCCAGCATCACCCTCAGGATTCTTCTCAGCACCATCATCAGCATTGGCCACCTCCTTTGCTGCCTTAGAAGGCTCTTCATCAGTATGTTTTGCAGGATGAGCAACGGGATGACCTCCGAGGCCCTGTAGTTTCTCCTCCCAAGCCTTTACATTCCAGGAAGGGCATTCAAAACCCAGATCCATGGCTTCATAAGCCATCCTTATCCTGGCTTGGAGAAGAGAGACGACCACCGAAGTTTTTAGGCTATCCCGGTATGAGCTCATATTCTGCTGATATTGGAGAAGGGCGGCATCCAGCTTGGCTTGAGCATCCTCATTAGCTTTGTGAAGGGCGGCTTGATGTTCCTGAGTCATTGCCTTGTATTTATCCTCATAATGCTGGGATTTGGCAGCTGCAATGGTTCCTTGATCAGCTATGGTGGCTTGAGCTTTCTCCAGCTGAATCTGCAACATCTTGTTAAGACCGCTAGCATCTTCGTATAAATGCATGAGGCGATCCAGACCCTATAGATAAAAATACAGGTATTAATGTGAATAATAAGCAGGATAAAGACTAACATACTTGTACAGGATATCGGAAAGAAAATTCTACCTGTTTGAGAAATGAGATGGCGTCATTGAACCCATGATTCTCAAGAGAGAATGTTTCAGAAACAGCTGGGGAGTCAGTCTCCTTTCTCTTCCGAGAACTGGATGCCCTGGTCCTGGATGCCGGAGGGCCTTTGGGAGCAGAAACAGCTTTCGAGGAGGTAGGCTTTGGTGTAGCAGACGACTTTGGCTTGGATTCTTGTTTGGCGGGTTCAAGGCTGGAATAGCAATCCAGTTCATCGAGTTCGAAAGCATCAAGGTTGACGACTGGTGCTACATAAGGGGAGATACTCTCAAAACTCATCATATTTTTGAAAATAATTAACATATGAAAATGTGCTTACCAGACATTTCTGAGTTTGATTTTTGATGAGGATCTGTGAGAGACAGGGAAAAACTTCTTTCGCTGGCAGGAAGACGGTAGATTTCCTTGATCTTGGATTCGGATTCCGCGCTAGGAGGCACTAAATCTCTGAAATTCGCTGCATAAAAACATCAGAATATAAGTCCGGGATACAGTTTGAAAATATGATTGGGGATATTCCTAAAACCCTAAATCCTACCCTTGGTTAACCATTTAACCGGTAGATCGAAACCCTTATCAATGGAGTCTCTTTTGACGAAAAAGAATTTTTGTCGCCATCGATCCTCGTTCTTGGTGGCTTTAAGGACCAAAGGACTCTTGATGGAGAATAGAAGATAACGGTGGTTGCCGTGGGATCTTAATCGGTATGCTACGGGAAGGTCCTCAACAAGAAGGTTGGGGTAATGACGAGATTTGATTTGATCCAACACTATCAAGATTCGCCAGACCATTGGCATAACTTGGGCATAACTAAGGCCGGTGAGGTCGAAAAAACTGGAGATAAAGGGTGAAAATGGATACCGGAGTCCAAGGGAGAAAGGATAAGCGAAAAAACAAACCCACTCGTCGGATGATGCATCCGATCGGGCTTCCTTGTCAAACGGGCGAAAGACCGTTCCGGTGGGAAAGGCACCGGAGTCTTTGAGAGCAGCAATATCAGCATTATTGAAACAGCAAATCTCCTTTGCTGGATCAGTGATAAGGTTTTGACTTATCAGGGTTGAGGCGGACCGGACTGAGCGGGATTTCGTTCGTGGTGCCATTGAGCAAATTATGAAAAATTAAAGACAGGAAATTAGAAGAGAAGTTACCTGATGCTTGCTTGAAGATAAGGATGACCAAGACAAGGAGTCCCTTGGTTAATATAGGATGAATATAAGGGGGTAAAAAGTAAATAATGTCTTGGAAATAGCACTGCTGTCATTTCAAGAGTCTACTCATATTAATTGCCTTAAATTATGAAGTAAAGTTTTGAAATATATCCGTTGGATTGGTATCCCAACTGATATATTTGGGGACAATTGTTAGGGGTCATTTTCTTAACATATGTATCCTGACCAATATCCTGCCTTTGTTTGTTTATTTGTAATCAGGATGCTGGAAGAGGATATTGCTGACATCTTGGGCGATATCCTGAAGCTTATTGAATTAACCACGTGCAGGTTAAGGGCAGAGGCTTGCTAACGGTCACAAGGACTTCTTCTCCTCAAGACTCGGACGAATTTGTTGAGAAAGAGACGTTGAGCCCGAAAGACCAGGTCTGCAACGTTCCAAGAAGGAATATTCGGTGAATCCCGCGAGTTTAGGGTAGTTAGTTATCTTATCTTTACTATAAATAGATGAGGTCGGATCAACTTAGAACACATCATTTCACACTTACACTCTCGAACACAATCACATTCTAGCTAGTTGCAAACACCACACTTGTATTTCATTTTCGTTGTAACACTTAGTCGATCCGTACCACATCCTGCACTGTATCCTGATTTTTGAAGCAATTGAAGAACAAGGCAGCTGCGATTGTCAGCTCCCGAGGTTTTATGCCGGCGATCTAGATTGATCAAGGGCTTTCCTCGTACATCTCGTGTCACTTCCTTTACTTTTTGCTCATTATTTGCTCATTGTTTGATCGTCGATACAGCTCAATATCCCGAGCCGTATCCTTAAACTGTTTTTGCAAGTAATTTAATTAACACATTTTTGACATTTACTTCTAGCACACTACCTCACTTAACTAATTTGATCACTTAATTACTTCGGTAATTTTTGACCAAAACAACCGGTATGCTTTAAAAGCTCAATGTATGGGCTCCACTTTGGTGGTAAAGAATCAGCAAACCGTGCAACGACCTCCTGTTGAGTTGAATTAACACTATAAGCAAACATTTCACTAATCAAATGATAAAAACGTGTAGTCATATCATTTAGAGTTTCATTTTCCAAGAACTGAAATGATTCAAACTCTTTCTTCAACAGATCATGACGCGTGTTTCTAGTAGCTGCACTTCCTTCTCCTCTTGCTAACAAAGCATCCCATAATGTTTTCATGTCCGTACAATAAGAGAATTGATGATAGATTTCTTTGTGAAGCGCTTGTGTAAGAATAGCAAATGACTTTTTCTCTAAGTCATAAGCTTTCTTGTCATTTTCCTGCATATTAGTAAAACCTTCTGCCGTTGATGCTGCTACTTCGAGGGCATTGTTGCGTGGAGTAATGAAACACCTCCAAAGATCGGTGCTTTGCCCTTGAACGTATGTATGGAAACGACCTTTCCATGATGGAAAATCGTTCATATGATTCAACTTTGGTGGGCGATTGTTGCTGCCCGTTTCGCTCTCGCTGAGCAAAAGATTTTGAATATTTTGATTTGATACAAGTGCCCATTGTCCTGCACTTATGGAAGGTTGACCAAAAACATTTTTGACCCAAGCTGCTGCAGAGGACTGATCTTGACTTGGTCGCGAGTCCATACTCCAATCCCACGGACTTGTGCAGCTCATATTTGATGTATGAAGTGGAATACCTGATCAAATTCTTGAAAACACACAGTTAGAACACTTTTACAAGTCCTCTGTATAAAAATGACAACAGATGACGAAACACTTTCCACGAAACGAACTTGTTTCGTCGAAATGGATGATGACGAAACAGATTTGTTTCGTTGAAGATATTATGACGAAACTGACTTTGTTTCGTCGAAGATATTTATGGCGAAACGCTTTTGTTTCGTCGCCTGCTTGTTTCGTCGAGGATATGGTTCAGACAAGTGGGTCAAGTGGGTGACAGTTGGTAACCTTTTTCAACTGATGGTAACCTTTTTCAACTTAAATGATAACACTTACTGATACAGGACAAGTTTTTCAATACACAACTTTCAACACAACAACTTGCCTAATATCTGTTTCCAACGTATTTCACAAATTAGATATTTTATCAAACCCTTTTAATTCCAATTTCAATGATTATTCAAGAAATAGTTTGAAGGTATTTTGAAGATGTGAAGAATAACCCAGAAATGATGATTATTCCGGCAACTTAACAACTTTCCGAAACACGAAATTTTCCCAAACTATCAAATAAAACCCAGTTTATTGTGTGAACATGCAATATAACAAAGGTTTTCAATAAAACATTGGCAAACAAACAATATCCAGGCAGATTTCTAAGCACTTTTTCAAGAACAACAACCACAAATACTAGAATTTTGTATAAACTTTCTATGAAAACCAAACTCTAAACATGCACACATGTAATTTTAACAAGGTTTTCAACAAAACTTTAGCAATGAAGTAAATGATAATAGATTGTTAAGAAGACTTTTCCAGAAAAATATGAATGTCAAGAACAGTTTTCGGAAAATCAACAACAACACTCGATATAAACCTAACTATGTTTGGTTTAAACAAGGATACGAGCCAATGCTCTGATACCAATTGTAGGTCCCGTTTTTCCGGTGAGGATCAATAACGAAAACATATCCTTGTTTATAACAAACACGGTAACGAGTGCGGAATCCCCGTGACGATCCAAATCAAACACAGTTAATAAAACAGTAAAACACACGAGGTATAATCAATGAAACGCAATCTATTGATCAAATGGGATGAGAACCAAGAACAAACTGATACAAACACAGTTTTGACAGAGTTTCTTTAAGGGTATTTTCTCATCTGGTTTCAAAGTGAAACTAGACAGTGTTTATATAGTCCCTGGGCCCAAGTCTCGACGAAACACAAGGTGGGTCGACGAAACAACATATGGGCCACACATTGGGCCTGAAGCAGCCCAACAGACGACGAAACAAGTCTGTCTCGTCATGATGTCGACGAAACAAGATCAATTGACAGTTGTTCTGTTTCGTCGTGAGGTGTTCAACGAAACAGATCTGTTTCGTCGAAGGCTGCATCAGTTGTGCTGTTTGCTGCAAACAGACAGCAAACAAACAGCAACATATAAACATTAACATAATGACCATTATACCCTTTCATGCAACATGCATTGTACGTATAACATTACATACCAAATAGAGACAAATAAGTCAGACACAAGTGGATAGGAGGATATCCGACTTGGTTGACGGCAAATACTTACTCGATAAACGTTTAAAGACCGTACAAAATACAACGATAAGTAAGACTAGTTACAGACACAAAAAGGTGCACCAACAATGACTTATCCCATAGATTCAATAATATTTCATGTTTTCATTATCCAGGTCGCGTTTACTTGGAATATATCAACTACTATACTTTATTCAATCCGTACACCACCTTTCTTTTGTTAGCGACCCTTAGGTCTGTTTCTTTTACAAATGTCCCGAAGGCCCATGTCTCAAGTCTTATTTGGTAATCTACTGTTATTGTTATTCGGCCTTTGGGGTTTACTCGTTCTTATTCTAACGCTTTCATAATGTTTCTCTTACTAATTCTTTTACATATTCACCCCCATCAAGGTGACTATCATTCTTCCTCAGGAGGAATTTATTAATAACATGTTACTTGGGTATCTACCCATACCCGAGCTTCTAAATCCAAATTTATTGGTATTTCATTATTTACAGCAACAAATAATACATATTGTCCATTTAGTTTCTTTTTTCGAGGATATTCCTATCAAAATCTTAATCTCTTGATTTCTGACTTTAACCCATTGTTACAATAACAAAATCAATTCATTTCATGTTATTGTTTCATATAGTTGTATGGAATTTATCCACATCGTTTGTTGACATAAACGATGTTTCTATCTGTTTCATTTAGTTTGGCTTAGTCTATAACCATGTCCTTGTCATCTATTACTATTGTAAACTCCCAGGGTTCGGATGTTATTACACTCCTCCCTATTATGACGATTATCTTTCATTACGTTCTCGGGTTCGAGTGTGCGCGCACCCCTTCCCAAGGCAATATTTATCATGATTATTTTTTACCTCGATGCTCAACGTATAGTTTCAGCACCTCTTATAAACAATAGAACTTTTATTATTACCTATTTTTATTTTTCAAAGCCTTGGTAATTTCGTTAACACTAATGTAGAATGTTAAATAAATCGATATAAAGCAAACGATTTATTTGCACTAGTAATAATTAAAAATTCATGCTGAAATTTAATTTACAAGAGTATACCTGAAACGACATCAGGTTCAGCTTTAGCCTCCGTGGCTGTTATATAAAACAACTTTGTCCTTGATTTCTGGGCATCAGATTTTGTGTCGGTTGTGTCCTTGGTTCCAAGCCTCTCTGGACATTTAGACTTTTTATGTCTTGGCTTACCACATGTGCCCTTGTGAATTTTTCCACAAAATCTACACTGATGTAACACACTTTTTGTAACTCCCTTCTTGAGAGCTTTATTAGACTTGGACTTCTTTACGGATCTTGGATTCATATCCAACACCCTCCTTTCTTCTATTTCTTGTAGTATGCAGTCTTTTAATTCAGTCATCATATCGTTTACCACCGGCACGATTGTGGTTTGTAATCTATCAATATACTGTGATAGACTATTTTCTAGAACTTTTCCGACCTCCTCGGAAATCTTAGCTTTCATTTGTTCAGTCAATTGAGATGTCGAATCATCTCCGGTTACTCCAGACATTTCTTTAACTGAAACATCCATCACGATTTATCAATAATTATTTAATTCATTTCCATCTTATTATACGGAAATTTATATCACTCTCATTCAATCATAAATAACGTGTTATTCCTTTTCGGTTTGGTTAAGTATATATCTTGCCTTACCTTTCTTACTTAGTGTATTTTCCCGGGTTCGAGCGTATTCATACACTCCTCCCATCTTTCCGTCATCTTGAAATTGAAATGTTTACACTAATTGTTAAACATTTCATTTATGACATATGCGTCATTCATTTTGATCTAGCCAAGTTCACCACTTGCTTAAACCATTTATGCTTAGTGCACTTTTCCGGGTTTGAGTGTGTAAACATGCACTTCCCGTGCACATCAATTCAATTTTCCTTTTTCTAGTATTCTAATAAGTCTACTAAAGCAATTAATTCTTACCGGACGATCGATCAAGCTTGAACCGAACACTTTGTTGACAACCTTAAGCTCTGATTACCAACTTGTAACACCCTTCTAATTACTACTTGAATTTAATAAAATTCATACAATTTTATATAAAAGATGTCCAACTTATAACATAAGTTCATAGATAAAGTTCATAAGTAGCAAAACATTAGTCTACTAACGACTAAATCAAACATTCATAAATTGTTTATCAAAATGTTTATATGCCAAAATCATTGTCTATTAAAGTTAATTATCGCGGAAGCTTCTTAAGTGTGTTCGGTTCTTCAAAACTTGCTTGACCGCCATCCGTAAGATCCACATCCTCACCTAAGGTCAAAACCACTAAAATATTAGTTTTGACATTTATGTAATGTATAAAAACTGTTCTGACATCGAAATGTGAAAGGAAAATAAAAATACAAGGTTTTCTAGACTCTACCGTAACTTACGGTGTCTACCGTAAGTTACGGTAGATGCTGATTCATTATAGTCTACCGTAAGGCAGTATAAGTCTATCGTAACTGTTTTGTTGTCTACCGTAAGTTACGGTGGAGACCGTAACTTACGGTAGCTCCTGCAACTTTACCATTTTGACCGTATTGTTGATTTCACCCGAATCCACATGTTGTTTTAGGTGATTCTTTTTCTATAAGTCTGTAAATTCATTACGGACACACTCATTACAACTATCATATCAAAAATTTAACTTACGGACCAAACGACTAAATGTCACTATACATTTATTCGACCCACTTTAACTCTACCCATTTTACTACCATTTCACTAGCAAGCCTATGGCACTTTATGCCCATCTTCCAGAGCTTAGCATCACCTGCATTTCCTTACCAATCCCATGGTTTAATGCTCTTGTGCTTGTTATTGCCATTGCTAACTAATTAAAACAACAATACTATAATTCACTCTATTATCCGACCCGTTGGCTCATCTTGTGGAAATCCTCCAATATGATGACCACCAAACGGTTCCTTATCAATTCTAACCTTATTAATTCAAGTAATGATCAACACCACTTCTATTCTACAATGCGACTATGTATAGTTTAACAACAATTTATTTGATGTAACGGGTCAAGTTACATACCTTCAAAGTAGGCCCTTCAAACGTGATTCGCCACCCGTTTGTCCGCTTGACGCTCCTGCGTCCTTTCCTATAGAGTTCATTTATAAGATGTTTAGAACTCTTTTTAAATCATACTTCGCATAATACGCCGAAACATCATAATTATGCTTTTCAACTTTGAATTTCAGTTTTAAGCCTTCTTTGAGGCATTTTCACAAACACCTTAAAGGCAGATTTTTACATGATTAAATATCAAGTCTCTAGCTTATCTTTTAGCCCTAATTTCACATCAATAAACCATTTTACAAGATTATTAGCTTCTATGATTCTGAAATCACTTCACAATTGTCAAATTACACTAGAACAACACAATTTCCTAGTGTTCATTAAAATCTACATAACCCACTAATCACCTACAATGGTGTTCATGGATTTTACTAAAATTTCACATGATTTCAACTTGCATTGGTCTAGGGTTTATCCCTAGACACTGTATCGTTCCTAATTCATCATAAAACTATCATGCAACCATAAATTTCAGATAATCCCAATTTCATGAGAATTTCGAGTTGAGAGTTTTCATCAAATTTTACATACCTTTTAATCCTCTTGCGATGAGGATCAATAATCTATGCTTTAATTTCGATTTCAGCTTGGATTGAGCCTTCAATTTGAGAGTTTAGTGATGTTTAGGGTTTTGAGAGTGGGGAATCGCCCCTGGCTTCTTCTGTACAACCAGTCATCCCAAAATGGGGTGTTTGGTTTTGTTTTTATTAAAAATAATAATGTAATTTCAATCTTTACAACTTAGGCCCCTCCACTTTTGTTCAATATATAGTTTGGTTATATTAACCCTATTTCAAGTTATTTCTAGACTTGTAGTTAAGTAGGTTTTAATTTCCTAGTTAATTAATATTCTTGTTTATTTAAACTTTATAATTAAAATTATAAAGTTTTATATTTTTGGGGTGTTACAGTAAGGTTCACAATGATGTAAAATTAAAATGGGATATAATTGGCTAGGATTCGAGTTACAGGAACAAGAGGCAAACCAACCACCCAAGAATGGAATCGTCGACAAAAACACTTGACAACCTCCTAGAAGCAGCTTTTCTTGCGTCTAGACCTTTCTCCATCAATTAGGAATCTGATGCCGTCACTAAACACATTCCTTAAATTATAGCCATTTGTTGAGTTTTTTTTTTTGGTGTCTAATCCGCATATATTTCACCATTGCCCTTGATTTTCTAGACTGAATATCTCTTAAATGTCAACATATACACGTGTGATTTAGTTTACGAAGATTTTTCAATGCTGAAAACCTCGATTAGAGAGTAAAAAAGGCGTAAGGTTCACAATGGTGTAAAATTAAAATGGGATATGCCGGGCTAGGATTCGAGTTACAGGAACATGGGCCAAACCAACTACCCAAGAATGGAATAGTCGAGCGAAAACACTTGACAACATCCTAGAAGCAGCTTTTCTTGCCACCAGACCTTTCTCCATCAATTAGGAATTTGATGTCGTCACTAAACACATTCCTTAAATTGTAGCCATTTGTTTAGTGTTTTTTTGTGTGTCTAATCAGCATATATATCACCATTGCCCTTGATTTCTTGACTGCATATCTCTTAAATGTCAACATATACACGTGTGATTTAGTTTACGAAGATTTTTCAATGTCGAGAACCTCGATCAGAGAGTAAAAAAGGCATAAGGTTCACAATGGTGTAAAATTAAAATGGGATATACCGGGCTAGGATTCGAGTTACAGAAACAAGGGCCAAACCAACCACCCAAGAATGGAATCATCGAGCGAAAACACTTGACAACCTCCTAGAAGCAGTTTTTCTTGTGTCCAGACCTTTCTCCATCAATTAGGAATCTGATGCCGTCACTAAACACATTCCTTAAATTGTAGCCATTTGTTGAGTGTTTTTTTTGTTGTCTAATCCGCATATATATCACCTTTGCTCATGATTTTCTGGACTGTATATCTCTTAAATGTCAACATATCCACGTGTGATTTAGTTTACGAAGATTTTTCAATGCCGAGAACCTCGATCAGAGAGTTAAAAAGGCGTAAGGTTCATAATGGTGTAAAATTAAAATGGGATATACCGGGCTAGGATTCGAGTTACAGGAACAAGGGACAAACCAACCACCCAAGAATGGAATTATCGAGCGAAAACACTTGACAGCCTCCTAGAAGCTGCTTTTCTTGCCACCAGACCTTTCTCTATCAATTAGGAATCTGATGCCGTCACTAAACACATTCCTTAAATTGTAGCCATTTGTTGAGTGTATTTTTTTGGTGTCTAATCCACATATATATCACCCCTGCCCTTGATTTTCTAGACTGTATATATCTTAAATGTCAACATATACACGTGTGATTTAGTTTACGAAGATTTTTCAATGCCGAGAACCTCGATCAGAGAGTAAAAAAGGCGTAAGGTTCACAATGGTGTAAAATTAAAATGGGATATACCGAGCTAGGATTCGAGTTACTGGAACAAGGGCCAAACCAAACACCCAAAAATGGAATCGTCGAGCGAAAACACTTGACAACCTCCTAGAAGCAGCTTTTCTTGCCACCAGACCTTTCTCCATTAATTAGGAATCTGATGCCGTCACTAAACACATTCCTTAAATTGTAGCCATTTGTTGAGTGTTTTTTTTTTTTTGATGTCTAATCCCATATATATTGTGACAACCCGAGATTTCAAGGTCTTTCCTTTACACATCACTGACTTCACAATCCTGTTTTTACAATTTGGTTTCCGTGGTGTCTGTACAGTTTATCTGAATGATTAATGTTTTATGTGTAATGGTGATTGTTATATGTGTAGTGTTAAAAATAGTTTATTTAGGGTTTAATAATATTCTTCGCCACCAATTCCTCTCGACGAAGAAGGGGATCCTTCGCCGACCTCATCTCGATGAAGAAGGGGGTTCTTCGTCGAAGAAGGTTCTTCGACGAAGATGGCCTTCGGCCCAGAACAGTTCACGACCCAACTGTTGATGATTATGTGATTGTATAACCCTAATAACTGTCAGACGTAAACTAAAAACCCTAAAGTCTCCATTTTCCTTCATGTTCGACGGCAAACTTGGTTCCCTTGAAGCTCTCAATCATTCGAGCACCTCTCCACTCCTCGTGTCATTTTGTTATCGGTTAGTGTCTAACGTTATTATTCGATGAGTGTCTAATGATTGTGATGTTATGTGAATTAGGGTTTTAATAGGTTGATAGATCTAGAGCGTTACATGATGCGGTGGTTCCGATGATTATATACATTTACGTATTCGTATTGTGATTCCTTGATTTCGTGTAATAAGTTGATGACTTGGTAGATTAACATTTGATGGTTCATAGTCTGTGAATGTTACGTGTTAATGCTCGATGAAACTGTTATGTGTGGAGAAAATCTGAATGCTTGATGATTGCTTATAACTAGGATGTTTACTCGTGCAATGATCGATGTTGTTGAAACTGTTAAGTTTTTACTGTTGTTAGAGATCTAAGGGTTGAAACTGTTTCATCACCTGATGAGGGGCGACGAAGATGGGTTCTCGACGAAACATGGTGGTTCTTCGTCGGACCTCGCCCCGACGAAGGGTGATCCTTCGTCACAAGGGATATTTCACCGTGAAAGTAGATAGGAGGAACAGTAGATTGATATAATGCTTTTGTTGACGAATAATTGTGTTACAAGATGTTAATGTTGCATGATAATAATAACTAATGACGAGAATCCTGATTCAACTTGTGTAGTTGAAAACACCCATCTGTTGTAGGTTGTTATGTGATATTCACATGAGATGTGAACATGTATAGAACTGGGTATTTGATATATGATATATGGTGACCTTGTGATAAATGCAAACTGTGTACAAATACGTGACTTACTGTGTACAAATACGTGACTTGTTTGGTTATGTAACTAATGTTGATTGGTAACCACGGTAGGGTTTGGGTTGACCAACTTGGACGGGTAATTTAACATACCGAGCAAATCAGAGGTGAGTTCATTCCTCTTGAGCATGCGTCCCGGTGGTTAGGACAGTCATTGGGTATCCCTGAGAGGGATAGGTTTTTGGGTAAATCAAATGGGTATTCCTGAGAGGAATACGTCTTGTGGGTAAAATCTGGAATCTTGGATAATACACTCATCCTATCACCATTAAGTCCCATCTTGTTTGTTACTTGAGAGGTAACGAAGTATTAGTTGGTAGCGCTATCTAGGTTTGGCTCACTCACCCCGTACCTGAGAGGACGGGTGTGAACTAGTGACTCAGTCATGCCCAATGCTTTGATAGGAGCACTGGGGAAAGGGCAAAATAAATCTGGAGTCGTCTTGTATTCGAGTTATTATCAACATTATAATCAATGAACTAAACTAAACACTTGGTAACCAACGTTTTCATAAAACTATGAACTCACCAGCGTTGTCTGATACACTTGTTGCATGCTGGCAGGTCGTTAGATGCTTTGGATGAGGAACTTGCTATCTGGATGGCCGGAGTGGTCATGGGTCGCATTTCTTGGATATGCATGTCTTGTTTACTGAATTCATATACATTGGGTTTTGAAATATTTAAACAATGAATTAGTATTCGCTTCCGCTGACACTATTTAACTTAGATTATGTTTTATGAATGTTTTACTTAATGAATGGGAATTTTGTTAAACATCTTATGGTTAGTTCAATGTGATTGGTGGCTAGATCCTGGTACGTCACACGCCTAGCGGGGTTACCGCATGTGGTATTTTGGGGGTGTGACATATATCACCATTGTCGTTGATTTTCTTGACTGTATATCACTTAAATGTCAACATATACATGTGTGATTTATTTTACGAAGATTTTTCAATGCCGAGAACCTCGATCAGAGAGTAAAAAAGGTGTAAGGTTCACAATGGTGTAAAATTAAAATGCGATATACCGGGCTAGGATTCGAGTTACAGGAACAAGGGCCAAACCAAGCACCCAAGAATGGAATCGTCGAGCGAAAACACTTGACAACCTCTTAGAAGCAACTTTTCTTACCACCAGACCTTTCTCCATCAATTAGGAATCTGATGCCGTCACTAAACACATTCCTTAAATTGTAGCCATTTGTTGAGTGTTTTTTTTGTGTCTAATCCGCATATATATCACCATTACCCTTGATTTTCTTGATTGTATATCTCTTAAATGTCAACATATACACGAGTGATTTAGTTTACGAAGATTTTTCAATGCTGAGAACCTCGATCAGAGAGTAAAATAGGCGTAACGTTCACAATGGTGTAAAATTAAAATGGGATATACTGAGCTAGGATTCGAGTTACAGGAACAAGGGCTAAACCAACCAACCAAGAATGCAATCATCGAGCGAAAACACTTGACAACCTCCTAGAAGCAGCTTTTCTTGCCACCAGACCTTTCTCCATCAATTAGGAATCTGATGCCGTCACTAAACACATTCCTTAAATTGTAGCCACTTGTTGAGTGTTTTTTTTGTCTAATCCGCATATATATCAGCATTGCCCTTGATTTTCTTGACTGTATATCTCTTAAATGTCAACATATACACGTGTGATTTAGTTTACGAAGATTTTTCAATGCCGAGAACCTCGATCAGAGAGTAAAAAAGGCGTAAGGTTCACAATGGTGTAAAATTAAAATGTGATATACCGGGCTAGGATTCGAGTTACAGGAACAAGGGCCAAACCAACCACCCAAGAATGGAATCGTCGAGCGAAAACACTTGACAACCTCCTAGAAGCAGCTTTTCTTGCCACCAGACCTTTCTCCATCAAATAGGAATCTGGTGGCGTCAGTAAACGCATTTCTTAAATTGTAGCCATTTGTTGAGTTTTTTTTTTTGGTGTCTAATCCGCATATATATCACCATTGCCCTTGATTTTCTTGACTGTATATATCTTAAACGTCAACATATCCACGTGTGATTTAGTTTATGAAGATTTTTCAATGCCGAGAACCTCGATCAGAGAGTAAAAAAGGCGTAAGGTTCACAATGGTGTAAAATTAAAATGGGATATACCGAGCTAGGATTCGAGTTACAGTAACAAGGACCAAACCAACCACCCAAGATTGGAATCGTCGAGCGAAAACACTTGACAACCTCCTAGAAGCAGCTTTTCTTGCCACCAGACCTTTCTCCATCAATTAGGAATCTGATACCGTCACTAAACACATTCCTTAAATTGAAGCCATTTGTTGAGTGTTTTTTTTGGTGTCTAATCCACATATACATCACCATTTCCCTTGATTTTCTTGACTGTATATCTCTTAAATGTCAACATATACACGTGTGATTTAGTTTACGCAGATTTTTCAATGTCGAGAACCTCGATCAGAGAGTAAAAAAGGCGTAAGGTTCATAATGGTGTAAAATTAAAATGGGATATACCGGGCTAGGATTCGAGTTACAGGAACAAGGGCCAAACCAACCACCCAAGAATGGAATCGTCGAGGGAAAACACTTGACAACCTCCTAGAAGCAGCTTTTCTTGCCACCAGACCTTCCTCCATCAATTAGGAATCTGATGCCGTCACTAAACACATTCCTTAAAGTGTAGCAATTTGTTGAGTGTTTTTTTTGGTGTCTAATCCGCATATATATCACCATTGCCCTTGATTTTCTTGACTGTATATCTCTTAAATGTCAACATATACACGTGTGTTTTAGTTTACGAAGATTTTTCAATGCCGAGAACCTCGATAATAAAGTAAAAAAGGCATAAGGTTCACAATGGTGTAAAATTAAAATGAGATATACCGAGCTAGGATTCGAGTTACAGGAACAAGGGCCAAACCAACCACTGAAGAATGGAATCATCGAGCGAAAACACTTGACAACCTCCTAGAAGCAGCCTTTCTTGCCACCAGACCTTTCTCCATCAATTAGAAATTTGATGCCGTCACTAAACACATTCTTTAATTTGTAGCCATTTGTTGATTGTTTTTTTTTTTTGTGGCTAATCAGCATATATATCACCATTGCCCTTGATTTTCTTAACTGTATATCTCTTAAATTTCAACATATACAGGTGTGATTTAGTTTACGCAGATTTTTCAATGCCGAGAACCTCGATCAGAGAGTAAAAAAGGCGTAAGGTTCACAATGGTGTAAAATTGAAATGGGATTTACCGGGCTAGGATTCGAGTTACAGGAACAAGGACCAAACCAACCACCCAAGAATGGAATCGTCGAGCGAAAACACTTGACAACCTCCTAGAAGCAGCTTTTCTTGCCACCAGACCTTCATCCATCAATTAGAAATCTGATGCCGTCACTAAACACATTCCTTAAATTGTAGCCATTTGTTGAGTGTTTTTTTTGGTGTCTAATCCGCATATATATCACCATTGCCCTTGATTTTCTTGACTGTATATCTCTTAAATGTCAACATATACACGTGTGATTTAGTTTACGAAGATTTTTCAATGCCGAGAACCCCGATCAGAGAGTAAAAAAGGCTTAAGGTTCACAATGGTGTAAAATTAAAATGGGATATACCGGGCTAGGATTCGAGTTACAGGAACAAGGGACAAACCAACCACCCAAGAAAGGAATCGTCGAGCGAAAAGACTTAACAACCTCCTAGAAGCAGCTTTTCTTGCCACCAGACCTTTCTCCATCAATTAGGAATCTAATGCCGTCACTAAACACATTCCTTAAATTGTAACCATTTGTTGAGTGTTTTTTTTTTGTGTCTAATCCACATATATATCACCATTGCCCTTGATTTTCTTGACTGTATATCTCTTAAATGTCAACATATACACGTGTGATTTAGTTTACAAAGATTTTTCAATGCCGAGAGCCTCGATCAGAGAGTAAAAAAGGCGTAAGGTTCACAATGGTGTAAAATTAAAATGGGATATACCGGGCTAGGATTCGAGTTACAGGAACAAGGGCTAAACCAACCACCGAAGAATGGAATCATCGAGCAAAAATACATGACAACCTCCTAGAAGCAGCTTTTCTTGCCACCAGACATTTCTCCATCAATTAGGAATCTGATGCCGTCACTAAACACATTCCTTAAATTGTAGCCATTTGTTAAGTGTTTTTTTTTGGTGTCTAATCCGCATATATATCACCATTACCCATGATTTTCTTGACTGTATATCTCTTAAATGTCAACATATACACGTGTGATTTAGTTAACGAAGATTTTTCAATGCCGAGAACCTCGATAAGAGAGTAAAAAAGGCGTAAGGTTTACAATGGTGTAAAATTAAAATGGGATATACCGGGCTAGGATACGAGTTACAGGAAAAAGAGCTAAACCAACCACCCTAGAATGGAATCGTCGAGCGAAAACACTTGACACCCTCCTAGAAGCGGTTTTTCTTGCCACCAGACCTTTCTCCATCAATTAGTAATCTGATGCCGTCACTAAACACATTCCTTAAATTGTAGCCATTTGTTGAGTGTTTTTTTTTTGAATCTAATCCGCATATATATCTCCATTCCGCTTGATTTTCTTGACTGTATATATCCTAAATGTCAACGTATACACGTGTGATTTAGTTTACGAAGATTTTTCAATGCCGAGAACCTCGATCAGAGAGTAAAAAAGGCGTTAGGTTCACAATGGTGTAAAATTAAAATAAGATATATCGGGCTAGGATTCGAGTTACAGGAACAATGGCCAAACCAACCACACAAGAATGGAATCGTCGAGCGAAAACACTTGAAAAACCTCCTAGAAGCACCTTTTCTTGCCACCAGACCTTTCTCCATCAATTAGGAATCTAATGCCATCACTAAACACATTCCTTAAATTGTAGCCATTTGTTGAGTGTTTTTTTTTGGTGTCTAATCCCCATATATATCACCATTGCCCTTGATTTTCTTTACTGTATATCTCTTAAATATCAACATATACACGTGTGATATAGTTTACGAAGATTTTTCATTGCCTAGAACCTCGATCAGAGAGTAAAAAAGGCGTAAGGTTCACAATGGTCTAAAATTAAAATGGGATATACCGGGCTAGGATTCGAGTTACGGGAACAAGGGCTAAACCAACCACCGAAGAATGGAATCATCGAGCGAAAACACTTGACAACCTCCTGGAAGCAGCTTTTCTTGCCACCAGACCTTTCTCCATCAATTAGGAATCAGATGCCGTCACTAAACACATTCCTTAAATTGTAGCCATTTGCAGAGTGTTTTTTTTTTGGTGTCTAATCCGCATATATATCACCATTGCCCTTGATTTTCTTGACTATATATCTCTTAAATGTCACATATACAGGTGTGATTTAGTTTATGAAGATTTTTCAATGTCGAGAACCTCGATCAGAGAGTAAAGAAGGCGTAAGGTTCACAATGGTGTAAAATTAAAATGGGATATACTGAGCTAGGATTCGAGTTACAGGAACAAGGGCCAAACCAACCACCGAAGAATGGAATCATCGAGCGAAAACACTTGACAACCTCCTAGAAGCAGCTTTTCTTGCCACCAGACCTTTCTCCATCAATTAGGAATCTGATGCCGTCACTAAACACATTCCTTAAATTGTAGCCATTTGCTGACTGTTTTTTTGTGTCTAATCCGCATATATATCACCATTGCCCTTGATTTTCTTGACTGTATATCTCTTAATTGTCAACATATACAGGTGTGATTTAGTTTACGCAGATTTTTCAATGCCAAGAACTTCGATCAGAGAGTAAAAAAGGCGTAAGGTTCACAATGGTGTAAAATTAAAATGGGATATACCGGGCTAGGATTCGAGTTACAGGAACAAAGGCCAAACCAACCAACCAAGAATGCAATCATCGAGCGAAAACACTTGAGAACCTCCTAGAAGCAGATTTTCTTGCCACCAGACCTTTCTCCATCAATTAGGAATCTGATGCCATCACTAAACACATTCCTTAAATTGTAGCCATTTGTTGAGTGTTTTTTTTTGTCTAATCCGCATATATATCACCATTGCCCTTGATTTTATTGACTGTATATCTCTTAAATGTCAACATATACACGTGTGATTTAGTTTACAAAGAATTTTCAATGCCGAGAACCTCGATCAGAGAGTAAAACTGGCGTAAGGTTCACAATGGTGTAAAATTAAAATGGGATATACCGGGCTAGGATCCAAGTTACAGGAACAAGGACCAAACCAACCACCCAAGAATGGAATCGTCGAGCGAAAACACTTGACAACCTCCTAGAAGCAGCTTTTCTTGCCACCAGACATTTCTCCATCAGTTAGGAATCTGATGCTGTCACTAAACGCATTTCTTAAATTGTAACCATTTGTTGAGTGTTTTTTTTGCTGTCTAATTAGCATATATATCACCATTGCCCTTGATTTTCTAGACTGTATATCTCTTAAATGGCAACATATACACGTGTGATTTAGTTTACGAAGATTTTTCAATGCCGAGAACCTCGATCAAAGAGTAAAAAAGGCGTAAGGTTCACAACGGTGTAAAATTAAAATGTGATATGCCGGGCTAGGATTCGAGTTACAGGAACAAGGGCCAAACCAACCACCCAAGAATGGAATCGTCGAGCGAAAACACTTGACAACCTCCTAGAAGCAGCTTTTCTTGCCACCAGACCTTCCTCCATCAATTAGAAATCTGATGCCGTCACTAAACACATTCCTTAAATTGTAGCCATTTGTTGAGTGTTTTTTTTGTTTCTAATCCGCATATATATCACCACTGCCCTTGATTTTCTTGACTGTATATCTCTTAAATGTCAACATATGCACGTGTGATTTAGTTTACGAAGATTTTTCAATGCCGAGAACCTCGATCAGAGAGTAAAAAAGGCGTAAGGTTCAGAATGGTGTAAAATTAAAATGGGATATACAGGGCTAGGATTCGAGTTACAGGAACAAGGGACAAACTAACCACCCAAGAAAGGAATCGTCGAGCGAAAACACTTAACAAACTCCTAGAAGCAGCTTTTCTTGCCACCAGACCTTTCTCCATCAATTAGGAATCTGATGCCGTCACTAAACACATTCCTTAAATTGTAACCATTTGTTGAGTGTTTTTTTTGTCTAATCCGCATATATATCACCATTGCCCTTGATTTTCTTGACTGTATATCTTTTAAATGTCAACATATACACGTGTGATTTAGTTTACGAAGATTTTTCAATGCCGAGAATCTCGATCAGAGAGTTAAAAAGGCGTAAGGTTCACAATGGTGTAAAATTAAAATGGGATATACCGGACTAGGATTCGAGTTACAGGAACACTGACTAAACCAACCACCGAAGAATGGAATCGTCGAGCAAAAATACATAACAACCTCCTAGAAGCAGCTTTTCTTGCCACCAGACCTTTCTCCATCAATTAGGAATCTGATGCCGTCACTAAACACATTCCTTAAATTGTAGCCATTTGTTAAGTGTTTTTTTTGTGTCTAATCCGCATATATATCACCATTACCCTTGATTTTCTTGACTGTATATCTCTTAAATGTCAACATATACACGTGTGATTTAGTTTACGAATATTTTTCAATGCCGAGAACCTCGATCAGAGAGTAAAAAAGGCGTAAGGTTCACAATGGTGTAAAATTAAATTGGGATATACCGGGTGTTGGGATTGAACCCTACCAGAGGAACAGATAATGTAATGCCAAAACCAGGTCACAACAGTGGATTCATAATAAGCAGCAGTTTACATTAAGCTTTCCCCTTGAAAGTGATTTTTAACAACTGATGGTCTTTATCCGCTGTTCATATTCAACTGTTGCTGCCCCTTCAACTGCTGATCAAAACCCTGAAGTATCCAACACTGCTGGTCCTATCTACTGATGATAAAACACTGCCCAGTCAAGGACTGATCAACCTTGAGTAAAGCACTGACATAAAGAGAGAGCAGCTATTTGGTGAAATATTTGTTTTATGAATAGTCAGTGGTTAGGTTAGCAGTGTTTGTGTAAGGACAGTAGATACAGGTTGTTAGGCTGTTAGACGTCGCTTTCATGGTGACGTCAGCTGAGATACCTCAGTGGTTTGGTTTGCCTATAAATGTAACAGTACCCTGTACTGTTACATTTGATTAACTGAGCGAGTTCTTCTCCTCATGTCTAATCCTTTCATCTTGTGTGCAAACCAACCTTGGGGCATCAGGCTGAGGGGGAGTTTAGTTTGTAAGCATATCTGTAATCTTTTGCTTTGATTTGTAAATCCTTTAACTCTATGAGAAGCAATTGTTTATCAAACTATTTTCTCCTTTGATTGTGTTTACAAAGTTTGTTTTCATTTCCGCTGCACTTTACATGTTTTCATATTCACAAATTGTTCAAAATATACAAACAAACACAATCATGAGAGCCTCCGATCCTAACAATTGGTATCAGAGCTTGGACAGTCAAATTCGATCTAGCAATCAATTTGACATAACAGTTCAGCTCAAAATTCATTGATACTAAGGTTGGTTGTATTTAGTTGAAAAACAGAGTATCGAGTAAATCATGTTCAAAGTGGTTAATCAAAAACTCTGTAAATCAACCAAGATGTCATATGACACACAAATTTCACACAACAAGTGAATTCATGCACAAGTCACTCATAGTTTTCAGATCTGAAAACATATCTGTTAAACTATGGGATTATTCATGTTTTCAAATTTGATTTCAATTGTTGTTATGAAAATTGTGGTGTCACCTTATTAAAATGCTAAAGTATGAACCTCAGATTAACAAAAACCTATGCTCATAAAACATTAGCGTTTTTGTTAACTTAAAAAGAGGGGAATTAAAACTTTAGTCATTCAAATCTTATGTGTTGAAAACAGATTGAGTTCCTCGAAAGGACAAAATCAACTGTGTTAAAATACATTAAGAAAATTCACAAAAACTCAGAAGTGTGTCTATCTCAAAACTTTTGAAGTCAAAAGAAAAGAGTATAAACATAAAACACTTATGAGTCAAAGTTTAGGGTAATAATGGTCATTAAGCAACTATGTGCATTCATCTGTTCAGGAAAAGGCTTTTAATTCCAGTGAATGAACTCCAAAGAGGACTAGACAAATGTTAAAAAAAATTATCCATGTGTCCTCATGATTGCAAACAACTGACAAAGAAAATGGTATCAAACAGTGGTCAAAATGTATTCAGAATGTTCCACAAACTGCTGTCAAACCACTGACCATTTTTTCATAAATTTGAGAATGTAATGATTACGTTTTTCTTTTGAAAATATACCAGATCCTTTTTGATGATGTTCTCAGAAAATCCTTTAATCATTTTTCTTCAAAGGATTTTCTCGAATAACCAGGATATATTGTTCATATTTTTTTTTTGGAATAATATATTTGGAACTATTGCTTGTTTTTGTTGGCAAGTGTTTCAGTTCCTGTCAGGATGTAATATCTTATTTTTGTTGGTATTACTGTCCTCATAAATGGGTCAAAAGGAAATGATACATTTGTCAAAATCATGTCATTCTCAGGTTTGCTCCTAAATTTTTATCAAAGGTTGATTGCAAACTGTGCTTGAATTACTAGGGCACTCATGTGTTAATTGAATATTAAACGAAAATGAGTTGCCTTAGCAAAAAGTTTTCATCATCTGGGTTACTAAACCACTGTCTTTCAAAATTGACATGTGGCAAAACCTTGAATGAAAATTTTCAAAACTATTGCTGAAACACCTGTCCTTCAGATCTGTACCATTTACCCTAACCACTGTTTTGTTCCAACGTCTGATCTCTAAACACTGTCCACTGATGATAGTTAACCACTGATCTCTCATTTTCTTGAAAAGCACTGATGTTCAAAATCAGTGTCTTATCCACTGATATGCTATCCACTGATAGTAAAAGTCATCGACTGCCCATAATTTTTACCGTTGTAACCACTGATGCTTGATACGTCAGTGGCTCTTAAAACAACTGTTCTCCATACTTCATCCATTTCAACAGTGTTTGACACGTGGTCAGTTTTTAGCCCTCAGATCGTAATAACCGCTGCCACATCAGCGATCATTTTTTTCCCCTAAATAAAACCCTGCCCTAAACCCCAAACAGGGTTTTACACTGTCGAATTGAATTCCAAAATTCTCTTCTCAAAGCAGTTTCCAACCCTTCTTCTCAAAATCTTCAAAAACTTTCTTCGTTCTCCTCTGCAAAAATGACAAAATCAAAGTCAAAATCAAAATCAAAACCTAAATCACCACCATCTTCAAAAGAGGTCGCTCAAACGACCGAAGAATCCAACGAGATACCATACAAATCTCCTCATAATTATCTGGGTTTACTCACAAAACCTACTGATAATCACACCTTTGACACCATCATTGATACATTATCTGCATCAAAGTACAAAACTTTGTTAACGGCAGATGCTCCCATTTATCTACAAACCCAGAACGAGTTTTGGAAAAAGGCGACTCTTGAAAAACAAGACAACAAAGTCATAGCCATTAACTCGTCGATACAGGGTAAGGTGATCAAAATCACACCGCAATCAATATCATAAGTTTTCAAACTGAATGACCAAGACGGTAAAATATCTTTTGATAAAGCCGTGATGAAAACTGGTTTCTTGAATAGGGGATATGCAGAACAATCAAAGGTAGATACCTTACAAAAAGGTTATTTTCCATCTGCACCCAGATTTTTATTTCACACACTCTTGATGTGTGTTTCAAATAAAACAACATCCTTTAACGAAATACCATTGAAGATTCAATGCCTGGGCTATGCTATTTTAAACAATAAAGATTACAACTATTCCCAGGAGATCTTCAATGACATGGTAAAGAATGTTGAAAGCAAATCATTTCTTCTTTTTCCAAGATTTCAAAGCTATTATTTTAAACAAAAATTTGAAAAAGAGGATGAAAATTTGCCCAAACAAGGTGCCCATTTTCAAATAAAAAGTCTAACAATTGAAACATTTTCAAGAATGATGGCACCAATAAAATTAAAAGCAAAGGTGCCTGAGCAAACTTTAGAAACTGCCACTGATCCTCAGGCAACTTCTGCTGAGCCCACTGCTCCAGGTGATCAAAGCAGCACAACCACTGCTTTGAAACCCACACCTGACATAACCAAAAAGACCAAAAGAAAAACTTCCAGAAAACCCACCAAACCCAAAACAAAGGCAGCTCTGGAAGATGAGATCCCAGAGCAACTGCCTGTGACAACACAAAAGTCACCACAAACCACTGCTGCTACTTCCTCACAGCAGTTGGAAGAAAGATCTCAACCCATGCCAAAAACTCCTCCTGCATCCTCACAAAAGGATCAGGTTGTAAGCACAGGGACACCACATAATGAAGCTCTGAATCCACTCGGATCCATCTTCCTCAGTCCTGATCCCAAGGACATGTCTCTTTCAACTCCCATCCCCTCACCAATAATAATGCCACAATCCATGCTACCTTTGTTGCATGTAGCTGCTATAGCTCAGACACAAACCAGTTCCTCTCTATCACCTGTCACTGAGAGTATACCCCCACAGGTGACTGGGTCTGATGCTACTACTCCTGCTATCCCAGCAACAATTGAGGAGGTTACACCCCCTGAGTTACAAGTAACTCTCGGTGGTAGTTCAAGTGGAGCAGCAACTACAACTGGTGGATCAACAGATCCTCAGTTGGACAGTTGTTTCATAAGTAAGACTCCCTTGAAGGCAATTTCTTCCATGGCAACTTCGATAACCACCAGTGAGTTGGATCTAACCACTGGTACCATCAAAGGTTTATCGAGTGCTGAAGAAAGAAGTCCCCAGTACCAAGAACAAGGGGCATCAATGGGTGATTTTTGGGACTCTGTTCCTAAGTCACACATTGATATAACCACTGCTGGTGGGGATTCAGATGATCCCAGTAAAATGGGTGATGATTCAAGATATCAGGAATTGACGGGCAGAGTGGAAAAACTTGAAGAATCAGTTTCTGAAATAAAGGAGATGGTGCAAGAGATTTTAAAAGCTCAGAAAGCACAATCCAATGCTGTTCCTGCTCAAGCACCTGCTCCACAACAAGCACCTGCTGCAAATGAGCTTTGGAATATTTTCCAACCCATGCTTGAAAAACAGCAACAGATGGCTGATCAAAAGTATGCTATTCAAGTACAAATGCTGAGCAACATGGTGGAATCAAGGTTTAAAGACACTCAAGCAGATATCAAAGCTATAAAGGCTAGCATACAAGAGACTGCCCATGGTGGAAAAGTTCCCTCTTCCATTCTCTTCATGGATACACCCCTTGCAGATAATGCCAAAAAGGGGGAGAAAATCAAGTTGAGAAAGAAAGGAATAGAAGACGGGCTCTATATTGAACCTGAAAAAGAAAAAGAAAAAGAAAAGCAAGTCTCAAAACCTGTTAGCCAAACAGCTGATACAGTAGTAGTTACAAAAACTGCTGTCTGTAGCCAAACAGCTGCCATGTCATCAACACACACATCTTCAACACACACCACTCTACCACACACCACTACAACTACTGCTCCACCATCATCATCTACAATCATACCATCACCATTGCCTCCTGTCATAAAACAGAAGAAAACAGATGTTACAACATCTGTTGTAATGACAGCAGCGGTTGAAGCACCAGTTGTTTCAACAGTTGTTTGTCAGACACTCCCCATCATTCAAACCACTGATTCACCCAAAACATCATCTGCCCCTTCTTCATTAAAAAGGAGAAGGAATCTCATATCAGATGTTGATTCACCACCACCATCACCACCATCAAAAACTACTTCACCACTTCCATCCCCTGCTCAAAAGCAGAAGACAACTGCTGACATATCAGCAGTTGTAATGACAACAGATGTTGAGACACCAGTTGTTTCAACAGCTGTTAGTCAGTCATCCACCACTACTCTCACCTTTCCAACATCACAACCAAAGCTCTTCAACAGAAAAAGAAAGCCAATCCCTGCCGATGAGGGTATACATGATCCTAATGCTGCACAACATCCACTGGAACTTGAAGCTATCAAAAATGAGATGAGGCAATTCTATATAGAAGAAGATCCTTCAAAAAGAAGATTCTCCTCACTCATAGGCTACATGCCACCAGATGATATGGATGATTACCTCAAACTCAAGGCAAGGCAAGCAAGACTAAGAGCTAAAGTTGAGAGTGAAAAAGAACGGTTAAGCGAAGATGGCATTGCTAAAAGACTGGAGTTCTACTTCACAAAAGTAAAGCAGATAGAAGAATTTGCACAAGAACTAAACAAAGAAAAGGCTGATCAAAAGAAAGAGTTAAGAAAACAATATCTAGCCTACATCATGAAAGAGAAATTCTATCCTGCTGAAGAACAACAGTTCAAAGAATGGCCAGTAGTCGCTCTTAAGCGTGAGGCAGAAAGGATTGAGAAAATTAAGAATGATCCTACAAAGAAGAAGAATGCTCCAAACTGGAGAAAATACCAAAAGCTCATTGCTGACCTAACTGCTGAGTATAAAAGAAAAAGGAGCTGGTGGATGCAAAAATGGATACTGCTGAAGCCATATCAAAATGGTCAAAACAGCAGACTGATGAAGCCTATGAAAGGCTAAAGAAAAGAAAGATAAATGTTTCAAGCACCTCAAAGAAACATGAACAAAGAATGAAGATTGAACAGCAGATAGAAAACCTCAAAACACTGTTCCGGTCTACTTTTGTGACAAATCAAGAAGAAGGAGAACAGCTGACCAGTGAAGAGGTAAAAGAAAAAGAAGTTGAGTACTTCAAAGAATCCATCATGAAAATGGGTCTAAAAGAAGAGAGCTCAGAAAAACTTCAAAACCTTTTTAATGGGATGTTAACCAAACCTGCATCATCAGACACTTCAACTGACATGACAGACATTGAAAGGCAGGAGCTGATTGAAAGAGAAACTGCAGAAGATATAGCTTCAGCAAATGATGTCATAGAAATGGCTTTCAAAAGAATGTCTGAAAGTCTGCAAGTTTTCACAAGGCCATCATCTCCCAACTCATCAGCAAATAAGTCTCTCCCAAGAAATCCATTGGGTTTAAAAGTACTAAAGTGGCTCTCTGATCAAAAGACCCACGTATTGACTCTGGTCAGATCCAATGGAGAGGTGAAGTATATATCAAGGAAAGAAGCACTAGGCCTTAGTGTTCAAGATTTGCAGGATCTCCTTGAACTTACACTGTGCATGGATGAAGATGATATAAGTTCCAGAGACTTTGAAGCAGATTTTAAAAGAGAAGCAAAGGAACTTTTGATGAGGAATAAAGATCCAGAATAATGACAGGTTTTGGCATTATCTGTTCCAGGGGGAGATTGTTGGGATTGAACCCTACCAGAGGAACAGATAATGTAAAGCCAAAACCAGGTCACAACAGTGGATTCATAATAAGCAGCAGTTTACATTAAGCTTTCCCCTTGAAAGTGATTTATAACAACTGATGGTCTTTATCCGCTGTTCATATTCAACTGCTGCTGCCCCTTCAACTGCTGATCAAAAACCTGAAGTATCCAACACTGCTGGTCCTATCTACTGATGATAAAACACTGCCCAGTCAAGGACTGATCAACCTTGAGTAAAGCACTGACATAAAGGGAGAGCAGCTGTTTGGTGAAATATTTGTTTTATGAATAGTCAGTGGAGAGGTTAGCAGTGTTTGTGTAAGGACAGTAGATACAGGTTGTTAGGCTGTTAGACGTCGCTTTCTTGGTGACGTCAGCTGAGATACCGTTACATTTGATTAACTGAGCGAGTTCTTCTCCTCATGTCTAATCCTTTCATCTTGTGTGCAAACCAACCTTGGGGCATCAGGCTGAGGGGGAGTTTAGTTTGTAAGCATATTTGTAATCTTTTGCTTTGATTTGTAAATCCTTTAACTCTATGAGAAGCAATTGTTTATCAAACTATTTTCTCCTTTGATTGTGTTTACAAAGTTTGTTTTCATTTCCGCTGCACTTTACATGTTTTCATATTCACAAATTGTTCAAAATATACAAACAAACACAATCATGAGAGCCTCCGATCCTAACACCAGGCTAGGATTCGAGTTACTGGAAAAAGGGCCAAACCAACCACCCAAGAATGGAATCGTCGAGCGAAAACACTTAACAACATACTAGAAGCGGTTTTTCTTGCCACCAGACCTTTCTCCATCAATAAGGAATCTTATGCCGTCACTAAACACATTCCTTAAATTATAGCCATTTGTTGAGTGTTTTTTTTTGTATCTATTCCGCATATATATCACCATTCCGCTTGATTTTCTTGACTGTATATATCTTAAATGTCAACGTATACACGTGTGATTTAGTTTACGAAGATTTTTCAATGACGAGAACCTCGATCAGAGAGTAAAAAAGGCGTAAGGTTCACAATGGTGTAAAATTTAAATGGGATATACCGGGCTAGGATTCGAGTTACAGGAACAACGGCCAAACCAACCACACAAGAATGGAATCGTCGAGCAAAAACACTTAACAACCTCCTAGAAGCACCTTTTCTTGCCACCAGACCTTTCTCCATCAATTAGGAATCTGATGCCGTCACTAAACACATTCCTTAAATTGTAGCCATTTGTTGAGTGTTTTTTTTTTTGGTGTCTAATTCGCATATATATCACCATTGCCCTTGATTTTCTTGACTATATATCTCTTAAATGTCAACATATACACGTGTGATTTAGTTTACGAAGATTTTTCAATTGCGAGAACCTCGATCAGAGAGTAAAAAAGGCGTAAGGTTCACAATGGTGTAAAATTAAAATGAGATATACCGAGCTAGGATTCGAGTTATAGGAACAAGGGCCAAACCAACCACCCAAGAATGGAATCGTCGAGCGAAAACACTTGACAACCTCCTAGAAGCAGTTTTTCTTCCCAGCAGACCTTTTTCCATCAATTAGGAATCTGAAGCCGTCACTAAACACATTCCTTAAATTGTAGCCATTTGTTGACTGTTTTTTTTGGGTGCCTAATCCGCATATATATCACCATTGCCCATGATTTTCTTGACTGTATATCTCTTAAATGTCAACATATACACGTGTGATTTAGTTTACGAAGATTTTTCAATGCCAAGAACCTCGATCAGAGAGTAAAAAAGGCGTAAGGTTCACAATGGTCTAAAATTAAAATGGGATATACCGGGCTAGGATTCGAGTTACAGGAACAAGGGCCAAACCAACCATCCAAGAATGGAATCGTCAAGCGAAAACACTTGACAACCTCCTAGAAGCAGCTTTTCTTGCCAGCAGACCTTTTTCCATCAATTAGGAATCTGATGCCGTCACTAAACACATTCCTTAAATTGTAGCCATTTGTTGAGTGTTTTTTTTGTATCTAATCCGCATATATATCACCATTGCCCTTGATTTTCTTGACTGTATATCTCTTAAATGTCAACATATACACGTGTGATTTAGTTTACGAAGATTTTTCAATGCCGAGAACCTCGATCAGAGAGTAAAAAAGGAGTAAGGTTCACAACGGTCTAAAATTAAAATGGGATATACCGGGCTAGGATTCGAGTTACAGGAACAAGGGCCAAAGCAACCACTGAAGAATGGAATCATCGAGCGAAAACACTTGACAACCTCCTATAAGCAGCTTTTCTTGCCACCTGACCTTTCTCCATCAATTAGGAATCTGATGCCGTCACTAAACACATTCCTTAAATTGTAGCCATTTGCTGAGTGTTTTTTTTTTGTGTCTAATCCGCATATATATCACCATTGCCCTTGATTTTCTTGACTGTATATCTCTTAAATGTCAACATATACAGTTGTGATTTAGTTTACGAAGATTTTTCAATGCCGAGAACCTCGACCAGAGAGTAAAAAAGGCGTAAGGTTCACAATAGTGTAAAATTAAAATGGGATATACCGGGCTAGGATTCGAGTTACAGGAACAAGGACCAAACCAACCTCCCAAGAATGGAATCGTCGAGCGAAACACTTGACAACCTCCTAGAAGCAGCTTTTCTTGCCACCAGACCTCTCTCCATCAATTAGGAATCTGATGCCGTCACTAAACACATTCCTTAAATTGTAGCCATTTGCTGACTGTTTTTTTTGTGTCTAATCCGCATATATATCACCATTGCCCTTGATTTTCTTGACTGTATATCTCTTAAATGTCAACATATACAGGTGTGATTTAGTTTATGAAGATTCTTCAATGCCGAGAACCTCGATCAGAGAGGAAAGAAGGCGTAAGGTTCACAATGGTGTAAAATTAAAATGGGATATACTGAGCTAGGATTCGAGTTACAGGAACAAGGGCCAAACCAACCACCGAAGAATCGAATCATCGAGCGAAAACACTTGACAACCTCCTAGAAGCAGCTTTTCTTGCCACCAGACCTTTCTCCATCAATTAGGAATCTGATGCCGTCACTAAACACATTCCTTAACTTGTAGCCATTTGTTGAGTGTTTTTTTTGGTGTCTAATCCGCATATATATCACCATTGCCCTTGATTTTCTTGACTGTATATCTCTTAAATGTCAACATATACAGGTGTGATTTAGTTTACGCATATTTTTCAATGCCAAGAACTTCAATCAGAGAGTAAAAAAGGCGTAAGGTTCACAATGGTGTAAAATTAAAATGGGATATACCGGGCTAGGATTCGAGTTACAGGAACAAAGGCCAAACCAACCAACCAAGAATGCAATCATCGAGCGAAAACACTTGACAACCTCCTAGAAGCAGATTTTCTTGCCACCAGACCTTTCTCCATCAATTAGGAATCTGATGCCGTCACTAAACACATTCCTTAAATTGTAGCCATTTGTTTAGTGTTTTTTTTTTGTCTAATCCGCATATATATCACCATTGCCCTTGATTTTCTTGACTGTATATCTCTTAAATGTCAACATATACACGTGTGATTTAGTTTACAAAGATTTTTCAATGCCGAGAACCTCGATCAGAGTGTAAAACAGGCGTAAGGTTCACAATGGTGTAAAATTAAAATGGGATATACCGGGCTAGAATCCAAGTTACAAGAACAAGGACCAAACCAACCACCCAAGAATGGAATCGTCGAGCGAAAACACTTGACAACCTCCTAGAAGCAGCTTTTCTTGCCACCAGACCTTTCTCCATCAATTAGGAATCTGATGCCGTCACTAAATGCATTTCTTAAATTGTAGCCATTTGTTGAGTGTTTTTTTTGGTGTCTAATCCGCATATATATCACCATTGCCCTTGATTTTCTAGACTGTATATCTCTTAAATGTCAACATATACACGTGTGATTTAGTTTACGAAGATTTTTCAATGCCGAGAACCTCGATCAAAGAGTAAAAAAGGCGTAAGGTTCACAATGGTGTAAAATTAAAATGGGATATACCGGGTTAGGATTCGAGTTACAGGAACAAGGGCCGAACCAACCACCCAAGAATGGAATCGTCGAGCGAAAACACTTGACAACCTCCTAGAAGCAACTTTTCTTGCCACCAGACCTTCCTCCATCAATTAGAAATCTGATGCCGTCACTAAACACATTCCTTAACTTGTAGCCATTTGTTGAGTGTTTTTTTTGGTGTCTAATCCGCATATATATCACCATTGCCCTTGATTTTCTTGACTGTATATCTCTTAAATGTCAACATATACAGGTGTGATTTAGTTTACGCAGATTTTTCAATGCCAAGAACTTCAATCAGAGAGTAAAAAAGGCGTAAGGTTCACAATGGTGTAAAATTAAAATGGGATATACCGGGCTAGGATTCGAGTTACAGGAACAAAGGCCAAACCAACCAACCAAGAATGCAATCATCGAGCGAAAACACTTGACAACCTCCTAGAAGCAGATTTTCTTGCCACCAGACCGTTCTCCATCAATTAGGAATCTGATGCCGTCACTAAACACATTCCTTAAATTGTAGCCATTTGTTGAGTGTTTTTTTTTTGTCTAATCCGCATATATATCACCATTGCCCTTGATTTTCTTGACTGTATATCTCTTAAATGTCAACATATACACGTGTGATTTAGTTTACGAAGATTTTTCAATGCCGAGAACCTCGATCAGAGAGTAAAACAGGCGTAAGGTTCACAATGGTGTAAAATTAAAATGGGATATACCGGGCTAGGATCCAAGTTACAGGAACAAGGACCAAACCAACCACCCAAGAATGGAATCGTCGAGCGAAAACACTTGACAACCTCCTAGAAGCAGCTTTTCTTGCCACCAGACCTTTCTCATCAATTAGGAATCTGATGCCGTCACTAAACGCATTTCTTAAATTGTTGCCATTTGTTGAGTGTTTTTTTTGGTGTCTAATCCGCATATATATCACCATTGCCCTTGATTTTTTAGACTGTATATCTCTTAAATGTCAACATATACACGTGTGATTTAGTTTACGAAGATTTTTAATGCCGAGAACCTCGATCAAAGAGTAAAAAAGGCGTAAGCTTCACAATGGTGTAAAATTAAAATGGGATATACCGGGCTAGGATTCGAGTTAAAGGAACATGGGCCGAACCAACCACCCAAGAATGGAATAGTCGAGCGAAAACACTTGACAACCTCCTAGAAGCAGCTTTTCTTGCCACCAGACCTTCCTCCATCAATTAGAAATCTGATGCCGTCACTAAACACATTCCTTAAATTGTAGCCATTTGTTGAGTGTTTTTTTTTTTGTGTCTAATCCGCATATATATCACCATTGCCCTTGATTTTCTTGACTGTATATCTCTTAAATGTCAACATATACACGTGTGTTTTAGTTTACGAAGATTTTTCAATGCCGAGAACCTCGATTATAGAGTAAAAAAGGCGTAAGGTTCAGAATGGTGTAAAATTAAAATGGGATATACAGGGCTAGGATTCGAGTTACAGGAACAAGGGACAAACTAACCACCCAAGAAAGGAATCGTCGAGCGAAAACACTTAACAAACTCCTAGAAGCAGCTTTTCTTGCCACCAAACCTTTTTCCATCAATTAGGAATCTGATGCCGTCACTAAACACATTCCTTAAATTGCAACCATTTGTTGAGTCTTTTTTTTTTGTGTCTAATCCGCATATATATCACCATTGCCCTTGATTTTCTTGACTGTATATCCCTTAAATGTCAACATATACACGTGTGATTTAGTTTACGAAGATTTTTCAATGCCGAGAATCTCGATCAGAGAGTTAAAAAGGCGTAAGGTTCACAATGGTGTAAAATTAAAATGGGATATACCGGGCTAGGATTCGAGTTACAGGAACAAGGGACAAACTAAGTACCCAAGAAAGGAATCGTCGAGCGAAAACACTTAACAAACTCCTAAAAGCAGCTTTTCTTGCCACCAGACCTTTCTCCATCAATTAGGAATCTGATGCCGTCACTAAACACATTCCTTAAATTGTAGCCATTTGTTAAGTGTTTTTTTTTGTGTCTAATCCGCATATATATCACCATTACCCTTGATTTTCTTGACTGTATATCTCTTATATGTCAACATATACACGTGTGATTTAGTTTACGAATATTTTTCAATGCCGAGAACCTCGATTAGAGAGTAAAAAAGGCGTAAGGTTCACAATGGTGTAAAATTAAATTGGAATATACCGGGCTAGGATTCGAGTTACTGGAAAAAGGGCCAAACCAACCACCCAAGAATGGAATCGTCGAGCGAAAACACTTAACAACCTCCTAGAAGCGGTTTTTCTTGCCACCAGACCATTCTCCATCAATAAGGAATCTTATGCCGTCACAAAACACATTCCTTAAATTGTAGCCATTTGTTGAGTGTTTTTTTTTTGTATCTATTCCGCATGTATATCACCATTCCGCTTGATTTTCTTGACTGTATATATCTTAAATGTCAACGTATACACGTGTGATTTAGTTTAAGAAGATTTTTCAATGACGAGAACCTCGATCAGAGAGTAAAAAAGGCGTAAGGTTCACAATGGTGTAAAATATAAATGGGATATACCGGGCTAGGATTCGAGTTACAGGAACAACGGCCAAACCAACCACACAAGAATGGAATCGTCGAGCGAAAACACTTGACAACCTCCTAGAAGCACCTTTTCTTCCCACCAGACCTTTCTCCATCAATTAGGAATCTGATGCCGTCATTAAACACATTCCTTAAATTGTAGCCATTTGTTGAGTGTTTTTTTTGTGTCTAATCCGCATATATATCACCATTACCCTTGATTTTCTTGACTATATATCTCTTAAATATCAACATATACACGTGTGATTTAGTTTACGAAGAATTTTCAATTCCAAGAACCTCGATCAGAGAGTAAAAAAGGCGTAAGGTTCACAATGGTGTAAAATTAAAATGAGATATACCGGGCTAGGATTCGAGTTATAGGAACAAGGGCCAAACCAACCACCCAAGAATGGAATCGTCAAGCGAAAACACTTGACAACCTCCAAGAAGCAGCTTTTCTTGCCACCAGACCTTTCTCCATCAATTAGGAATCTGATGCCGTCACTAAACACAATCCTTAAATTGTAGCCATTTGTTGAGTGGTTTTTTTTGGTGTCTAATCCGCGTATATATCACCATTACCCTTGATTTTCTAGACTGTATATCTCTTAAATGTCAACATATACACGTGTGATTTAGTTTACGAAGATTTTTCAATGCCGAGAACCTCGATCAGAGAGTAAAAAAGGCGTAAGGTTCACAATGCTGTAAATTTAAAATGGGATATACCGGGCTAGGATTCGAGTTACAGGAAAAATGGCCAAACCAACCACCCAAGAATGGAATCGTCGAGCGAAAACACTTGACAACCTCCTAGAAGTGGTTTT
This sequence comes from Helianthus tuberosus, assembly GCA_030545235.1. Lineage (NCBI taxonomy): Eukaryota > Viridiplantae > Streptophyta > Magnoliopsida > Asterales > Asteraceae > Helianthus > Helianthus tuberosus. The sequence continues at coordinate 50,519,198 of CM060452.1, read as the reverse complement.
TCTTGCCACCAGACCTTTCTCCATCAATTAGGAATCTGATGCCGTCACTAAACACATTCCTTAAATTGTAGCCATTTGTTGAATGTTTTTTTTTGTATCTAATCCGCATATATATCACGATTCCACTTGATTTTCATGATTGTATATATCTTAAATGTCAACGTATACACGTGTGATTTAGTTTACGAAGATTTTTCAACGCCGAGAGCCTCGATCAGAGATTAAAAAAGGCGTAAGGTTCACAATGGTGTAAAATTAAAATGGGATATACAGGGCTAGGATTCGAGTTACAGGAACAACGGCCAATCCAACCACACAAGAATGGAATCGTCGAGCAAGAACACTTAACAACCTCCTAGAAGCGGTTTTTCTTGCCACCAGACCTTTCTCCATCAATAAGGAATCTTATGCCGTCACTAAACACATTCCTTAAATTGTAGCCATTTGTTGAGTGTTTTTTTTGTATCTATTCCGCATATATATCACCATTCCGCTTGATTTTCTTGACTGTATATATCTTAAATGTCAACGTATACACGTGTGATTTAGTTTACGAAGATTTTTCAATGACGAGAACCTCGATCAGAGAGTAAAAAAGGCGTAAGGTTCACAATGGTGTAAAATTTAAATGGGATATACCGGGCTAGGATTCGAGTTACAGGAACAACGGCCAAACCAACCACACAAGAATGGAATCGTCGAGCGAAAACACTTGACAACCTCCTAGAAGCACCTTTTCTTGCCACCAGACCTTTCTCCATCAATTAGGAATCTGATGTCGTCACTAAACACATTCCTTAAATTGTAGCCATTTGTTGAGTGTTTTTTTTGGTGTCTAATCCGCATATATATCACCATTGCCCTTGATTTTCTTGACTGTATATCTCTTAAATGTCAACATATACACGTGTGATTTAGTTTACGAAGATTTTTCAATTCCGAGAACCTCGATCAGAGAGTAAAAAAGGCGAAAGGTTCACAATGATGTAAAATTAAAATGAGATATACCGGGCTAGGATTTGAGTTACAGAAACAAGGGCCAAACCAACCATCCAAGAATGGAATCGTCGAGCGAAAACACTTGACAACCTCCTAGAAGCAGCTTTTCTTGCCAGCAGACCTTTTTCCATCAATTAGGAATCTGATGTCGTCACTAAACACATTCCTTAAATTGTAGCCATTTGTTGAGTGTTTTTTTTGGTATCTAATCCGCATATATATCACCATTGCCCTTGATTTTCTTGACTGTATATCTCTTAAATGTCAACATATACACGTGTGATTTAGTTTACGAAGATCTTTCAATGCCGAGAACCTCGATCAGAGAGTAAAAAAGGCGTAAGGTTCACAATGGTCTAAAATTAAAATGGGATATACCGGGCTAGGATTCGAGTTACAGGAACAAGGGCCAAACCAACCACTGAAGAATGGAATCATCGAGCGAAAACACTTGACAACCTCCTATAAGCAGCTTTTCTTGCCACCAGACCTTTCTCCATCAATTAGGAATCTGGTGCCGTCACTAAACACATTCCTTAAATTGTAGCCATTTGCTGAGTGTTTTTTTTTGGTGTCTAATCCGCATATATATCACCATTGCCCTTGATTTTCTTGACTGTATATCTCTTAAATATCAACATATACAGGTGTGATTTAGTTTACGAAGATTTTTCAATGCCGAGAACCTCGATCAGAGAGTAAAAAAGGCGTAAGATTCACAATGGTGCAAAATTAAAATGGGATATACCGGGCTAAGATTCGAGTTACAGGAACAAGGACCAAACCAACCTCCCAAGAATGGAATCGTCAAGCGAAACACTTGACAACCTCCTAGAAGCAGCTTTTCTTGCCACCAGACCTTTCTCCATCAATTAGAATCTGATGCCGTCACTAAACACATTCCTTAAATTGTAGCCATTTGCTGAGTGTTTTTTTTTTTGGTGTCTAATCCGCATATATATCACCATTGCCCTTGATTTTATTGACTGTATATCTCTTAAATGTCAACATATACACGTGTGATTTAGTTTACGAAGATTTTTCAATGCCGAGAACCTCGATCAGAGTGTAAAAAAGGCGTAAGGTTCACAATGGTGTAAATTTAAAATGGGATATATAACGGGCTAGGATTCGAGTTACAGGAAAAATGGCCTAACCAACCACCCAAGAATGGAATCGTCGAGCGAAAACACTTGACAACCTCCTAAAAGTGGTTTATCTTGCCACCAGACCATTCTCCATCAATTAGGAATCTGATGCCGTCACTAAACACATTCCTTAAATTGTAACCATTTGTTGAATGTTTTTTTTTGTATCTAATCCGCATATATATCATGATTCCGCTTGATTTTCATGATTGTATATATCTTAAATGTCAACTATACACATGTGATTTAGTTTACGAAGATTTTTCAATGCCGAGAGCCTCGATCAGAGATTAAAAAAGGCGTAAGGTTCACAATGGTGTAAAATTAAAATGGGATATACCGGGCTAGGATTCGAGTTACAGGAACAACGGCCAAACCAACCACACAAGAATGGAATCGTCGAGCAAAAACACTTGACAACCTCCTAGAAGCACCTTTTCTTGCCACCAGACCTTTCTCCATCAATTAGGAATCTGATGCAGTCACTAAGCACATTCCTTAAATTGTAGCCATTTGTTGAGTGTTTTTTTTTGAGTCTAATCCGCATATATATCCCCATTGCCCTTGATTTTCTTGACTGTATATCTCTTAAATGTCAACATATATACACGTGTGATTTAGTTTATGAAGATTTTTCAATTCCGAGAACCTCGATCAGAGAGTAAAAAAGGCGTAAGGTTCACAATGATGTAAAATTAAAATGAGATATACCGGGCTAGTATTCGAGTTACAGGAACAAGGGCCAAACCAACCATCCAAGAATGGAATCGTCGAGCGAAATCACTTGACAACCTCCTAGAAGCAGCTTTTCTTGCCAGCAGACCTTTTTCCATCAATTAGGAATCTGATGCCGTCACTAAACACATTCCTTAAATTGTAGCCATTTATTGAGTGTTTTTTTTTTGTATCTAATCCGCATATATATCACCATTGCCCTTGATTTTCTTGACTGTATATCTCTTAAATGTCAACATATACACGTGTGATTTAGTTTACGAAGATTTTTCAATGCCGAGAACCTCGATCAGAGAGTAAAAAAGGCGTAAGGTTCACAATGGTCTAAAATTAAAATGGGATATACCGGGCTAGGATTCGAGTTACAGGAACAAGGGCCAAACCAACCACTGTAGAACGGAATCATCGAGCGAAAACAATTGACAACCTCCTATAAGCAGCTTTTCTTGCCACCAGACCTTTCTCCATCAATTAGGAATCTGATGCCGTCACTAAACACATTCCTTAAATTGTAGCCATTTGCTGAGTGTTTTTTTTTTTGGTGTCTAATCCGCATATATATCACCATTGCCCTTGATTTTCTTGACTGTATATCTCTTAAAAGTCAACATATACAGGTGTGATTTAGTTTACGAAGATTTTTCAATGCCGAGAACCTCGATCAGAGAGTAAAAAAGGCGTAAGGTTCACAATAGTGTAAAATTAAAATGGGATATACCGGGCTAGGATTCGAGTTACAGGAACAAGGACCAAACCAACCTCCCAAGAATGGAATCGTCGAGCGAAACACTTGACAACCTCCTAGAAGCAGCTTTTCTTGCTACCAGACCTTTCTCCATCAATTAGGAATCTGATGCCGTCACTAAACACATTCCTTAAATTGTAGCCATTTGCTGACTGTTTTTTTTGTGTCTAATCCGCATATATATCACCATTGCCCTTGATTTTCTTGACTGTATATCTCTTAAATGTCAACATATACAGGTGTGATTTAGTTTATGAAGATTTTTCAATGCCGAGAACCTCGATCAGAGAGTAAAGAAGGCGTAAGGTTCACAATGGTGTAAAATTAAAATGGGATATACTGAGCTAGGATTCGAGTTACAGGAACAAGGGCCAAACCAACCACCGAAGAATGGAATCATCGAGCGAAAACACTTGACAACCTCCTAGAAGCAGCTTTTCTTGCCACCAGACCTTTCTCCATCAATTAAGAATCTGATGCCGTCACTAAACACATTCCTTAAATTGTAGCCTTTTGTTAAGTGTTTTTTTTTTGTGTCTAATCCGCATATATATCACCATTGCCCTTGATTTTCTTGACTGTATATCTCTTAAATGTCAACATATACAGGTGTGATTTAATTTTCGCAGATTTTTCAATGCCAAGAACTTCAATTAGAGAGTAAAAAAGGCGTAAGGTTCACAATGGTGTAAAATTAAAATGGGATATACCGGGCTAGGATTCGAGTTACAGGAACAAAGGCCAAACCAACCAACCAAGAATGCAATCATCGAGCGAAAACACTTGACAACCTCCTAGAAGCAGATTTTCTTGCCACCATACCTTTCTCCATCAATTAGGAATCTGATGCCGTCACTAAACACATTCCTTAAATTGTAGCCATTTGTTGAGTGTTTTTTTTTGTCTAATCCGCATATATATCACCATTGCCCTTGATTTTCTTGACTGTATATCTCTTAAATGTCAACATATACACGTGTGATTTAGTTTACGAAGATTTTTCAATGCTGAGAACCTCGATCAGAGAGTAAAACAGGCGTAAGGTTCACAATGGTGTAAAATTAAAATGGGATATACCGGGCTAGGATCCAAGTTACAGGAACAAGGACCAAACCAACCACCCAAGAATGGAATCGTCGAGCGAAAACACTTGACAACCTCCTAGAAGCAGCTTTTCTTGCCACCAGACCTTTCTCCATCAATTAGGAATCTGATGCCGTCACTAAACGCATTTCTTAAATTGTAGCCATTTGTTGAGTGTTTTTTTTTTGTGTCTAATCCGCATATATATCATCATTGCCCTTGATTTTCTAGACTATATATCTCTTAAATGTCAACATATACACGTGTGATTTAGTTTACGAAGATTTTTCAATGCCGAGAACCTCGATCAAAGAGTAAAAAAGGCGTAAGGTTCACAATGGTGTAAAATTAAAATGGGATATACCGGGCTAGGATTCGAGTTACAGGAACAAGGGCCAAACCAACCACCAAAGGATGGAATCGTCGAGCGAAAACACTTGACAACCTCCTAGAAGCAGGTTTTCTTGCCACCAGACCTTCCTCCATCAATTAGAAATCTGATGCCGTCACTAAACACATTCTTTAAATTGTAGCCATTTGTTGAGTGTTTTTTTGTGTGTCTAATCCGCATATATATCACCATTGCCCTTGATTTTCTTGACTGTATATCTCTTAAATGTCAACATATACACGTGTGATTTAGTTTACGAAGATTTTTCAGTGCCGAGAACCTCGATCAGAGAGTAAAAAAGGGGTAAGGTTCAGAATGGTGTAAAATTAAAATGGGATATACAGGGCTAGGATTCGAGTTACAGGAACAAGGGACAAACTAACCACCCAAGAAAGGAATCGTCGAGCGAAAACACTTAACAAACTCCTAGAAGCAGCTTTTCTTGCCACCAGACCTTTCTCCATCAATTAGGAATCTGATGCCGTCACTAAACACATTCCTTAAATTGTAACCATTTGTTGAGTGTTTTTTTTTTGTGTCTAATCCGCATATATATCACCATTGCCCTTGATTTTCTTGACTGTATATCTCTTAAATGTCAACATATACACGTGTGATTTAGTTTACGAAGATTTTTCAATGCCGAGAATCTCGATCAGAGAGTTAAAAAGGCGTAAGGTTCACAATGGTGTAAAATTAAAATGGGATATACCGGGCTAGGATTCGAGTTACAGGAACAATGACCAAACCAACCACCGAAGAATGGAATCGTCGAGCAAAAATACATAACAACCTCCTAGAAGCAGCTTTTCTTGCCACCAGACCTTTCTCCAACAATTAGGAATCTGATGTCGTCACTAAACACATTCCTTAAATTGTAGCCATTTGTTAAGTGTTTTTTTTTTTGTCTCTAATCCGCATATATATCACCATTACCCTTGATTTTCTTGACTATATAATACACGTGTGATTTAGTTTACGAATATTTTTCAATGCCGAGAACCTCGATTAGAGAGTAAAAAAGGCGTAAGGTTCACAATGGTGTAAAATTTAAATGGGATATACCGGGCTAGGATTCGAGTTACAGGAACAACGGCCAAACCAACCACCCAAGAATGGAATCGTCGAGGGAAAACACTTGACAACCTCCTAGAAGCACCTTTTATTGCCACCAGACCTTTCTCCATCAATTAGGAATCTGATGCCGTCACTAAACACATTCCTTAAATTGTAGCCATTTGTTGAGTGTTTTTTTTTTGTGTCTAATCCGCATATATATCACCATTGCCCTTGATTTTCTTGACTATATATCTCTTAAATGTCAACATATACACGTGTGATTTAGTTTACGAAGATTTTTCAATTCCGAGAACCTCGATCAGAGAGTAAAAAAGGCGTAAGGTTCACAATGGTGTAAAATTAAAATGAGATATATCGGGCTAGGATTCGAGTTATAGGAACAAGGGCCAAACCAACCACCCAAGAATGGAATCGTCGAGCGAAAACACTTGACAACCTCCAAGAAGCAGCTTTTCTTCCCAGCAGACCTTTTTCCATCAATAAGGAATCTGATGCCGTCACTAAACACATTCCTTAAATTGTAGCCATTTGTTGACTGTTTTTTTGGGTGCCTAATCCGCATATATATCACCATTGCCTATGATTTTCTTGACTGTATATCTCTTAAATGTCAACATATACATGTGTGATTTAGTTTATGAAGATTTTTTAATGCCAAGAACCTCGATCAGAGAGTAAAAAAGGCGTAAGGTTCACAATGGTCTAAAATTAAAATGGGATATACCGGGTTAGAATTCGAGTTACAGGAACAAGGGCCAAACCAACCACCGAAGAATGGAATCATCGAGCGAAAACACTTGACAACCTCCTAGAAGCAGCTTTTCTTGCCACCAGACCTTTCTCCATCAATTAGGAATCTGATGCCGTCACTAAACACAATCCTTAAATTGTAGCCATTTGTTGAGTGGTTTTTTTTGGTGTCTAATCCGCGTATATATCACCATTACCCTTGATTTTCTTGACTGTATATCTCTTAAATGTCAACATATACACGTGTGATTTAGTTTACGAAGATTTTTAATGCCGAGAACCTCGATCAGAGAGTAAAAAAGGCGTAAGGTTCACAATGGTGTAAATTTAAAATGGGATATACCGGGCTAGGATTCGAGTTACAGGAAAAATGGCCAAACCAACCACCCAAGAATGGAATCGTCGAGCAAAAACACTTGACAACCTCCTAGAAGTGGTTTTTCTTGCCACCAGACCTTTCTCCATCAATTAGGAATCTGATGCCGTCACTAAACACATTCCTTAAATTGTAGCCATTTGTTGAATGTTTTTTTTTTGTATCTAATCCGCATATATATCACGATTCCGCTTGATTTTCATGATTGTATACATCTTAAATGTCAACGTATACACGTGTGATTTAGTTTACGAAGATTTTTCAATGCCGAGAGCCTCGATCAGAGATTAAAAAAGGCGTGAGGTTCACAATGGTGTAAAATTAAAATGGGATATACCGGGCTAGGATTCGAGTTACAGGAACAACGGCCAAACCAACCACACAAGAATGGAATCGTCGAGCAAAAACACTTGACAACCTCCTAGAAGCACCTTTTCTTGCCACCAGACCTTTCTCCGTCAATTAGGAATCTGATGCCGTCACTAAACACATTCCTTAAATTGTAGCCATTTGTTGAGTGTTTTTTTTGGTGTCTAATCCGCATATATATCACCATTGCCCTTGATTTTCTTGTCTGTATATCTCTTAAATGTCAACATATACACGTGTGATTTAGTTTACGAAGATTTTTCAAATCCGAGAACCTCGATCAGAGAGTAAAAAAGGCGAAAGGATCACAATGATGTAAAATTAAAATGAGATATACCGGGCTAGGATTCGAGTTACAGAAACAAGGGCAAAACCAACCATCCAAGAATGGAATCGTCGAGCGAAAACACTTGACAACCCCCTAGAAGCAGCTTTTCTTGCCAACAGACCTTTTTCCATCAATTAGGAATCTGATGTCGTCACTAAACACATTCCTTAAATTGTAGCCATTTGTTGAGTGTTTTTTTTGGTATCTAATCCGCATATATATCACCATTGCCCTTGATTTTCTTGACTGTATATCTCTTAAATGTCAACATATACACGTGTGATTTAGTTTACGAAGATCTTTCAATGCCGAGAACCTCGATCAGAGAGTAAAAAAGGCGTTAGGTTCACAATGGTCTAAAATTAAAATGGGATATACCGGGCTAGGATTCGAGTTACAGGAACAAGGGCCAAACCAACCACTGAAGAATGGAATCATCGAGCGAAAACACTTGACAACCTCCTATATGCAGCTTTTCTTGCCACCAGACCTTTCTCCATCAATTAGGAATCTGGTGCCGTCACTAAACACATTCCTTAAATTGTAGCCATTTGCTGAGTGTTTTTTTTTTGGTGTCTAATCCGCATATATATCACCATTGCCCTTGATTTTCTTGACTGTATATCTCTTAAATATCAGCATATACAGGTGTGATTTAGTTTACGAAGATTTTTCAATGCCGAGAACCTCGATCAGAGAGTAAAAAAGGCGTAAGGTTCACAATGGTGTAAAATTAAAATGGGATATACCGGGCTAAGATTCGAGTTACAGGAACAAGGACCAAACCAACCTCCCAAGAATGGAATCGTCAAGCGAAACACTTGACAACCTCCTAGAAGCAGCTTTTCTTGCCACCAGACCTTTCTCCATCAATTAGGAATCTGATGCCGTCACTAAACACATTCCTTAAATTGTAGCCATTTGCTGAGTGTTTTTTTTTTTTTTTTTTTGGTGTCTAATCCGCATATATATCACCATTGCCCTTGATTTTCTTGACTGTATATCTCTTAAATGTCAACATATACACATGTGATTTAGTTTACGAAGATTTTTCAATGCCGAGAACCTCGATCAGAGAGTAAAAAAGGCGTAAGGTTCACAATGGTGTAAATTTAAAATGGGATATATAACGGCCTAGGATTCGAGTTACCGGAAAAATGGCCTAACCAACCACCCAAGAATGGAATCGTCGAGCGAAAACACTTGACAACCTCCTAGAAGTGGTTTTTCTTGCCACCAGACCTTTCTCCATGAATTAGGAATCTGATGCCGTCACTAAACACATTCCTTAAATTGTAACCATTTGTTGAATGTTTTTTTTGTATCTAATCCGCATATATATCATGATTCCGCTTGATTTTCAAGATTGTATATATCTTAAATGTCAACTATACACGTGTGATTTAGTTCACTAAGATTTTTCAATGCCGAGAGCCTCGATCAGAGATTAAAAAAGGCGTAAGGTTCACAATGGTGTAAAATTAAAATGGGATATACCGGGCTAGGATTCGAGTTACAGGAACAACGGCCAAACCAACCACACAAGAATGGAATCGTCGAGCAAAAACACTTGTCAACCTCCTAGAAGCACCTTTTCTTGCCACCAGACCTTTCTCCATAATTTAGGAATCTGATGCAGTCACTAAACACATTCCTTAAATTGTAGCCATTTGTTGAGTGTTTTTTTTTTGTGTCTAATCCGCATATATATCCCCATTGCCCTTGATTTTCTTGACTGTATATCTCTTAAATGTCAACATATACACGTGTGATTTAGTTTACGAAGATTTTTCAATTCTGAGAACCTCGATCAGAGAGTAAAAAAGGCGTAAGGTTCACAATGATGTAAAATTAAAATGAGATATACCGGGCTAGTATTCGAGTTACAGGAACAAGGGCCAAACCAACCATCCAAGAATGGAATCGTCGAGCGAAATCACTTGACAACCTCCTAGAAGCAGCTTTTCTTGCCAGCAGACCTTTTTCCATCAATTAGGAATCTGATGCCGTCACTAAACACATTCCTTAAATTGTAGCCATTTGTTGAGTGTTTTTTTGTGTATCTAATCCGCATATATATCACCATTGCCCTTGATTTTCTTGACTGTATATCTCTTAAATGTCAACATATACACGTGTGATTTAGTTTACGAAGATTTTTCAATGCCGAGAACCTCGATCAGAGAGTAAAAAAGGCGTAAGGTTCACAATGGTCTAAAATTAAAATGGGATATACCGGGCTAGGATTCGAGTTACAGGAACAAGGGCCAAACCAACCACTGAAGAACGGAATCATCGAGCGAAAACAATTGACAACCTCCTATAAGCAGCTTTTCTTGCCACCAGACCTTTCTCCATCAATTAGGAATCTGATGCCGTCACTAAACACATTCCTTAAATTGTAGCCATTTACTGAGTGTTTTTTTTTTGGTGTCTAATCCGCATATATATCACCATTGCCCTTGATTTTCTTGACTGTATATCTCTTAAATGTCAACATATACAAGTGTGATTTAGTTTACGAAGATTTTTCAATGCCGAGAACCTCGATCAGAGAGTAAAAAAGGCGTAAGGTTCACAATAGTGTAAAATTAAAATGGGATATACTGGGCTAGGATTCGAGTTACAGGAACAAGGACCAAACCAACCTCCCAAGAATGGAATCGTCGAGCGAAACACTTGACAACCTCCTAGAAGCAGCTTTTCTTGCCACCAGACCTTTCTCCATCAATTAGGAATCTGATGCCGTCACTAAACACATTCCTTAAATTGTAGCCATTTGCTGACTGTTTTTTTTTGTGTCTAATCCGCATATATATCACCATTGCCCTTGATTTTCCTGACTGTATATCTCTTAAATGTCAACATATACAGGTGTGATTTTGTTTATGAAGATTTTTCAATGCCGAGAACCTCGATCAGAGAGTAAAGAAGGCGTAAGGTTCACAATGGTGTAAAATTAAAATGGGATATACTGAGCTAGGATTCGAGTTACAGGAACAAGGGCCAAACCAACCACCGAAGAATGGAATCATCGAGCGAAAACACTTGACAACCTCCTAGAAGCAGCTTTTCTTGCCACCAGACCTTTCTCCATCAATTAGGAATCTGATGCCGTCACTAAACACATTCCTTAAATTGTAGCCTTTTGTTAAGTGTTTTTTTTTGGTGTCTAATCCGCATATATATCACCATTGCCCTTGATTTTCTTGACTGTATATCTCTTAAATGTCAACATATACAGGTGTGATTTAGTTTACGCAGATTTTTCAATGCCAAGAACTTCAATCAGAGAGTAAAAAAGGCGTAAGGTTCACAATGGTGTAAAATTAAAATGTGATATATCGGGCTAGGATTCGAGTTACAGGAACAAAGGCCAAACCAACCAACCAAGAATGCAATCATCGAGCGAAAACACTTGACAACCTCCTAAAAGCACATTTTCTTGCCACCAGACCTTTCTACATCAATTAGGAATCTTATGCCGTCACTAAACACATTCCTTAAATTGTAGCCATTTGTTGAGTGTTTTTTTTTTGTCTAATCCGCATATATATCACCATTGCCCTTGATTTTCTTGACTGTATATCTCTTAAATGTCAACATATACACGTGTGATTTAGTTTACAAAGATTTTTCAATGCTGAGAACCTCGATCAGAGAGTAAAACAGGCGTAAGGTTCACAATGGTGTAAAATTAAAATGGGATATACCGGGCTAGGATCCAAGTTACAGGAACAAGGACCAAACCAACCACCCAAGAATGGAATCGTCGAGCGAAAACACTTGACAACCTCCTAGAAGCAGCTTTTCTTGCCACCAGACCTTTCTCCATCAATTAGGAATCTGATGCCGTCACTAAACGCATTTCTTAAATTGTAGCCATTTGTTGGGTGTTTTTTTTTTGTGTCTAATCCGCATATATATCACCATTGCCCTTGATTTTCTAGACTATATATCTCTTAAATGTCAACATATACACGTGTGATTTAGTTTACGAAGATTTTTCAATGCCGAGAACCTCGATCAAAGAGTAAAAAAGGCGTAAGGTTCACAATGGTGTAAAATTAAAATGGGATATACCGGGCTAGGATTCGAGTTACAGGAACAAGGGCCAAACCAACCACCAAAGGATGGAATCGTCGAGCGAAAACACTTGACAACCTCCTAGAAGCAGGTTTTCTTGCCACCAGACCTTCCTCCATCAATTAGAAATCTGATGCCGTCACTAAACACATTCTTTAAATTGTAGCCATTTGTTGAGTGTTTTTTTTTTGTGTCTAATCCGCATATATATCACCATTGCCCTATATTTTCTTGACTGTATATCTCTTAAATGTCAACATATACACGTGTGATTTAGTTTACGAAGATTTTTCAATGCCGAGAACCTCGATCAGAGAGTAAAAAAGGGGTAAGGTTCAGAATGGTGTAAAATTAAAATGGGATATACAGGGCTAGGATTCGAGTTACAGGAACAAGGGACAAACTAACCACCCAAGAAAGGAATCGTCGAGCGAAAACACTTAACAAACTCCTAGAAGCAGCTTTTATTGCCACCAGACCTTTCTCCATCAATTAGGAATCTGATGCCGTCACTAAACACATTCCTTAAATTGTAACCATTTGTTGAGTGTTTTTTTTTTGTGTCTAATCCGCATATATATCACCATTGCCCTTGATTTTCTTGACTGTATATCTCTTAAATGTCAACATATACATGTGTGATTTAGTTTACGAAGATTTTTCAATGCCGAGAATCTCGATCAGAGAGTTAAAAAGGCGTAAGGTTCACAATGGTGTAAAATTAAAATGGGATATACCGGGCTAGGATTCGAGTTACAGGAACAATGACCAAACCAACCACCGAAGAATGGAATCGTCGAGCAAAAATACATAACAACCTCCTAGAAGCAGCTTTTCTTGCCACCAGACCTTTCTCCATCAATTAGGAATCTGATGCCGTCACTAAACACATTCCTTAAATTGTAGCCATTTGTTAAGTGTTTTTTTTTTGTGTCTAATCCGCATATATATCACCATTACCCTTGATTTTCTTGACTGTATATCTCTTAAATGTCAACATATACACGTGTGATTTAGTTTACGAATATTTTTCAATGCCGAGAACCTCGATTAGAGGGTAAAAAAGGCGTAAGGTTCACAATGGTGTAAAATTTAAATGGGATATACCGGGCTAGGATTCGAGTTACAGGAACAACGGCCAAACCAACCACCCAAGAATGGAATCGTCGAGCGAAAACACTTGACAACCTCCTAGAAGCACCTTTTATTGCCACCAGACCTTTCTCCATCAATTAGGAATCTGATGCCGTCACTAAACACATTCCTTAAATTGTAGCCATTTGTTGAGTGTTTTTTTTTGTGTCTAATCCGCATATATATCACCATTGCCCTTGATTTTCTTGACTATATATCTCTTAAATGTCAACATATACACGTGTGATTTAGTTTACGAAGATTTTTCAATTCCGAGAACCTCGATCAGAGAGTAAAAAAGGCGTAAGGTTCACAATGGTGTAAAATTAAAATGAGATATATCGGGCTAGGATTCGAGTTATAGGAACAAGGGCCAAACCAACCACCCAAGAATGGAATCGTCGAGCGAAAACACTTGACAACCTGCTAGAAGCAGCTTTTCTTCCCAGCAGACCTTTTTCCATCAATTAGGAATCTGATGCCGTCACTAAACACATTCCTTAAATTGTAGCCATTTGTTGACTGTTTTTTTGGGTGCCTAATCCGCATATATATCACCATTGCCCATGATTTTCTTGACTGTATATCTCTTAAATGTCAACATATACATGTGTTATTTAGTTTACGAAGATTTTTTAATGCCAAGAACCTCGATCAGAGAGTAAAAAAGGCGTAAGGTTCACAATGGTCTAAAATTAAAATGGGATATACCGGGTTAGAATTCGAGTTACAGGAACAAGGGCCAAACCAACCACCGAAGAATGGAATCATCGAGCGAAAACACTTGACAACCTCCTAGAAGCAGCTTTTCTTGCCACCAGACCTTTCTCCATCAATTAGGAATCTGATGCCGTCACTAAACACAATCCTTAAATTGTAGCCATTTGTTGAGTGGTTTTTTTTGGTGTCTAATCCGCGTATATATCACCATTACCCTTGATTTTCTTAACTGTATATCTCTTAAATGTCAACATATACACGTGTGATTTAGTTTACGAAGATTTTTCAATGCCGAGAACCTCGATCAGAGAGTAAAAAAGGCGTAAGGTACACAATGGTGTAAATTTGAAATGGGATATACCGGGCTAGGATTCGAGTTACAGGAAAAATGGCCAAACCAACCACCCAAGAATGGAATCGTCGAGCAAAAACACTTGACAACCTCATAGAAGTGGTTTTTCTTGCCACCAGACCTTTCTCCATCAATTAGGAATCTGATGCCGTCACTAAACACATTCCTTAAATTGTAGCCATTTGTTGAATGTTTTTTTTTTGTATCTAATCCGCATATATATCACGATTCCGCTTGATTTTCATGATTGTATACATTTTAAATGTCAACGTATACACGTGTGATTTGGTTTACGAAGATTTTTCAATGCCGAGAGCCTCGATCAGAGATTAAAAAAGGCGTGAGGTTCACAATGGTGTAAAATTAAAATGGGATATACCGGGCTAGGATTCGAGTTACAGGAACAACGGCCAAACCAACCACACAAGAATGGAATCGTCGAGCAAAAACACTTGACAACCTCCTAGAAGCACCTTTTCTTGCCACCAGACCTTTCTCCGTCAATTAGGAATCTGATGCCGTCACTAAACACATTCCTTAAATTGTAGCCATTTGTTGAGTGTTTTTTTTGGTGTCTAATCCGCATATATATCACCATTGCCCTTGATTTTCTTGACTGTATATCTCTTAAATGTCAACATATACACGGGTGATTTAGTTTACGAAGATTTTTCAATTCCGGGAACCTCGATCAGAGAGTAAAAAAGGCGTAAGGTTCACAATGATGTAAAATTAAAATGAGATATACCGGGCTAGGATTTGAGTTACAGGAACAAGGGCCAAACCAACCATCCAAGAATGGAATCGTCGAGCGAAAACACTTGACAACCTCCTAGAAGCAGCTTTTCTTGCCAGCAGACCTTTTTCCATCAATTAGGAATCTGATGCCGTCACTAAACACATTCCTTAAATTGTAGCCATTTGTTGAGTGTTTTTTTTGTATCTAATCCGCATATATATCACCATTGCCCTTGATTTTCTTGACTGTATATCTCTTAAATTTCAACATATACATGTGTGATTTAGTTTACGAAGATTTTTCAATGCCGAGAACCTCGATCAGAGAGTAAAAAAGGAGTAAGTTTCACAATGGTCTAAAATTAAAATGGGATATACCGGGCTAGGATTCTAGTTACAGGAACAAGGGCCAAACCAACCACTGAAGAATGGAATCATCGAGCGAAAACACTTGACAACCTCCTATAAGCAGCTTTTCTTGCCACCAGACCGTTCTCCATCAATTAGGAATCTGATGCCGTCACTAAACACATTCCTTAAATTGTAGCCATTTGCTGAGTGTTTTTTTTTTGGTGTCTAATCCGCATATATATCACCATTGCCCTTGATTTTCTTGACTGTATATCTCTTAAATGTCAACATATACAGGTGTGATTTAGTTTACGAAGATTTTTCAATGCCGAGAACCTCGATCAGAGAGTAAAAAAGGCGTAAGGTTCACAATGGTGTAAAATTAAAATGGGATATACCGGGCTAGGATTCGAGTTACAGGAACAAGGACCAAACCAACCTCCCAAGAATGGAATCGTCGAGCGAAACACTTGACAACCTCCTAGAAGCAACTTTTCTTGCCACCAGACCATTCTCCATCAATTAGGAATCTGATGCCGTCACTAAACACATTCCTTAAATTGTAGCCATTTGTAGAGTGTTTTTTTTTTGTGTCTAATCCGCATATATATCACCATTGCCCTTGATTTTCTTGACTGTATATCTCTTAAATGTCACATATACAGGTGTGATTTAGTTTATGAAGATTTTTCAATGCCGAGAACCTCGATCAGAGAGTAAAGAAGGCGTAAGGTTCACAATGGTGTAAAATTAAAATGGGATATACTGAGCTAGGATTCGAGTTACAGGAACAACGGCCAAACCAACCACCCAAGAATGGAATCATCGAGCGAAAACACTTGACAACCTCCTAGAAGCAGCTTTTCTTACCACCAGACCTTTCTCCATCAATTAGGAATCTGATGCCGTCACTAAACACATTCCTTAAATTGTAGCTATTTGCTGACTGTTTTTTTTTGTGTCTATTCCGCATATATATCACCATTGCACTTGATTTTCTTGACTGTATATTTCTTAAATGTCAACATATACAGGTGTGATTTAGTTTACGCAGATTTTTCAATGCCAAGAACTTCGATCAGAGAGTAAAAAAGGCGTAAGGTTCACAATGGTGTAAAATTAAAATGGGATATACCGGGCTAGGATTCGAGTTACAGGAACAATGGCCAAACCAACCAACCAAGAATGCAATCATCGAGCGAAAACACTTGACAACCTCCTAGAAGCAGATTTTCTTGCCACCAGACATTTCTCCATCAATTAGGAATCTGATGCCGTCACTAAACATATTCCTTAAATTGTAGCCATTTGTTGAGTGTTTTTTTTGTCTAATCCGCATATATATCACCATTGCCCTTGATTTTCTTGACTGTATATCTCTTAAATGTCAACATATACACGTGTGATTTAGTTTACGAAGATTTTTCAATGCCGAGAACCTCGATCAGAGAGTAAAACAGGCGTAAGGTTCACAATGGTGTAAAATTAAAATGGGATATACCGGGCTAGGATCCAAGTTACAGGAACAAGGACCAAACCAACCACCCAAGAATGGAATCGTCGAGCGAAAACACTTGACAACCTCCTAGAAGCAGCTTTTCTTGCCACCAGACCTTTCTCCATCAATTAGGAATCTGATGCCGTCACTAAACGCATTTCTTAAATTGAAGCCATTTGTTGAGTGTTTTTTTTTTGTGTCTAATCCGCATATATATCACCATTGCCCTTGATTTTCTAGACTGTATATCTCTTAAATGTCTACATATACACGTGTGATTTAGTTTACGAAGATTTTTCAATGCCGAGAACCTCGATCAAAGAGTAAAAAAGGCGTAAGGTTCACAATGGTGTAAAATTAAAATGGGATATACCGGGCTAGGATTCGAGTTACAGGAACAAGGGCCAAACCAACCACCCAAGAATGGAATCGTCGAGCGAAAACACTTGACAACCTCCTAGAAGCAGCTTTTCTTGCCACCAGACCTTCCTCCATCAATTAGAAATCTGATGCCGTCACTAAACACATTCCTTAAATTGTAGCCATTTGTTGAGTGCTTTTTTTTTGTGTCTAATCCGCATATATATCACCATTGCCCTTGATTTTCTTGACTGTATATCTCTTAAATGTCAACATATACACGTGTGATTTAGTTTACGAATATTTTTCAATGCCGAGAACCTCGATCAGAGAGTAAAAAAGGCGTAAGGTTCACAATGGTGTAAAATTAAATTGGGATATACCGGGCTAGGATTCGAGTTTCTGGAAAAAGGGCCAAACCAACCACCCAAGAATGGAATCGTCGAGCGAAAACACTTAACAACCTCCTAGAACCGGTTTTTCTTGCCACCAGACCTTTCTCCATCAATAAGGAATCTTTTGCCGTCACTAAACACATTCCTTAAATTGTAGCCATTTGTTGAGTGTTTTTTTTGTATCTATTCCGCATATATAGCACCATTCCTCTTGATTTTCTTGACTGTATATATCTTAAATGTCAACGTATACACGTGTGATTTAGTTTACGAAGATTTTTCAATGACGAGAACCTCGATCAGAGAGTAAAAAAGGCGTAAGGTTCACAATGGTGTAAAATTTAAATGGGATATACCGGGCTAGGATTCGAGTTACAGGAACAACGGCCAAACCAACAACACAAGAATGGAATCGTCGAGCGAAAACACTTGACAACCTCCTAGAAGCACCTTTTCTTGCCACCAGACCTTTCTCCATAAATTAGGAATATGATGCCGTCACTAAACTCATTCCTTAAATTGTAGCCATTTGTAGAGTGTTTTTTTTTGGTGTCTAATCCGCATATATATCACCATTGCCCTTGATTTTCTTGACTGTATATCTCTTAAATGTCACATATACAGGTGTGATTTAGTTTATGAAGATTTTTCAATGCCGAGAACCTCGATCAGAGAGTAAAGAAGGCGTAAGGTTCACAATGGTGTAAAATTAAAATGGGATATACTGAGCTAGGATTCGAGTTACAGGAACAACGGCCAAACCAACCACCCAAGAATGGAATCATCGAGCGAAAACACTTGACAACCTCCTAGAAGCAGCTTTTCTTACCACCAGACCTTTCTCCATCAATTAGGAATCTGATGCCGTCACTAAACACATTCCTTAAATTGTAGCTATTTGCTGACTGTTTTTTTTTTGTGTCTATTCCGCATATATATCACCATTGCACTTGATTTTCTTGACTGTATATTTCTTAAATGTCAACATATACAGGTGTGATTTAGTTTACGCAGATTTTTCAATGCCAAGAACTTCGATCAGAGAGTAAAAAAGGCGTAAGGTTCACAATGGTGTAAAATTAAAATGGGATATACCGGGCTAGGATTCGAGTTACAGGAACAATGGCCAAACCAACCAACCAAGAATGCAATCATCGAGCGAAAACACTTGACAACCTCCTAGAAGCAGATTTTCTTGCCACCAGACATTTCTCCATCAATTAGGAATCTGATGCCGTCACTAAACATATTCCTTAAATTGTAGCCATTTGTTGAGTGTTTTTTTTGTCTAATCCGCATATATATCACCATTGCCCTTGATTTTCTTGACTGTATATCTCTTAAATGTCAACATATACACGTGTGATTTAGTTTACGAAGATTTTTCAATGCCGAGAACCTCGATCAGAGAGTAAAACAGGCGTAAGGTTCACAATGGTGTAAAATTAAAATGGGATATACCGGGCTAGGATCCAAGTTACAGGAACAAGGACCAAACCAACCACCCAAGAATGGAATCGTCGAGCGAAAACACTTGACAACCTCCTAGAAGCAGCTTTTCTTGCCACCAGACCTTTCTCCATCAATTAGGAATCTGATGCCGTCACTAAACGCATTTCTTAAATTGAAGCCATTTGTTGAGTGTTTTTTTTTTGTGTCTAATCCGCATATATATCACCATTGCCCTTGATTTTCTAGACTGTATATCTCTTAAATGTCTACATATACACGTGTGATTTAGTTTACGAAGATTTTTCAATGCCGAGAACCTCGATCAAAGAGTAAAAAAGGCGTAAGGTTCACAATGGTGTAAAATTAAAATGGGATATACCGGGCTAGGATTCGAGTTACAGGAACAAGGGCCAAACCAACCACCCAAGAATGGAATCGTCGAGCGAAAACACTTGACAACCTCCTAGAAGCAGCTTTTCTTGCCACCAGACCTTCCTCCATCAATTAGAAATCTGATGCCGTCACTAAACACATTCCTTAAATTGTAGCCATTTGTTGAGTGCTTTTTTTTTGTGTCTAATCCGCATATATATCACCATTGCCCTTGATTTTCTTGACTGTATATCTCTTAAATGTCAACATATACACGTGTGATTTAGTTTACGAATATTTTTCAATGCCGAGAACCTCGATCAGAGAGTAAAAAAGGCGTAAGGTTCACAATGGTGTAAAATTAAATTGGGATATACCGGGCTAGGATTCGAGTTTCTGGAAAAAGGGCCAAACCAACCACCCAAGAATGGAATCGTCGAGCGAAAACACTTAACAACCTCCTAGAACCGGTTTTTCTTGCCACCAGACCTTTCTCCATCAATAAGGAATCTTTTGCCGTCACTAAACACATTCCTTAAATTGTAGCCATTTGTTGAGTGTTTTTTTTGTATCTATTCCGCATATATAGCACCATTCCTCTTGATTTTCTTGACTGTATATATCTTAAATGTCAACGTATACACGTGTGATTTAGTTTACGAAGATTTTTCAATGACGAGAACCTCGATCAGAGAGTAAAAAAGGCGTAAGGTTCACAATGGTGTAAAATTTAAATGGGATATACCGGGCTAGGATTCGAGTTACAGGAACAACGGCCAAACCAACAACACAAGAATGGAATCGTCGAGCGAAAACACTTGACAACCTCCTAGAAGCACCTTTTCTTGCCACCAGACCTTTCTCCATAAATTAGGAATATGATGCCGTCACTAAACTCATTCCTTAAATTGTAGCCATTTGTAGAGTGTTTTTTTTTTGTGTCTAATCCGCATATATATCACCATTGCCCTTGATTTTCTTGACTGTATATCTCTTAAATGTCACATATACAGGTGTGATTTAGTTTATGAAGATTTTTCAATGCCGAGAACCTCGATCAGAGAGTAAAGAAGGCGTAAGGTTCACAATGGTGTAAAATTAAAATGGGATATACTGAGCTAGGATTCGAGTTACAGGAACAAGGGCCAAACCAACCACCGAAGAATGGAATCATCGAGCGAAAACACTTGACAACCTCCTAGAAGCAGCTTTTCTTGCCACCAGACCTTTCTCCATCAATTAGGAATCTGATGCCGTCACTAAACACATTCCTTAAATTGTAGCCATTTGCTGACTGTTTTTTTTGTGTCTATTCCGCATATATATCACCATTGCCCTTGATTTTCTTGACTGTATATATCTTAAATGTCAACATATACAGGTGTGATTTAGTTTACGCAGATTTTTCAATGCCAAGAACTTCGATCAGAGAGTAAAAAAGGCGTAAGGTTCACAATGGTGTAAAATTAAAATGGGATATGTCGGGCTAGGATTCGACTTACTGGAACAAAGGCCAAACCAACCAAGCAAGAATGCAATCATCGAGCAAAAACACTTGACAACCTCCTAGAAGCAGATTTTCTTGCCACCAGACCTTTCTCCATCAATTAGGAATCTGATGCCGTCACTGAACACATTCCTTAAATTGTAGCCATTTGTTGAGTGTTTTTTTTGTCTAATCCGCATATATATCACCATTGCCCTTGATTTTCTTGACTGTATATCTCTTAAATGTCAACATATACAGGTGTGATTTAGTTTACGAAGATTTTTCTGATCGAGAACCTCGATCAGAGAGTAAAAAAGGCGTAAGGTTCACAATGGTCTAAAATTAAAATGGGATATACCGGGCTAGGATTCGAGTTACAGGAACAAGGACCAAACCAACCTCCCAAGAATGGAATCGTTGAGCGAAACACCTGACAACCTCCTAGAAGCAGCTTTTCTTGCCACCAGACCATTCTCCATCAATTAGGAATCTGATGCCGTCACTAAACACATTCCTTAAATTGTAGCCATTTGTAGAGTGTTTTTTTGTGTCTAATCCGCTTATATATCACCATTGCCCTTGATTTTCTTGACTGTATATCTCTTAAATGTCACATATACAGGTGTGATTTAGTTTATGAAGATTTTTCAACGCCGAGAACCTCGATCAGAGAGTAAAGAAGGCGTAAGGTTCACAATGGTGTAAAATTAAAATGGGATATACTGAGCTAGGATTCGAGTTACAGGAACAAGGGCCAACCCAACCATCGAAGAATGGAATCATCGAGCAAAAACACTTGACAACCTCCTAGAAGCAGCTTTTCTTGCCACCAGACCTTTCTCCATCAATTAGGAATCTGATGCCGTCACTAAACACATTCCTTAAATTGTAGCTATTTGCTGACTGTTTTTTTTGTGTGTCTATTCCGCATATATATCACCATTGCCCTTGATTTTCTTGACTGTATATCTCTTAAATGTCAACATATACAGGTGTGATTTAGTTTACGCCGATTTTTCAATGCCAAGAACTTCGATCAGAGAGTAAAAAAGGCGTAAGGTTCACAATGGTGTAAAATTAAAATGGGATATACCGGGCTAGGATTCGAGTTACAGGAACAAAGGCCAAACCAACCAACCAAGAATGCAATCATCGAGCGAAAACACTTGACAACCTCCTAGAAGCAGATTTTCTTGCCACCAGACATTTCTCCATCAATTAGGAATCTGATGCCGTCACTAAACACATTCCTTAAATTGTAGCCATTTGTTGAGTGTTTTTTTTGTCTAATCCGCATATATATCACCATTGCCCTTGATTTTCTTGACTGTATATCTCTTAAATGTCAACATATACACGTGTGATTTAGTTTACGAAGATTTTTCAATGCCGAGAACCTCGATCAGAGAGTAAAACAGGCGTAAGGTTCACAATGGTGTAAAATTAAAATGGGATATACCGGGCTAGGATCCAAGTTACAGGAACAAGGACCAAACCAACCACCCAAGAATGGAATCGTCGAGCGAAAACACTTGACAACCTCCTAGAAGCAGCTTTTCTTGCCACCAGACCTTTCTCCATCAATTAGGAATCTGATGCCGTCACTAAACGCATTTCTTAAATTGTAGCCATTTGTTGAGTGTTTTTTTTTTGGTGTCTAATCCGCATATATATCACCATTGCCCTTGATTTTCTAGACTGTATATCTCTTAAATGTCAACATATACACGTGTGATTTAGTTTACGAAGATTTTTCAATGCCGAGAACCTCGATCAAAGAGTAAAAAAGGCGTAAGGTTCACAATGGTGTAAAATTAAAATGGGATATACCGGGCTAGGATTTGAGTTACAGGAACAAGGGCCAAACCAACCACCCAAGAATGGAATCGTCGAGCGAAAACACTTGACAACCTCCTAGAAGCAGCTTTTCTTGCCACCAGGCCTTCCTCCATCAATTAGAAATCTGATGTCGTCACTAAACACATTCCTTAAATTGTAGCCATTTGTTGAGTGTTTTTTTTGTGTCTAATCCGCATATATATCACCATTGCCCTTGATTTTCTTGACTGTATATCTCTTAAATGTCAACATATACACGTGTGATTTAGTTTACGAAGATTTTTCAATGCCGAGAACCTCGATCAGAGAGTAAAAAAGGCGTAAGGTTCAGAATGGTGTAAAATTAAAATGGGATATACAGGTCTAGGATTCGAGTTACAGGAACAAGGGACAAACTAACCACCCAAGAAAGGAATCGTCGAGCGAAAACACTTAACAAACTCCTTTTAGCAGCTTTTCTTGCCACCAGACCTTTCTCCTTCAATTAGGAATCTGATGCCGTCACTAAACACATTCCTTAAATTGTAACCATTTGTTGAGTGTTTTTTTTTTTGTGTCTAATCCGCATATATATCACCATTGCCCTTGATTTTCTTAACTGTATATCTCTTAAATGTCAACATATACACGTGTGATTTAGTTTACGAAGATTTTTCAATGCCGAGAATCTCGATCAGAGAGTTAAAAAGGCGTAAGGTTCACAATGGTGTAAAATTAAAATGGGATATACCGGGCTAGGATTCGAGTTACAGGAACAATGACTAAACCAACCACCGAAGAATGGAATCGTCGAGCAAAAATACATAACAACCTCCTAGAAGCAGTTTTTCTTGCCACCAGACCTTTCTCCATCAATAAGGAATCTTATGCCGTCACTAAACGCATTCCTTAAATTGTAGCCATTTGTTGAGTGTTTTTTTTTTTGTATCTATTCCGCATATATAGCACCATTCCGCTTGATTTTCTTGACTGTATATATCTTAAATGTCAACGTATACACGTGTGATTTAGTTTACGAAGATTTTTCAATGACGAGAACCTCGATCAGAGAGTAAAAAAGGCGTAAGGTTCACAATGGTGTAAAATTTAAATGGGATATACCGGGCTAGGATTCGAGTTACAGGAACAACGGCCAAACCAACCACACAAGAATGGAATCGTCGAGCGAAAACACTTGACAACCTCCTAGAATCACCTTTTCTTGCCACCAGACCTTTCTCCATCAATTAGGAATCTGATGCCGTCACTAAACACATTCCTTAAATTGTAGCCATTTGTTGAGTGTTTTTTTTTTTTGTGTCTAATCCGCATATATATCACCATTGCCCTTGATTTTCTTGACTATATATCTCTTAAATGTCAACATGTACACGTGTGATTTAGTTTACGAAGATTTTTCAATTTCGAGAACCTCGATCAGAGAGTAAAAAAGGCGTAAGGTTCACAATGGTGTAAAATTAAAATGAGATATACCGGGCTAGGATTCGAGTTATAGGAACAAGTGCCAAACCAACCACCCAAGAATGGAATCGTCGAGCGAAAACACTTGACAACCTCCTAGAAGAAGCTTTTCTTCCCAGCAGACCTTTTTCCATCAATTAGGAATCTGATGCCGTCACTAAACACATTCCTTAAATTGTAGCCATTTGTTGACTGTTTTTTTTGGGTGCCTAATCCGCATATATATCACCATTGCCCATGATTTTCTTGACTGTATATCTCTTAAATGTCAACATATACACGTGTGATTTAGTTTACGAAGATTTTTCAACGCCAAGAACCTCGATCAGAGAGTAAAAAAGGCGTAAGGTTCACAATGGTCTAAAATTAAAATGGGATATACCGGGTTAGAATTCGAGTTACAGGAACAAGGGCCAAACCAACCACCGAAGAATGGAATCATTGAGCGAAAACACTTGACAACCTCCTAGAAGCAGCTTTTCTTGCCACCAGACCTTTCTCCATCAATTAGGGATCTGATGCCGTCACTAAACACAATCCTTAAATTGTAGCCATTTGTTGAGTGGTTTTTTTGGTGTCTAATCCGCGTATATATCACCATTACCCTTGATTTTCTTGACTGTATATCTCTTAAATGTCAACATATACAGGTGTGATTTAGTTTACGAAGATTTTTCAATGCCGAGAACCTCGATCAGAGAGTAAAAAAGGCGTAAGGTTCACAATGGTGTAAATTTAAAATGGGATATACCGGGCTAGGATTCGAGTTACAGGAAAAATGGCCAAACTAACCACCCAAGAATGGAATCGTCGAGCGAAAACACTTGACAACCTCCTAGAAGTGGTTTTTTTTGCCACCAGACCTTTCTCCATCAATTAGGAATCTTATGCCGTCACTAAACACATTCCTTAAATTGTAGCCATTTGTTGAATGTTTTTTTTTTGTATCTAATCCGCATATATATCACGATTCAGCTTGATTTTCATGATTGTATATATCTTAAATGTCAACGTATACACGTGTGATTTAGTTTACGAAGATTTTTCAATGCCGAGAACCTCGATCAAAGAGTAAAAAAGGCGTAAGGTTCACAATGGTGTAAAATCAAAATGGGATATACCGGGCTAGGATTCGAGTTACAGGAAGAAGGGCCAAACCAACCACCCAAGAATGGAATCGTCGAGCGAAAACACTTGACAACCTCCTAGAAGCAGCTTTTCTTGTCACCAGGCCTTCCTCCATTAATTAGAAATCTGATGCCGTCACTAAACACATTCCTTAAATTGTAGCCATTTGTTGAGTGTTTTTTTTGTGTCTAATCCGCATATATATCACCATTGCCCTTGATTTTCTTGACTGTATATCTCTTAAATGTCAACATATACACGTGTGATTTAGTTTACGAAGATTTTTCAATGACGAGAACCTCGATCAGAGAGTAAAAAAGGCGTAAGGTTCAGAATGGTGTAAAATTAAAATGGGATATACACGGCTAGGATTCGAGTTACAGGAACAAGGGACAAACTAACCACCCAAGAAAGGAATCGTCGAGCGGAAACACTTAACAAACTCCTTTTAGCAGTTTTTCTTGCCACCAGACCTTTCTCCTTCAATTAGGAATCTGATGCCGTCACTAAACACATTCCTTAAATTGTAACCATTTGTTGAGTGTTTTTTTTTTGTGTCTAATCCGCATATATATCACCATTGCCCTTGATTTTCTTGACTGTATATCTCTTAAATGTCAACATATACACGTGTGATTTAGTTTACGAAGATTTTTCAATGCCGAGAATCTCGATCAGAGAGTTAAAAAGGCGTAAGGTTCACAATGCTGTAAAATTAAAATGGGATATACCGGGCTAGGATTCGAGTTACAGGAACATTGACTAAACCAACCACCGAAGAATGGAATCGTCGAGCAAAAATACATAACAACCTCCTAGAAGCAGCTTTTCTTGCCACCAGACCTTTCTCCATCAATTAGGAATCTGATGCCGTCACTAAACACATTCCTTAAATTGTAGCCATTTGTTAAGTGTTTTTTTTTGTGTCTAATCCGCATATATATCACCATTACCCTTGATTTTCTTGACTGTATATCTCTTAAATGTCAACATATACACGTGTGATTTAGTTTACGAATATTTTTCAATGCCGAGAACCTCGATCAGAGAGTAAAAAAGGCGTAAGGTTCACAATAGTGTAAAATTAAATTGGGATATACCGGGCTAGGATTCGAGTTACTGGAAAAAGGGCCAAACCAACCACCCAAGAATGGAATCGTCGACCGAAAACACTTAACAACCTCCTAGAAGCGGTTTTTCTTGCCACCAGACCTTTCTCCATCAATAAGGAATCTTATGCCGTCACTAAACACATTCCTTAAATTGTTGCCATTTGTTGAGTGTTTTTTTTTGTATCTATTCCGCATATATAGCACCATTCCGCTTGATTTTCTAGACTGTATATCTCTTAAATGTCAACATATACACGTGAGATTTAGTTTACGAAGATTTTTCAATGACGAGAATCTCGATCAGAGAGTTAAAAAGGCGTAAGGTTCACAATGGTGTAAAATTAAAATGGGATATACCGGGCTAGGATTCGAGTTACAGGAACAATGACTAAACCAACCACCGAAGAATGGAATCGTCGAGCAAAAATACATAACAACCTCCTAGAAGCAGCTTTTCTTGCCACCAGACCTTTCTCCATCAATTAGGAATCTGATGCCGTCACTAAACACATTCCTTAAATTGTAGCCATTTGTTAAGTGTTTTTTTTTTGTGTCTAATCCGCATATATATCACCATTACCCTTGATTTTCTTGACTGTATATCTCTTAAATGTCAACATATACACGTGTGATTTAGTTTACGAATATTTTTCAATGCCGAGAACCTCGGTCAGAGAGTAAAAAAGGCGTAAGGTTCACAATGGTGTAAAATTAAATTGGGATATACCGGGCTAGGATTCGAGTTACTGGAAAAAGGGCCAAACCAACCACCCAAGAATGGAATCGGCGAGCGAAAACACTTAACAACCTCCTATAAGCGGTTTTTCTTGCCACCAGACCATTCTCCATCAACAAGGAATCTTATGCCGTCACTAAACACATTCCTTAAATTGTAGCCATTTGTTGAGTGTTTTTTTTTTGTATCTATTCCGCATATATATCACCATTCCGCTTGATTTTCTTGACTGTATATATCTTAAATGTCAACGTATACACGTGTGATTTAGTTTACGAAGATTTTTCAATGACGAGAACCTCGATCAGAGAGTAAAAAAGGCGTAAGGTTCACAATGGTGTAAAATTTAAATGGGATATACCGGGCTAGGATTCGAGTTACAGGAACAACGGCCAAACCAACCACACAAGAATGGAATCGTCGAGCGAAAACACTTGACAACCTCCTAGAAGCACCTTTTCTTGCCACCAGACCTTTCTCCATCAATTAGGAATCTGATGCCGTCACTAAACACATTCCTTAAATTGTAGCCATTTGTTGAGTATTTTTTTTTGGTGTCTAATCCGCATATATATCACCGTTGCCCTTGATTTTTTTGACTATATATCTCTTAAATGTCAACATGTACACGTGTGATTTAGTTTACGAAGATTTTTCAATTCCGAGAACCTCGATCAGAGAGTAAAAAAGGCGTAAGGTTCACAATGGTGTAAAATTAAAATGAGATATACCGGGCTAGGATTCGAGTTATAGGAACAAGGGCCAAACCAACCACCCAAGAATGGAATCGTCGAGCGAAAACACTTGAAAACCTCCTAGAAGCAGCTTTTCTTCCCAGCAGACCTTTTTCCATCAATTAGGAATCTGATGTCGTCACTAAACACATTCCTTAAATTGTAGCCATTTGTTGACTGTTTTTTTTGGGTGCCTAATCCGTATATATATCACCATTGCCCATGATTTTCTTGACTGTATATCTCTTAAATGTCAACATATACACGTGTGATTTAGTTTACGAAGATTTTTCAATTCCGAGAACCTCGATCAGAGAGAAAAAAAGGCGTAAGGTTCACAATGGTGTAAATTTAAAATGGGATATACCGGGCTAGGATTCGAGTTACAGGAACAAGGGCCAAACCAACCACCGAAGAATGGAATCATCGAGCGAAAACACTTGACAACCTCCTAGAAGCAACTTTTCTTGCCACCAGACCTTTCTCCATCAATTAGGAATCTGATGCCGTCACTAAACACAATCCTTAAATTGTAGCCATTTGTTGAGTTGTTTTTTTTGGTGTCTAATCCGCGTATATATCACCATTACCCTTGATTTTCTTGACTGTAAATCTCTTAAATGTCAACATATACACGTGTGATTTAGTTTACGAAGATTTTTCAATTCCGAGAACCTCGATCAGAGAGTAAAAAAGGCGTATGGTTCACAATGGTGTAAATTTAAAATGGGATATACCGGGCTAGGATTCGAGTTACAGGAAAAATGGCCAAACCAACCACCCAAGAATGGAATCGTCGAGCGAAAACACTTGACAACCTCCTAGAAGTGGTTTTTCTTGCCACCAGACCTTTCTCCATCAATTAGGAATCTGATGCCGTCACTAAACACATTCCTTAAATTGTAGCCATTTGTTGAATGTTTTTTTTTTGTATCTAATCCGCATATATATCACGATTCCGCTTGATTTTCATGATTGTATATATCTTAAATGTCAACGTATACACGTGTGATTTAGTTTACGAAGATTTTTCAATGCCCAGAGCCTCGATCAGAGATTAAAAAAGGCGTAAGGTACACAATGGTGTAAAATTAAAATGGGATATACCGGGCTAGGATTCGAGTTACAGGAACAACGGCCAAACCAACCACACAAGAATGGAATCGTCGAGCAAAAACACTTGACAACCTCCTAGAAGCACCTTTTCTTTCCACCAGACCTTTCTCCATCAATTAGGAATCTGATGCCGTCACTAAACACATTCCTTAAATTGTAGCCATTTGTTGAGTGTTTTTTTTGCTGTCTAATCCGCATATATATCACCATTGCCCTTGATTTTCTTGACTGTATATCTCTTAAATGTCAACATATACACGTGTGATTTAGTTTACGAAGATTTTTCAATTCCGAGAACCTCGATCAGAGAGTAAAAAAGGCGTAAGGTTCACAATGATGTAAAATTAAAATGAGATATACCGGGCTAGGATTCTAGTTACAGGAACAAGGGCCAAATTATTGTGACTATACTTTGCATCAAGGTAAATACTTTTAACTTATTTTCCCTATACGGGCTTGGGTTACGGTACATAGCGTACCGCTTGATCGAGCATCAAATCTTCCACGCTTAGTGGTTAATTGAATAATTTGATCGGCTCGTTTTAAACAGATGTGTTTACTTTACAGCCTTTGGGGGGTTAATGACCATGTCCCGGATATCCTCGGCATTATCTTACGAGGGCCAAACCAACCACCCAAGAATGGAATCGTCGAGCGAAAACACTTAACAACCTCCTAGAAGCGGTTTTTCTTGCCACCAGACCTTTCTCCATCAACAAGGAATCTTATGCCGTCACTAAACACATTCCTTAAATTGTAGCCATTTGTTGAGTGTTTTTTTTTTGTATCTATTCCGCATATATATCACCATTCCGCTTGATTTTCTTGACTGTATATATCTTAAATGTCAACGTATACACGTGTGATTTAGTTTACGAAGATTTTTCAATGACGAGAACCTCGATCAGAGAGTAAAAAAGGCGTAAGGTTCACAATGGTGTAAAATTTAAATGGGATATACCAGGCTAGGATTCGAGTTACAGGAACAACGGCCAAACCAACCACACAAGAATGGAATCGTCGAGCGAAAACACTTGACAACCTCCTAGAAGCACCTTTTCTTGCCACCAGACCTTTCTCCATCAATTAGGAATCTGATGCCGTCACTAAACACATTCCTTAAATTGTAGCCATTTGTTGAGTATTTTTTTTTGGTGTCTAATCCGCATATATATCACCGTTGCCCTTGATTTTCTTGACTATATATCTCTTAAATGTCAACATGTACACGTGTGATTTAGTTTACGAAGATTTTTCAATTCCGAGAACCTCGATCAGAGAGTAAAAAAGGCGTAAGGTTCACAATGGTGTAAAATTAAAATAAGATATACCGGGCTAGGATTCGAGTTATAGGAACAAGGGCCAAACCAACCACCCAAGAAAGGAATCGTCGAGCGAAAACACTTGACAACCTCCTAGAAGCAGCTTTTCTTCCCAGCAGACCTTTTTCCATCAATTAGGAATCTGATGTCGTCACTAAACACATTCCTTAAATTGTAGGCATTTGTTGACTGTTTTTTTGGGTGCCTAATCCGCATATATATCACCATTGCCCATGATTTTCTTGACTGTATATCTCTTAAATGTCAACATATACACGTGTGATTTAGTTTACGAAGATTTTTCAATTCCGAGAACCTCGATCAGAGAGTAAAAAAGGCGTAAGGTTCACAATGGTGTAAATTTAAAATGGGATATACCGGGCTAGGATTCGAGTTACAGGAACAAGGGCCAAACCAACCACCGAAGAATGGAATCATCGAGCGAAAACACTTGACAACCTCCTAGAAGAAGCTTTTCTTGCCACCAGACCTTTCTCCATTAATTAGGAATCTGATGCCGTCACTAAACACAATCCTTAAATTGTAGCCATTTGTTGAGTTGTTTTTTTGGTGTCTAATCCGCGTATATATCACCATTACCCTTGATTTTCTTGACTGTAAATCTCTTAAATGTCAACATATACACGTGTGATTTAGTTTACGAAGATTTTTCAATTCCGAGAACCTCGATCAGAGAGTAAAAAAGGCGTAAGGTTCACAATGGTGTAAATTTAAAATGGGATATACCGGGCTAGGATTCGAGTTACAGGAAAAATGGCCAAACCAACCACCCAAGAATGGAATCGTCGAGCGAAAACACTTGACAACCTCCTAGAAGTGGTTTTTCTTGCCACCAGACCTTTCTCCATCAATTAGGAATCTGATGCCGTCACTAAACACATTCCTTAAATTGTAGCCATTTGTTGAATGTTTTTTTTTTGTATCTAATCCGCATATATATCACGATTCCGCTTGATTTTCATGATTGTATATATCTTAAATGTCAACGTATACACGTGTGATTTAGTTTACGAAGATTTTTCAATGCCGAGAGCCTCGATCAGAGATTAAAAAAGGCGTAAGGTTCACAATGGTGTAAAATTAAAATGGGATATACCGGGCTAGGATTCGAGTTACAGGAACAACGGCCAAACCAACCACACAAGAATGGAATCGTCGAGCAAAAACACTTGACAACCTCCTAGAAGCACCTTTTCTTGCCACCAGACCTTTCTCCATCAATTAGGAATCTGATGCCGTCACTAAACACATTCCTTAAATTGTAGCCATTTGTTGAGTGTTTTTTTTGCTGTCTAATCCGCATATATATCACCATTGCCCTTGATTTTCTTGACTGTATATCTCTTAAATGTCAACATATACACGTGTGATTTAGTTTACGAAGATTTTTCAATTCCGAGAACCTCGATCAGAGAGTAAAAAAGGCGTAAGGTTCACAATGATGTAAAATTAAAATGAGATATACCGGGCTAGGATTCTAGTTACAGGAACAAGGGCCAAACCAACCATCCAAGAATGGAATCGTCGAGCGAAAACACTTGACAACCTCCTAGAAGCAGCTTTTCTTGCCAGCAGACCTTTTTCCATCAATTAGGAATCTGATGCCGTCACTAAACACATTCCTTAAATTGTAGGCATTTGTTGAGTGTTCTTTTTTTGTATCTAATCCGCATATATATCACCATTGCCCTTGATTTTCTTGACTGTATATCTCTTAAATGTCAACATATACACGTGTGATTTAGTTTACGAATATTTTTCAATGCCGAGAACCTCGATCAGAGAGTAAAAAAGGCGTAAGGTTCACAATGGTGTAAAATTAAAATGGGATATACCGGGCTAGGATTCGAGTTACAGGAACAAGGACCAAACCAACCTCCCAAGAATGGAATCGTCGAGCGAAACACTTGACAACCTCCTAGAAGCAGCTTTTCTTGCCACCAGACCTTCCTTAGTCAATTAGGAATCTGATGCTGTCACTAAACACATTCCTTAAATTGTAGCCATTTGTTGAGTGGTTTTTTTTTTGGTGTCTAATCCGCATATATATCACCATTGCCCTTGATTTTCTTTACTGTATATCTCTTAAATGTCAACATATACACGTGTGATTTTGTTTACGAAGATTTTTCAATGCCGAGAACCTCGATCAGAGAGTAAAAAAGCGTAAGGTTCACAATGGTGTAAAATTAAAATGGGATATACCGGGCTAGGATTCGAGTTACAGGAACAAGGGCCAAACCAACCACCCTAGAATGGAATCATCGAGCGAAAACACTTGACAACGTCCTAGAAGCAGCTTTTCTTGCCACCAGACCTTTCTCCATCAATTAGGAATCTGATGCCGTCACTAAACACATTCCTTAAATTGTAGTCATTTGTTGAGTGTTTTTTTTTGTGTCTAATCCGCATATATATCACCATTAACTTTGATTTTCATGACTGTATATCTCTTAAATGTCAACATATACACGTGTGATTTAGTTTACGAAGTTTTTTCAATGCCAAGAACCTCGATCATAGAGTAAAAAAGGCGTAAGGTTCACAATGGTGTAAAATTAAAATGGGATATACCGGGCTAGGATTCGAGTTATAGGAACAAGGGCGAAACCAACCACCGAAGAATGGAATCGTCGAGCGAAAACACTTGACAACGTCCTAGAAGCTGCTTTTCATGCCCCCAGACCTCTCTCCATCAATTAGGAATCTGATGCCATCACTAAACACATTCCTTAAATTGTAGCCATTTGTTGAGTGTTTTTTTTGTGTGTCTAATCCGCATATATATCACCATTGCCCTTGATTTTCTTGACTGTATATCTCTTAAATGTCAACATATACAGGTGTGATTTAGTTTACGAAGATTTTTCAATGTCGAGAACCTCGATCAGAGAGTAAAAAAGGCGTAAGGTTCACAATGGTGTAAAATGAAAATGGGATATACCGGGCTAGGAGTCGAGTTACAGGAACATGGGCCAAACCTACCACCCAAGAATGGAATCGTCGAGTGAAAACACTTGACAACCTCCTAGAAGCAGCTTTTCTTGCCACCAGACCTTTCTCTATTAATTAGGAATCTGATTTCATCACTAAACACAATCCTTAAATTGTAGCCATTTATTGAGTGTTTTTTTTGTGTCTAATCCGCATATATATCACCATTGCCCTTGATTTTCTTGACTGTATATCTCTTAAATGTCAACATATACACGTATGATTTAGTTTATGAGGATTTTTCAATGCCGAGAACCTCGATCATAGAGTAAAAAAGGCGTAAGGTTCACAATGGTGTAAAATTAAAATGGGAAATACCGGGCTAGGATTCGAGTTACAGAACAAGGGCCAAACCAACCACCCAAGAATGGAATCGTCGAGCGAAAACACTTGACAACCTCCTAGAAGCAGCTTTTCTTGCCACCAGACCTTTCTCCATCAATTAGAAATCTGATGTCGTCACTAAACACATTCCTTAAATTGTAGCCATTTGTTGAGTGTTTTTTTTGTGTCTAATCCGCATATATATCACCATTACCTTTGATTTTCATGACTGTATATCTCTTAAATGTCAACATATACACGTGTGATTTAGTTTACGATGTTTTTTCAATGCCGAGAACCTCGATCATAGAGTAAAAAAGGCGTAAGGTTCACAATGGTGTAAAATTAAAATGGGATATACCGGGCTAGGATTCGAGTTACAGGAACAAGGGCGAAACCAACCACCGAAGAATGGAATCGTCGAGCGAAAACACTTGACAACCTCCTAGAAGCAGTTTTTCATGCCCCCAGACCTCTCCCCATCAATTAGGAATCTGATGCCATCACTAAACACATTCCTTAAATTGTAGCCATTTGTTGAGTGTTTTTTTTTTTGTGTGTCTAATCCGCATATATATCACCATTGCCCTTGATTTTCTTGACTGTATATCTCTTAAATGTCAACATATACAGGTGTGATTAAGTTTACGAAGATTTATCAATGTCGAGAACCTCGATCAGAGACTAAAAAAGACGTAAGGTTCACAATGGTGTAAAATTAAAATAGGATATACCGGGCTAGGATTCGAGTTACAGGAAAATGGGCCAAACGAACCACCCAAGAATGGAATCGACGAGCGAAAACACTTGATAACCTCCTAGAAGCAGCTTTTCTTGCCACCAGACCTTTCTCCATCAATTAGGAATCTGATGCCGTCATTAAACACATTCCTTAAATTGTAGCCATTTGTTGAGTGTTTTTTTTTTGTATCTAATCCGCATATATATCACCATTGCGCTTGATTTTCTTGACTGTATATATCTTAAATGTCAACGTATACACGTGTGATTTAGATTACGAAGATTTTTCAATGCCGAAATCCTCGATCAGGGAGTAAAAAAGGCGCAAGGTTCACAATGGTGAAAAATGAAAATGGGATCTACCGGGCTAGGAGTCGAGTTACAGGAACAAGGGCCAAACCAACCACCCAAGAATGGAATCGTTGAGTGAAAACACATGACAACCTCCTAGAAGCAGCTTTTCTGGCCACCAGACCATTCTCTATCAATTAGGAATCTGATGTCGTCACTAAACACATTCCTTAAATTGTAGCCATTTATTGAGTGTTTTTTTGTGTCTAATCCGCATATATATCACCATTGCCCTTGATTTTCTTGACTGTATATCTCTTAAATGTCAACATATACACGTATGATTTAGTTTATGAAGATTTTTCAATGCCGAGAACCTCGATTAGAGAGTAAAAAAGGCGTAAGGTTCACAATGGTGTAAAATTAAAATGGGATATACCGGGCTAGGATTCGAGTTACAGGAACAAGGGCCAAACCAACCACCCTAGAATGGAATCATCGATCGAAAACACTTAACAACGTCCTAGAAGCAGCTTTTCTTGCCACCAGACCTTTCACCATCAATTAGGAATCCGATGCCGTCACTAAACACATTCCTTAAATTGTAGCCATTTGTTGAGTGTTTTTTTTGTGTGTCTAATCCGCATATATATCACCATTACCTTTGATTTTCATGACTGTATATCTCTTAAATGTCAACATATACACGTGTGATTTAGTTTACAAAGTTTTTTCAATGCCGAGAACCTCGATCATAGAGTAAAAAAGGCGTAAGGTTCACAATGGTGTAAAATTAAAATGGGATATACCGGGCTAGGATTCGAGTTACAGGAACAAGGGCGAAACTAACCACCGAAGAATGGAATCGTCGAGCGAAAACACTTGACAACCTCCTAGAAGCAGCTTTTCATGCCCCCAGACCTCTCTCCATCAATTAGGAATCTGATGCCATCACTAAACACATTCCTTAAATTGTAGCCATTTGTTGAGTGTTTTTTTTTGTGTGTCTAATCCGCATATATATCACCATTGCCCTTGATTTTCTTGACTGTATATCTCTTAAATGTCAACATATACAGGTGTGATTTAGTTTACGAAGATTTTTCAATGTCGAGAACCTCGATCAGAGAGTAAAAAAGGCGTAAGGTTCATAATGGTGTAAAATTAAAATAGGATATACCGGGCTAGGATTCGAGTTACAGGAAAATGGGCCAAACGAACCACCCAAGAATGGAATCGTCGAGCCAAAACACTTGATAACCTCCTAGAAGCAGTTTTTCTTGCCACCAGACCTTTCTCCATCAATTAGGAATCTGATGCCGTCATTAAACACATTTCTTAAATTGTAGCCATTTGTTGAGTGTTTTTTTTGTATCTAATCCGCATATATATCACCATTGAGCTTGATTTTCTTAACTGTATATATCTTAAATGTCAACGTATACACGTGTGATTTAGATTACGAAGATTTTTCAATGCCGAAATCCTCGATCAGGGAGTAAAAAAGGCGTAAGGTTCACAATGGTGTAAAATGAAAATGGGATATACCGGGCTAGGAGTCGAGTTACAGGAACAAGGGCCAAACTAACCACCCAAGAATGGAATCGTCGAGTGAAAACACTTGACAACCTCCTAGAAGCAGCTTTTCTGGCCACCAGACCTTTCTCTATCAATTAGGAATCTGATGTCGTCACTAAACACATTCCTTAAATTTTAACCATTTATTGAGTGTTTTTTTTTTGTGTCTAATCCGCATATATATCACCATTGCCCTTGATTTTCTTGACTGTATATCTCTTAAATGTCAACATATACACGTATGATTTAGTTTATTAAGATTTTTCAATGCCGAGAACCTCGATTAGAGAGTAAAAAAGGCGTAAGGTTCACAATGGTGTAAAATTAAAATGGGATATACCGAACTACGATTCGAGTTACAGGAACAAGGGCCAAACCAACCACCCAAGAATGAAATCGTCGAGCGAAAACACTTGACAACCTCCTAGAATCAGCTTTTCTTGCCACCAGACATTTCTCCATTAATTAGGAATCTGATGCCGTCACTAAACACATTCCTTAAATTGTAGCCAATTGTTGAGTGTTTTTTTTTTTGTCTAATCCGCATATATATCACCATTGCCCTTGATTTTCTTGACTGTATATCTCTTAAATGTCTACATATACACGTGTCATTTACTTTACGAATTTTTTTCAATGACGTGAACCACGATCAGAGAGTAAAAAAGGCGTAAGGTTCACAATGGTGTAAAATTAAAATAGGATATACCGGGCTAGGATTCAAGTTACAGGAACAAGGGCCAAACAAACCACCCAAGAATGGAATCGTCGCGCGAAAACACTTGACAACCTCCTAGAAGTAGCTTTTCTTGCCACTAGACCTTTCACCATCAATTAGGAATCTGATGCCGTCACTAAACAGATTCCTTAAATTATAGCCAATTGTTGAGTTTTTTTTTTTTTTGGTGTCTAATCCGCATATATAACACCATTGCCCTTGATTTTCTTGACTGTATATCTCTTAAATGTCAACATATAAACATGTGATTTAGTTTACGAAGATTTTTCAATGCCGAGAACCTCGATCAGAGAGTAAAAAGGCGTATGGTTCACAATGGTGTAAAATTAAAATGGGATACACCGGGCTAGGATTCAAGTTACAGGAACAAGGGCCAAACAAACCACCCAAGAATGGAATCGTCAAGCGAAAACACTTGACAACCTCCTAGAGGCAGCTTTTTTTGCCACCAGACCTTTCTCCATCAATTAGGAATCTGATGTCGTCACTAAACACATTCCTTAAATTGAAGCCATTTGTTGAGTGTTTTTTTTGGTGTCTAATCCGCACATATATCACCATTGCCCTTGATTTTCTTGACTGTATATATCTCTTAAATGTCAACATATATATGTGTCATTTACTTTACGAATATTTTTCAATGCCGAGAACCTCGATCAGAGGGTAAAAAAGGAGTAAAGTTCACAATGGTGTAAAATTAAAATGGGATATACCGGGCTCGGATTCGAGTTACAGGAACAAGGGCCAAACCAACCACCCAAGAATGGAATCGTTGAGCGAAAACACTTGACAACCTCCTAAAGCAGCTTTTCTTGCCACCAGACCTTTCTCCATCAATTAGGAATCTGATGTCGTCACTAAACATATTCCTTAAATTGTAGCCATTTGTTGAGTGTTTTTTTTGGTGTCTAATCCTCATAAATATCACCATTGCACTTGATTTTCTTGACTGTATATCTCTTAAATGTCAACATGTACATGTGCCATTTACTTTACGAATATTTTTCAATGCCGAGAACCTCGTTCAGAGAGTAAAAAAGGCGTAAGGTTCACAATGGTGTAAAATTAAAATGGGATATACCGGGCTAGGATTCGAGTTACAGGAACAAGGGCCAAACCAACCACCCAAGAATGGAATCGTCGAGCGAAAACACTTGACAACCTCCTAGAAGCAGCTTTTCTTGCCACGAGACATTTCTCCATTAATTAGGAATCTGATGCCGTCACTAAACACATTCCTTAAATTGTAGCCATTTGTTGAGTGTAGTGTTGTTTTTTTTTGTGTATAATCCGCATATATATCACCATTGCCCTTGATTTTTTTGACTGTATATCTCTTAAATATCAACATATACACGTGTGATTTAGTTTACAAAGATTTTTCAATGCCGAGAACCTTGATCAGAGAGTAAAAAAAGCATAAGATTCACAATGGTGTAAAATTCAAATGGGATATACCGAGCTAGGATTCGAGTTACAGGAACAAGGGCCAAACCAACCACCCAAGAATGGAATCGTCGAGCAAAAACACTTGACAACCTACACGAAGCAGCTTTTCTTGCCACCAGACCTTTCTCCATCAATTAGGAATCTAATGTCGTCACTAAACACATTCCTTAAATTGTGGCCATTTGTTGAGTGGTTTTTTTTTTGTGTCTAATCCGCATATATATCACCATTGCCCTTAATTTTCTTGACTGTATATCTCGTAAATGTCAACATATACACATGTCATTTACTTTACGAATTTTTTTCAATGCCGAGAACCACGATCAGAGAGTAAAAAAGGCGTAAGGTTCACAATGGTGTAAAATTAAAATAGGATATACCGGGATAGGATTCAAGTTACAGGAACAAGAGCCAAACAAACCACCCAAGAATGGAATCGTCGAGCGAAAACACTTGACAACCTCCTAGAAGCAGCTTTTCTTGCCACTAGACCTTTCTCCATCAATTAGCAATCTGATGCCGTCACTAAACAGATTCCTTAAATTGTAGCCATTTGTTGAGTGTTTTTTTTTTTTTTGTGTCTTATCCGCATATATAACACCATTGCCCTTGATTGAATATCTCTTAAATGTCAACGTATGCACGTGTGATTTATTTTACGAAGATTTTTCAATGCCGAGAACCTAAATCAGAGAGTAAAAAAGACGAAAGGTGCACAATGGTGTAAAATTAAAATGGGATATACCGGGCTAGTAATCGAGTTACAGGAACAAGGGCCAAACCAACCACCCAAGAATGGAATCGTCCAGCGAAAACACTTGACAACCTCCTTGAAGCAGCTTTTCTTGCCACCATACCTTTCTCCATCAATTAGGAATCTGATGCCGTCACTAAACACATTCCTTAAATTGTAGCCATTTGTTGAGTTTTTTTTTTTTTTTTTGTGTCTAATCTGCATATATAACACCATTGCCCTTGATTTTCTTGACTGTATATCTCTTAAATGTCAACATATACACGTGTGCTTTAGTTTACGAAGATTTTTCAATGCCGAGAACCTCGATCAGAGAGTAAAAAACGTGTAAGGATCACAATGGTGTCAAATTAAAATGGGATATACCGTGCTAGGATTCGAGTTACAAGAACAAGGGCCAAACCAACCACCCAAGAATGGAATCGTCGAGTTAAAACACTTGACAACCTCCTATAAGCATTTTTTCTTACCACCAGACCTTTCTCCATTAATTAGGAATCTGATGCCGTTACTAAACACATTCCTTAAATTGTAGCCATTTGTTGAGTGTTTTGTTTGTGTCTAATCGGCATATATATCACCATTGCCCTTGATTTTTTTGACTGTATATCTCTTAAATGTCAACATATACACAAGTGATTTAGTTTACGAAGATTTTTCAATGCCGAGAACCTCGATCAGAGAGTAAAAAGGCGTAAGGTTCACAATGGTGTAAAATTAAAATGGGATACACCGGGCTAGGATTAAAGTTACAGGAACAAGGGCCAAACAAACCACCCAAGAATGGAATCGTCGAGCGAAAACACTTGACAACCTCCTAGAAGCAGCTTTTCTTGCCACTAGACAATTCTCCATCAATTAGGAATCTGATGCCGTCACTAAAAAGATTCCTTAAATTGTAGCCATTTGTTGAGTGTTTTTTTTTTGTGTCTAATCCGCATATATATCACCATTGCCCTTGATTTTCTTGACTGTACATCTCTTAAATGTCAACATATACACGTGTGATCTAGTTTACGAAGATTTTTCAATGCCGAGAACCTCGATCAGAGAGTAAAAAAGGTGTAAGGTTCACAATGGTGTAAATGTAAAATGGGATATACCGGGCTAGGATTCGAGTTACAGGAAGAAGGGCCAAACGAACCACCGAAGAATGGAATTGTCGAGTGAAAACACTTGACAACCTCCAAGAAGCAGCTTTTCTTGCCACCAGACCTTTCTCTATCAATTAGGAATCTGATGCCGTCACTAAACACATTCATTAAATTGTAGCCATTTGTTGAGTTTTTTTTTGGTGTCTAATCCGCATATATAACACAATTGTCCTTGATTTTCTTAACTGTATATCTCTTAAATGTCAACATATACACGTGTGATTTAGTTTACGAAGATTTTTCAATGCCGAGAACCTCGATCAGAGAGTAAAAAGGGCGTAAGGTTCACAATGGTGTAAAATTAAAATGGGATATACCGGGCTAGTATTCGAGTTACAGTAACAAGGGCCAGAACAACCACCCAAGAATGGAATCGTCGAGCGAAAACACTTGACAACCTCCTAGAAGCAGCTTTTCTTGCCACCAGACCTTTCTTCATCAATTAGGAATCTGATGCGGTCACTAAAAACATTCCTTAAATTGTAGCTATTTGTTAAGTTTTTTTTTTGTGTCTAATCCGCATATATATGACCATTGCCCTTGATTTTCTTGACTGTATATCTTTTAAATGTCAACATATACACATGTCATTTAGTTTACGAAGATTTTTCAATGCCGAGAACTTCGATCAGAGAGTAAAAAAGGCATAAGGTTCACAATAGTGTCAAATTAAAATGGGATATACCGGGCTAGGATTCGAGTTACAGGAACAAGGGCCAAACCAACCACCCAAGAATGGAATCGTCGAGCGAAAACACTTGACAACCTTCTAGAAGCAGCTTTTCTTGCCACCAGACCTTTCTCCATTAATTAGGAATCTGATGCCGTCACTAAACACATTCCTTAAATTGTAGCCATTTGTTGAGTTTTTTTTTTGTGTCTAATCTGCATATATAACACCATTGCCCTTGATTTTCTTGACTGTATATCTCTTAAATGTCAACATATACACGTGTGATTTAGTTTACGAAGATTTTTCAATGTCGAGAACCTCGATCAGAGAGTAAAAACGCGTAAGGATCACAATGGTGTCAAATTAAAATGGGATATACCTAGCTAGGATTCGAGTTACAAGAACAAGGACCAAACCAACCACCCAAGAATGGAATCGTCGAGTTAAAACACTTGACAACCTCCTAGAAGCATTTTTTCTTGCCACCAGACCTTTCTCCATTAATTAGGAATCTGATGCCGTTACTAAACACATTCCTTAAATTGTAGCCATTTGTTGAGTGTTTTGTTTGTGTCTAATCCGCATATATATCACCATTGCCCTAGATTTTTTTGACTGTATATCTCTTAAATGTCAACATATACACATGTGATTTAGTTTACGAAGACTTTTCAATGCCGTGAACGTCGATCAGAGAGTAAAAAGGCGTAAGGTTCACAATGGTGTAAAATTAAAATTGGATGCACCGGGCTAGGATTCAAGTTACAGGAAAAAGGGCCAAACAAACCACCCAAGAATGGAATCGTCGAGCGAAAACACTTGACAACCTCCTAGAAGCAGCTTTTCTTGCCACCAGACCTTTCTCAATCAATTAGGAATCTGATGCCGTCACTAAAAAGATTCCTTAAATTGTAGCCATTTGTTGAGTGTTTTTTTTTTGTGTCTAATCCGCATATATATCACCATTGCCCTTGATTTTCTTGACTGTACATCTCTTAAATGTCAACATATACACGTGCGATTTAGTTTACGAAGATTTTTTAATGCCGAGAACCTCGATCAGAGAGTAAAAAAGGCGTATGGTTCACAATGGTATAAAATTAAAATGGGATATACCGGGCTAGGATTCGAGTTACAGGAACAAGGGCCAAACCAACTACCCAAGAATGGAATCGTCGAGTGAAAACACTTGACAACCTCCTAGAAGCAGCTTTTCTTGCCACCAGACCTTTCTCTATCAATTAGGAATCTGATGCCGTCACTAAACACATTCCTTAAATTGTAGCCATTTGTTGAGTTTTTTTTGTGTCTAATCCGCATATATAACACAATTGCCCTTGATTTTCTTGACTGTATATCTCTTAAATGTCAACATATACACGTGTGATATAGTTTACGAAGATTTTTCAATGCCGAGAACCTCGATCAGATAGTAAAAAAGGCGTAAGGTTCACAATAGTGTAAAATTAAAAAGGGATATATCGGTCTAGTATTTGAGTTACAGGAACAAGGGCCAGACCAACCACCCAAGAATGGAATCGTCGAGCGAAAACACTTGACATCCTCCTAGAAGCAGCTTTTTTTGCCACCAGACCTTTCTCCATCAATTAGGAATCTGATG
The DNA here is from genome assembly GCA_030545235.1 of Helianthus tuberosus. NCBI lineage: Eukaryota > Viridiplantae > Streptophyta > Magnoliopsida > Asterales > Asteraceae > Helianthus > Helianthus tuberosus. The sequence continues at coordinate 50,476,460 of CM060452.1, read as the reverse complement.
CAGTCACTAAACATATTCCTTAAATTGTAGCAATTTGTTAAGTGTTTTTTTTTTGTGTCTAATCCGCATATATATGACCATTGCCCTTGATTTTCTTGACTGTATATCTCTTAAATGTCAACATATACACGTGTCATTTAGTTTACGAAGATTTTTCAATGCCGAGAACTTCGATCAGAGATTAAAAAAGGCGTAAGGTTCACAATGGTGTCAAATTAAAATGGGATATACCGGGCTAGGATTCGAATTACAGGAACAAGGGCCAAACCAACCACCCAAGAATGGAATCGTCGAGGAAAAACACTTGACAACCTCCTAGAAGCAGCTTTTCTTGCCACCAGACCTTTCTCCATTAATTAGGAATCTGATGCCGTTACTAAACATATTCCTTAAATTGTAGCCATTTGTTGAGTTTTTTTTTTGTGTCTAATCCGCATATATAACACCATTGCCCATGATTTTCTTGACTGAATATCTCTTAAATGTCAACGTATAGACGTATGATTTAGTTTACGAAGATTTTTCAATGCCGAGAACCTCGATCAGAGAGTAAAAAAGGCGTAAGGTTCACAATGGTGTAAAATTAAAATGGGATATACCGGGCTAGTATTTGAGTTACAGGAACAAGGGCCAGACCAACCACCCAAGAATGGAATTGTCGAGCGAAAACACTTGACAACCTCCTAGAAGCAGCTTTTTTTGCCACCAGACTTTTTTCCATCAATTAGGAATCTGATGCAGTCACTAAACACATTAATTAAATTGTAGCAATTTGTTAAGTGTTTTTTTTTTGTGTCTAATCCGCATATATATGACCATTGCCCTTGATTTTCTTGACTGTATATCTCTTAAATGTCAACATATACACGTGTCATTTTGTTTACGAAGATTTTCAATGCCGAGAACTTCGATCAGAGAGTAAAAAAGACGTAAGGTTCACAATAGTGTCAAATTAAAATGGGATATACCGGGTTAGGATTCGAGTTACAGGAACAAGAGCCAAACCAACCACCCAAGAATGGAATCGTCGAGCGAAAACACTTGACAACCTCCTAGAAGCAGCTTTTCTTGCCACCAGACCTTTCTCCATTAATTAGGAATCTGATGCCGTTACTTAACACATTCCTTAAATTGTAGCCATTTGTTGAGTGTTTTTTTTTTGTGTCTAATCCGCATATATAACACCATTGCCCTTGATTTTCTTGACTAAATATCTCTTAAATGTCAACGTATAGACGTATGATTTAGTTTACGAAGATTTTTCAATGCCGAGAACCTCGATCAGAGAGTAAAAAAGGCGTAAGGTTCACAATGGTGTAAAATTAAAATGGGATATACCGGGCTAGTAATCGAGTTACAGGAACAAGGGCCAAACCAACCACCCAAGAATGGAATCGTCGAGCGAAAACAGTTGACAACCTCCTAGAAGCAGCTTTTCTTGCCACCAGACCTTTCTCCATCAATTAGGAATCTGATGCCGTCACTAAACACATTCCTTAAATTGTAGCCATTTGTTGAGTGTTATGTTTGTGTCTAATCCGCATATATATCCCCATTTCCCTTGATTTTTTTGACTGTATATCTCTTAAATGTTAACATATACACATGTGATTTAGTTTTCGAAGATTTTTCAATGCCGAGAACCTCGATCAGAGAGTAAAAAGGCGTAAGGTTCACAATGGTGTAAAATTAAAATGGAATATACCGGGCTATTATTTGAGTTACAGGAACAAGGGCCAGACCAACCACCCAAGAATGGAATCGTCGAGCGAAAACACTTGACAACCTCCTAGAAGCACCTTTTTTTGCCACCTGACCTTTCTCCATCAATTAGGAATCTGATGCAGTCACTAAACACATTCCTTAAATTGTAGCAATTTGTTAAGTGTTTTTTTTTGTGTCTAATCCGCATATATATGACCATTGCCCTTGATTTTCTTGACTGTATATCTCTTAAATGTCAACATATACACGTGTCCTTTAGTTTACGAAGATTTTTCAATGCCGAGAACTTCGATCGGAGATTAAAAAAGGCGTAAGGTTCACAATGGTGTCAAATTAAAATGGGATATACCGGGCTAGGATTCGAGTTACAGGAACAAGGGCCAAACCAACCACCCAAGAACGGAATCGTCGAGCAAAAACACTTGACAACATCCTAGAAGCAGCTTTTCTTGCCACCAGACCTTTCTCCATTAATTAGGAATCTGATGCCGTTACTAAACACATTCCTTAAATTGTAGCCATTTGTTGAGTGTTTTTTTTTGTGTCTAATCCGCATATATAACACCATTTCCCTTGATTTTCTTGACTGAATATCTCTTAAATGTCAACGGATACACGTATGATTTAGTTTACGAAGATTTTTCAATGCCGAGAACCTCGATCAGAGAGTAAAAAAGGCGTAAGGTTCACAATGGTGTAAAATTAAAATGGGATGTACCGGGCTAGTATTTGTGTTACAGGAACAAGGTCCAGACCAACCACCCAAGAATGGAATCGTCGAGCGAAAACACTTGACAACCTCCTAGAAGCAGCTTTTTTTGCCACCAGACCTTTCTCCATCAATTAGGAATCTGATGCAGTCACTAAACACATTCCTTAAATTGTAGCAATTTGTTAAGTGTTTTTTTTGTGTCTAATCCGCATATATATCACCATTGCCCTTGATTTTCTTGACTGTATATCTCTTAAATGTCAACATATACACGTGTCCTTTATTTTACGAAGATTTTTCAATGCCGAGAACTTCGATCAGAGATTAAAAAAGGCGTAAGGTTCACAATGGTGTCAAATTAAAATGGGATATACCGGGCTAGGATTCGAGTTACAGGAACAAGGGCCAAACCAACCACCCAAGAATGGAATCGTCGAGCAAAAACACTTGACAACCTCCTAGAAGCAGCTTTTCTTGCCACCAGACCTTTCTCCATTAATTAGGAATCTGATGCCGTTACTAAACACATTCCTTAAATTGTAGCCATTTGTTGAGTGTTTTTTTTTTGTGTCTAATCCGCATATATAACACCATTGCCCTTGATTTTCTTGACTGAATATCTCTTAAATGTCAACGTATACACGAATGATTTAGTTTACGAAGATTTTTCAATGCCGAGAACCTCGATCAGAGAGTAAAAAAGGCGTAATGTTCACAATGGTGTAAAATTAAAATGGGATATACCGGGCTAGTATTTGAGTTACAGTAACAAGGGCCAGACCAACCACCCATGAATGGAATCGTCGAGCGAAAACACTTGACAACCTCCTAGAAGCAGCTTTTTTTGCCACCAGACTTTTCTCCATCAATTAGGAATCTGATGCAGTCACTAAACAAATTCCTTAAATTGTAGCAATTTGTTAAGTGTTTTTTTTTTTGTGTCTAATCCGCATATATATGACCATTGCCCTTGATTTTCTTGACTGTATATCTCTTAAATGTCAACATATACACGTGTCATTTAGTTTACGAAGATTTTTCAATGCCGAGAACTTCGATCAGAGAGTAAAAAAGGCGTAAGGTTCACAATTGTGTCAAATTAAAATGGGATATACCGGGTTAGGATTCGAGTTACAGGAACAAGGGCCAAACCAACCACCCAAGAATGGAATCGTCAAGCGAAAACACTTGACAACCTCCTAGAAGCAGCTTTTCTTGCCACCAGACCTTTCTCCGTTAATTAGGAATCTGATGCCGTTACTAAACACATTCCTTAAATTGTAGCCATTTTTGAGTGTTTTTTTTTGTGTGTCTAATCGGCATATATAACACCATTGCCCATGGTTTTCTTGACTGAATATCTCTTAAATGTCAACATATAGACGTATGATTTAGTTTACGAAGATTTTTCAATGCCGAGAACCTCGATCAGAGAGTAAAAAAAGGCGTAAGGTTCACAATGGTCTAAAATTAAAATGGGATATACCGGGCTAGTAATCGAGTTACAGGAACAAGGGCCAAACCAACCACCCAAGAATGGAATCGTCGAGTGAACACACTTGACAACCTCCTAGAAGCAGCTTTTCTTGCCACCAGACCTTTCTCTCCATCAATTAGGAATCTGATGCCATCACTAAACACATTCCTTAAATTGTAGCCATTTGTTGAGTGTTTTGTTTGTGTCTAATCCGCATATATATCCCCATTTCCCTTGATTTTTTTGACTGTATATCTCTTAAATGTTAACATATACACATGTGATTTAGTTTCCGAAGATTTTTCAATGCCGAGAACCTCGATCAGAGAGTAAAAAGGCGTAAGGTTCACAATGGTGTAAAATTAAAATGGGATACACCGGGCTAGGATTCAAGTTACAGGAACAAGGGCCAAACAAACCACCCAAGAATGGAATCGTCGAGCGAAAACACTTGACAACCTCCTAGAAGCAGCTTTTCTTGCCACCAGACCTTTCTCCATTAATTAGGAATCTGATGCCGTTACTAAACACATTCCTTAAATTGTAGCCATTTGTTGAGTGTTTTTTTTGTGTGTCTAATCCGCATATATAACACCATTGCCCTTCATTTTCTTGACTGTACATCTCTTAAATGTCAACATATACAAGTGTGATTTAGTTTACGAAGATTTTTCAATGCCGAGAACCTCGATCAGAGAGTAAAAAAGGCGTAAGGTTCACAATGGTGTAAAATTAAAATGGGATATACCGGGCTAGTAATCGAGTTAAAGGAACAAGGGCCAAACCAACCACCCAAGAATGGAATCGTCGAGCGAAAACAGTTGACAACCTCCTAGAAGCAGCTTTTCTTGCCACCAGACCTTTCTCCATCAATTAGGAATCTGATGCCGTCACTAAACACATTCCTTAAATTGTAGCCATTTGTTCAGTGTTTTTTTTTGTGTCTAATCTGCATATATATCACCATTTCCCTTGATTTTCTTGACTATATATCTCTTAAATGCCAACATATACACGTGTGATTTAGTTTACAAAGATTTTTCAATGCCGAGAATGTCGATCAGAGAGTAAACAGGCGTAAGGTTCACAATGGTGTAAAATTAAAATGGGATATACCGTGCTAGGATTCGAGTTACAGGAACAAGGGCCAACCCAACCACCCAAAAATGGAATCGTCGAGCGAAAACACTTGACAACCTCCTAGAAGCAGCTTTTCTTGACTCCCGACCTTTCTCCATCAATTAGGAATCTGATGCCGTCACTAAGCACATTCCTTAAATTATAGCCATTTATTGCGTGTTTTTTTTGGTGTCTAGTCCGCATATATATCACCATTTCCCTTGATTTTCTTGACTGTATATCTCTTAAATGTCAACATATACACATCTGATTTAGTTTACGAAGATTTTTCAATGCCGAGAACCTCGTTCAGAGAGTAAAAAAGGCGTAAGGTTCACAATGGTGTAAAATTAAAATGGGATATACCGGGTTAGGATTCAAGTTACAGGAACAAGGGCCAAACCAACCACCCAAGAATAGAATCGTTGAGTGAAAACACTTGACAACCTCCTAGAAGAAGCTTTTCTTGCCACCAGACCTTTCTCTATCAATTAGGAAACTGATGCCGTCACTAAACACCTTCCTTAAATTGTAGCCATTTGTTGAGTTTTTTTTGGTGTCTAATCCGCATATATAACACAATTGCCCTTGATTTTCTTGACTGTATATCTCTTAAATGTCAACATATACACGTGTGATTTAGTTTACGAAGATTTTTCAATGCCGAGAACCTCGATCAGAGAGTAAGAAAGGCGTAAGGTTCACAATGGTGTAAAATTAAAATGGGATATACCGGGCTAGTATTCGAGTTACAGGAAGAAGGGCGGACCAACCACCCAAGAATGGAATCGTCGAGCGAAAACACTTGACAACCTCCTAGAAGCAACTATTCTTGCCACTAGACCTTTCTCCATCAATTAGGAATCTGATGCAGTCACTAAACACATTCCTTAAATTGTAGCAATTTGTTAAGTGTTTTTTTTTGTGTCTAATCCGCATATATATGACCATTGCCCTTGATTTTCTTGACTGTATATCTCTTAAATGTCAACATATACACGTGTCATTTAATTTAGAAAGATTTTTCAATGCCGAGAACTTCGATCAGAGAGTAAAAAAGGCGTAAGGTTCACAATGGTGTCAAATTAAAATGGGATATACCGGGCTAGGATTCGAGTTACAGGAACAAGGGCCAAACCAACCATCCAAGAATGGAATCGTCGAGCGAAAACACTTGACAACCTCCTAGAAGTAGCTTTTCTTGCCACCAGACCTTTCTCCATTAATTAGGAATCTGATGCCGTTACTAAACACATTCCTTAAAATGTAGCCATTTATTGAGTGTTTTTTTTTGTGTCTAATCCGCATATATAACACCATTGCCCTTGATTTTCTTGACTGCATATCTCTTAAATGTCAACGTATATACGTATGATTTAGTTTACGAAGATTTTTCAATGCCGAGAACCTCGATCAGAGAGTAAAAAAGGCGTAAGGTTCACAATGGTGTAAAATTAAAATGGGATATATCGGGCTAGTAATCGAGTTACAGGAACAAGGGCCAAACCAACCACCCAAGAATGGAATCGTCGAGCGAAAACACTTGACAACCTCCTAGAAGCAGCTTTTCTTGCCACCAGACCTTTCTCCATCAATTAGGAATCTGATGCCGTCACTAAACACATTCCTTAAATTGTAGCCATTTGTTGAGTTTTTTTTTTTTTTTTTTTGTGTCTAATCCGCATATATAACGCCATTGCCCTTGATTATCTTGACTGTATACCCTTAAATGTCAACATATACTCGTGTGATTTAGTTTACGAAGATTTTTCAATGCCGAGAACTTCGATCAGAGAGTAAAAAGGCATAAGGTTCACAATGGTGTAAAATTAAAATGGGATATACCGGGCTAGGATTCGAGTTACAGCAAGAAGGGCCAAACCAACCACCCAAGAATGGAATCGTCGAGTGAAAACACTTGACAATCTCCTAGAAGCAGCTTTTCTTGCTAACAGACCTTTCTCTATCAATTAGGAATATGATGCCGTCACTAAACACATTCCTTAAATTGTAGCTATTTGTTGAGTTTTTTTTTGGTGTCTAATCCGCATATATAACACAATTGCCCTTGATTTTCTTGACTGTATATCTCTTAAATGTGAACATATACACGTGAGATTTAGTTTACGAAGATTTTTCATTGTCGAGAACCTCGATCAGAGAGTAAAAAAGGCGTAAGGTTCACAATGGTGTAAAATTAAAATGGAATACACCGGGCTAGGATTCAAGTTACAGGAACAAGGGCCAAACAAACCACCCAAGAATTGAATCGTCGAGCGAAAATACTTGACAACCTCCTAGAAGCAGCTTTTCTTGCCTCTAGACCGTTCTCCATCAATTAGGAATCTGATGCCGTCACTAAAAAGATTCCTTAAATTGTAGCCTTTTGTTAAGTGTTTTTTTTGTCTAATCCGCATATATATCACCATTGCCCTTGATTTTCTTGACTGTACATCTCTTAAATGTCAACATATACACGTGTGATTTAGTTTACGAAGATTTTTCAATGCCGAGAACCTCGATCAGAGAGTAAAAAAGGCATAAGGTTCACAATGGTGTAAAATTAAAATGGGATATACCGGGCTAGGATTCAAGTTACAGCAAGAAGGGCCAAACCAACCACCCAAGAATGGAATCGTCGAGTGAAAACACTTGACAACCTCCTAGAAGCAGCTTTTCTTGCCAACAGACCTTTCTCTATCAATTAGGAATATGATGCCGTCACTAAACACATTCCTTAAATTGTAGCTATTTGTTGAGTTTTTTTTTTGTGTCTAATCGGCATATATAACACAATTGCTCTTGATTTTTTTGACTGTATATCTCTTAAATGTGAACATATACACGTGAGATTTAGTTTACGAAGATTTTTCATTGTCGAGAACCTCGATCAGAGAGTAAAAAAGGCGTAAGGTTCACAATGGTGTAAAATTAAAATGGGATATACCGGGCTAGTATTTGAGTTATAGGAACAAGGGCCAGACCAACCACCCAAGAATGGAATCGTCGAGCGAAAACACTTGACAACCTCCTAGAACCAGCTTTTCTTTCCACCAGACCTTTCTACATCAATTAGGAACCTGATGCAGTCACTAAACACCAGACCTTTCTCCATCAATTAGGGATGCCGTCACGAAATACATTCGTTAAATTGTAGCCCTTTCTTGGGTGTTTTTTTTTGTGTCTAATCCGCATATATATGACCATTGCCCTTGATTTTCTTGACTGCATATCTCTTAAATGTCAACGTATACACGTATGATTTAGTTTACGAAGATTTTTCAATGCCGAGAACCTCGATCAGAGAGTAAAAAAGGCGTAAGTTCACAATGGTGTAAAATTAAAATGGGATATACCGGGTTAGTAATCGAGTTACAGGAACAAGGGCCAAACCAACCACCCAAGAATGGAATCGTCAAGCGAAAACACTTGACAACCTCCTAGAAGCAGCTTTTCTTGCCACCAGACCTTTCTCCATCAATTAGGAATCTGATGCCGTCACTAAACAGATTACTTAAATTGTAGCCATTTGTTGAGTTTTTTTTGGTGTCTAATCCGCATATATAACACCATTGCCCTTGATTTTCTTGACTGTGTATCTCTTAAATGTCAACATATATTCGTGTGATTTAGTTTACGAAGATTTGTCAACGCCGAGAACCTCGATCAGAGAGTAAAAAACGCGTAAGGATCACAATGGTGTCAAATTAAAATGGGATATACCTGGCTAGGATTCGAGTTACAAGAACAAGGGCCAAACCAACCACCCAAGAATGGAATCGTCGAGTTAAAACACTTGACAACCTCTTAGAAGCTGTTTTTCTTGCCACCAGACCTTTCTCCATTAATTAGGATTCGAGTTACAGGAACAAAGGCCAAACCAAACATCCAAGAATGGAATCGTCGAGCGAAAACACTTGACAACCTTCTAGAAGCAGCTTTTCTTGCCACCAGATCTTTCTCTATCAATTAGGAATCTGATGCCGTCACTAAACACATTCCTTAAATTGTAGCCATCTGTTGAGTGTTTTTTTTTTGTGTCCAATCCGCATATATATCACCATTGCCCTTCATTTTCTTGACTGTACATCTCTTAAATGTCAACATATACATGTGTGATTTAGTTTACGAAGATTTTTCAATGCCGAGAACCTCGATCAGAGACTAAAAAAGGCGTGAGGCTCACAATGGTGTAAAATTAAAATGGGATATACCGGGCTAGGATTCGAGTTACAGGAACAAGGGCCAAACCAAACACCCAAGAATGGAATCGTCGAGCGAAAACACTTGACAACCTCCTAAAAGCAGCTTTTCTTGCCACCAGACCTTTCTCCATCAATTAGGAATCTAATGCCGTCACTAAACACATTCCTTAAATTGTAGCCATTTGTTGAGTGTTTTTTTTTGTGTCAAATCTGCATATATATCACCATTTCCCTTGATTTTCTTGACTATATATCTCTTAAATGCCAACATATACACGTGTGATTTAGTTTACAAAGATTTTTCAATGCCGAGAACGTCGATCAGAGAGTAAACAGGCGTAAGGTTCACAATGGTGTAAAATTAAAATGTGAAATATACCGGGCTAGGATTCGAGTTAAAGGAACAAGGGCCAACCCAACCACCCAAAAATGGAATCGTCTAGCGAAAACACTTGACAACTTCCTAGAAGCAGCTTTTCTTGCCACCCGACCTTTCTCCATCAATTAGGAATCTGATGCCGTCACTAAACACATTCCTTAAATTATAGCCATTTGTTGCGTGTTTTTTTTGGTCTCTAGTCCGCATATGTATCACCATTTCCCTTGATTTTCTTGACTGTATATCTCTTAAATGTCAACATATATACACATCTGATTTAGTTTACGAAGATTTTTCAATGCCGAGAACCTCGAACACGTTGACCGACCACACCAGTGAACATCATCATTTTCTTTTATCCAAGAAACTCATTTTTGGTTTTCTATTGTTTTTGAATTTTTGATTTTTCAAAATTAAAGACATAAAGTAAACGACATATTTTTGGATTTTTGATTTTTCCACATGTTTTTGTATTTTCTGAAATTTCTCCCCCTAAAATGCGAAAAGATAAGTAAAAAAGAAAATCTTTTTGGATTTTTGATGCTTAAGAAAATATTTACAAAAACGATCAGCCGACAGAAGTTTACTCGGGTATCACCTTAATGCCATTGACCAAAAGTAGATAATCAAAACGTGATTTATCAAAAGCTTTTGTAAACAGGTCGGCACGTTGGTGATCGGTGGGGACATGAACAACATCGATTAATTTATTGTCAAAACAATCACGTATAAAGTGATATTTAATGTCGATGTGTTTAGTCTTGGAATGCTGCACAGGATTTCTAGTGATCTGTAAGGCAGCATTATTATCAACAAAAATATGAGTAGATAGGAATTCAAAACCGTAGTCGCGCATTTGTTGTTGTATCCAAAGAACTTGGGAGCAACAACTCGAGGCAGCAATGTATTCTGCTTCACATGTTGATGTAGCAATACACGTTTGCTTCTTGCACTGCCACATGACCAGGCGATTTCCTAGGAACTGACATCCTGCTGTTGTCGATTTGCCATCGATTTTGCAACCACCAAAATCAGAATCACTGTATGCAATTAAGTCAAAGCTATCATCCCTAGGGTACCAAAGACCGAGGTCCGGGCAAACCTTCAAATAGCGAAAAATCCTTTTGACAGCTGACAGATGAGAGGCCTTCGGGTTTGCTTGATATCTTGCAAGCAGGCACGTTGGATACATGATGTCAGGCCTCGAAGCGGTGAGATACATGAGAGATCCGATCATGGCGCGATAGTATGAGGAGTTGATGCTTTCACCCTTCAAATCCGGAGTAATCCCGTGATTCTGTGGAAGTGGGGTACCAATGGGCGTTGCATCTGACATTTGGAATCAGCTCAAAATGTCACCAACATATTTAGTCTGATGGATGAATATCCCAGACTCTGTTTGTTGAACTTGTAGGCCCAAAAAGAAATTCATCTCCCCCATAGCGCTCATTTCGAACTTTTCCTGCATAACACGTTCGAATTGCCTGCACAAAGAAACATTAGTAGAACCAAATATTATATCATCAACGTATACCTGCACCAGCAGAAGATCTCCATCTAGTTCTTTGATAAAGAGAGTGCAATCAATAAGACCTTGTCGAAATCCATTCTCCAGAAGATAGTTGGATAAGGTTGCGTACCAAGCCCTAGGTGCTTGATGTAAACCATAAAGAGCTTTGTTGAGCAACCAAACCCGATCGGGGTGAATAGGATCTTCAAAACCTGGAGGTTGTTCGACGTGCACCTCTTCTTGAACTAAACCATGAAGAAAAGCACTTTTGACGTCCATCTGGTAGACTTTGAATCCTTTGAAAGAAGCATAAGCTAAAAAGATCCGAATAGCTTCCAGACGTGCAACAGGAGCATAAACTTCATTGTAGTCGATGCCTTCAATCTGGCGAAATCCCTGAACAACCAATCTTGCCTTGTTGCGAATAACAATTCCACAGTCGTCCTTCTTGCATTTATAAACCCATCGTGTGCCAATTTTCTTGTAATTCTCCGGTTTTTCAACAAGCTTCCAAACACCAAGCTTTTGAAATTGCTGCAGTTCGTCCTGCATGGCTTCAACCCAAGAATTATCCTTTAATGCTTATTTCCAAGATTTCGGTTCTTCTTGTGAAACGTAACACGCAAAGGACCAATCATTTTGAAGACCAGATTCTCTAATGGCTGAATACAAACCAGCACTCTGGTTGTTTCTCAGTTGATTACGCGTCTGCACCCTGCTTTGGACATCTCCAATAATGTTCTGCTGTGGATGGGTATCGTGAATTCTCATTCCCGGATTTTCAAGAACACGAGCATTAACACCCAAATTATTAATATTAGGATCACTAACCAACTCCACACCTGGAATATGTGTAGAAGTGGATGCATTTCCTTCAGCAGTATCAACATTCTGCACATGAGGAGTTTCTAAAGAAGTGCCCTGAACAGTAGCAACTGGAGCTGAAGTACCTTCAGTCGCATCAAGATTTTCATCATCTTCCGATGAGTCATTGTACTCAGTAGCTTCTTCAAATACCTCATTTTAAACTGTGTTGTTAACCGAATTAGAACCTTGTGGGTTAACAATAACAGGTCTAACCAATGGTGAGTCAGCAGCGTTGTCACTATCAAACAACATTCTAGCAGCTGCAGAATCTTCATCAAAGTTTGGCAAATCAAAGGAGTTGAAAAGCCCATCGTAGTCGAACATCCAAGGATCACCCGGAGCCCTAACAGGACTTGTATACCTTTGAACCCTTACTTGACAAGAAAATGATCCTGAATACGTTCCAGAGGATCCTGTAGCAGAAAGAAGAACAAAAAGAAAAGCTGAGAAAGCTGCTGCAACTCAAAAGAAGAAATCAAGAAGATATTTGAGTACTTCTACTCGTCAATCTGTACCTCAGGAGCCTGTTCAAGAAATTCCTGTAGTATCGTCAGCTCCGGAAACTTAATCTGTATCTCCTCAGGTTGTTCCTCAACGAACAATGGCTGCTGCAATTAGAGCAACTATCTCTCAACCCAGTTCTGAACGCCAAGGGATCTTCTCAGAGATGTCTCAAGACGAGAAAAACAACTTCCTATTTTCTCAATACGAAGCGGCTGCTGGTCGAATTCAGAGGCAAACTGATTTCATTAAAATCACGAAGAATGATCAGATCAGTCAATTGGTGGAAATTAACAAGTTGAAGTCCACTGTTGGTCAACAACAAACGGTGATAGAGCGACAACAAGCTGAGATTGATTCACTTAAAGCTGAGAATGCTCGTTTGAAGGCTGCTGACGAAGAGAGAGAGAGAAGTAGCACTTTACTTCAAAAGCTAGCTGAAGATCTTAAAGTAAGATGTGACTACATGAAAGAATGGTACGAGTCACGGAATACAAAGATACAAGATGGAGTTAAGACGCTAACTGCTGGCTATGAGTTTCTTCGCCACAAGGTTGTTACTATGTGGGATTATCATTGTAAGCAAGAAGAAGTACTGAAGAAAAGGGATGATGATCCTGAAGATCAAGGGAATCCTGACACTTCTGGTACATCACAGCAGCCACCAGCCGCTACATCTTCTGCAATCGTTGCAGTACAACCGCCAGTGGTCGAATCTACTCAGGGAACCTCTTCTGGAACAGTTCAACAGATCGAAGGTTCCTTTTCTGTTCCAAGCAGTGCTGATATTGCTTTACAGGCTATTCATCCAGTCACGGGAGAATTACTTGAAGAAGGAGAGATTATAGAGGATCTTTCTCATGAGCAATTGCTTGCTCTACATGCTATGAGAGAGATAGATGATGCTGAGATAGATAAAATGCCAACTGAGCCTGAAACAACAAATGTTGAAGATATCGAAGAAATCGTGTTTGAAGGGAACGAGAAAAAGTCTTCATATGTTCGACAAGATGGGACTGAATTCGCGCCGTTCGATGAAGATTGGTTTCAAGAGAATGTGGACATCATAGACGAGCATCTAAAGAACCGTGATTCTTCCGAAAATGCAACAGATACGTTCTCTGAATGGCGAAAACAGTTTCTATCCAAGGCTACTAAACCTGTGCCGGAAGTCGCTCAAGTCGACTACTTACAGTTTGAGAAGGCAAAACCGAGTGGCAAAATTCTCTGTTGGATGTTTGTACAGGAAATTCACTGCGTCGCCATCAAAAGGGAATTTGGAATTCAATACTTCCGGTCGTTGCTGAGCATATTATCTTTGCCTTTTTATGATGTGGCAGCATTGACGAAGATAGATCTTATAAATCGCTCAAGATTTGAAGGCGCAACTTTATTCGAGCGACTTATAAAGATGAACAAGAAGTCAGGCTGGAAGGATGAATCATACAAGCCACAGTTCCCCATCTATCAACAAATCAAGTTTACTCTCGATCCGGCAACAAACACTGGCAGATACAAGCTTGTTTATCAGCCACCAAGAGTCGTAGATAGAATCCCATTAATGCCAATGCAGCAGGATTTTCTTGAAGATATGGCATTATGGTGCTACGACTCCGACACTCATGAAGCCGTGATTGTGTTTAGAGGTGATCGTGCAAATTACCGGATGTTGGATCCGATGTGGATCGTCAACATGTCCGAGGCTGACATCAACAGATTATATCGTCACGACATTTTCTATGAAGATCAGGACGCACGTCAAGCTTTGAAATTTCAGCGCGTCGCATGTTTCTGCTTCTACCGGGGAATTCACGCGGGGAGTTCCTGGTCCGAACAGCATTGATTGAAGATTGGAAGACCGAAGACGAGTAACAGACAAGGGGGAGTTTGTTGGTGCACCTTTTTGTGTCTGTAACTAGTCTTACTTATCGTTGTATTTTGTACGGTCTTTAAACGTTTATCGAGTATGTATTTGCTGTCGACCAAGTCGGATATCCTCCTATCCACTTGTGTCTGACCTATTTGTCTCCGTTTGATATGTAATGTTATACGTACAATGCATGTTGAATGAAAGGGTATAATGGTCATTATGTTAATGTGTATATGTTGCTGTCTGTTTGCAGCAAACAGCACAACTGATGCAGCCTTCGACGAAACAGATCTGTTTCGTCGAACACCTCACGATGAAACAAAACAACTGTTAATTGATCTTGTTTCGTCGACATCAATGACGAAACAGACTTGTTTCATCGTCTGATTGGGCTGCTTCAGGCCCAATGTGTGGGCCCATATGTTGTTTCGTCGACCCACCTTGTGTTTCGTCGAGACTTGGGACCAGGGACTATATAAACACTGTCTGTTTACACTTTGAAACCAGATGAGAAAATACCCTTAAAGAAACTCTGTCAAAACTGTGTACGTATCAGTTTGTTCTTGGTTCTAATCCCATTTGATCAATAGATTGCGTTTCATTGATTATACCTCGTGTGTTTTACTGTTTTATTAACATGGTTTGATTTGCACCGTCACGGGGATTCCGCACCCGTTATCGTGTTTGTTATAAACAAGGATAGGTTTTCGTTATCGATCCTCACCGGAAAAACAGGACCTACAGGAACAAGGGCCAAACCAACCACCCAAGAATGGAATCGTCGAGCGAAAACACTTGACAACCTCCTAGAAGCAGCTTTTCTTGCCACCAGACCTTTCTCCATCAATTAGGAATCTGATTCCGTCACTAAACACATTCCTTAAATTGTAGTCATTTGTTGAGTGTTTTTTTTTTGTTTCTAATCCGCATATATATCACCATTGCCCTTGATTTTCTTGACTGTATATCTCTTAAATGTCAACATATAAACGTGTGATTTAGTTTACAAAGATTTTTCAATGCCGAGAACCTCGATCAGAGAGTAAAAAAGGCGTAAGGTTCACAATGGTGTAAAATTAAAATGTGATATACCGGGTTAGGATTCGAGTTACAGGAACAAGTGCCAAACCAACCACCCAAGAATGGAATCGTCGAGCGAAAACACTTAACAACCTCCTAGAAGCAGCTTTTCTTGCCACCAGACATTTCTCCATCAATTAGGAATCTGATGTCGTTACTAAACACATTCCTTAAATTGTAGTCATTTGTTAAGTGTTTTTTTTTGTGTCTAATCCGCATATATATCACAATTTCCCTTGATTTTCTTGACTGTATATCTCTTAAATGTCAACATATAAACGTGTGATTTAGTTTAAGAAGATTTTTCAATGTCGAGAACCTTGATCAGAGAGTAAAAAAGGCGTAGGGTTCACAATGGTGTAAAATTAAAATGGGATATACCGGGCTAGGATTCGAGTTACAGGAACAAGGGCCAAACCAACCACCCAAGAATGGAATCGTCGAGCGAAAACACTTGACAACCTTCTAGAAGCAGCTTTTCTTGCCACCAGACCTTTCTCCATCAATTTGGAATCTGATGCCATCACTAAACATATTCCTTAAATTGTAGCCGTTTGTTGAGTGTTTTTTTTTTGTGTCTAATCTACATATATATCACCATTGCCCTTGATTTTCTTGACTGTGTATCTCTTAAATGTCAACATATACACGTGTGATTTAGTTTACGAAGATTTTTCAATGCCGACACTACAAGAAAACTGGGTTTTTAGTACGCGCAAAAGCGTTCTAAAATGCAATTTTATAGGAACTTTCATTTAATAGGACCAACGGTAAAAGAGTTTCATGTAAAGGGGTCGTAATAAGTCCCGGAACTAAAAAAGCGTCCTAACATCTCAAATAAAATTATGAAACCAATTTTATGGTCGCGTAATATGTCTTTGAATAGCCAAAATAGTGTCCTAATAAAAACATATTAGGACACTTTTATGATGTTCTAACATGTGCTTATATACTTTTAATCTTTTGAAACACTTACAAGCGTCCTTGTAAATTAATTGATAGGACCCTTATGATGTAACATTATAGCTAATTTAGTACCAAGAAAAGGGTCCTAATATACCAAATAAGATTATGAAACCAATTTTATGGTCGCATAATATGTCTATAGACAACTTAAATAGTGTCCTAAAAAGAATATATTAGGACACTTTTACAATGTTCTAATATGTGATTACCTACTTTTAATCTTTTGATACACATATAAGTGTCCTTAAAAATCAATTTATAGGACCCTTATGATGTAACGTTATAGCTACTTTAATATCAAGAAGATGGTCCTAATATTCCAAATAAGATTATAAAATCAATTTTATAAGAAGACCATTGACATATAACATCCTAATAGTTATTGTATAACATCAATTAATGAAAGAAATAAAACTTCATTATATTTCAAATAAGCATGTTCATAACAAAAACACTAACCATAATAAGTTATAACGTTATCTAACATAACGTCTTAACATTTAACAAAGAAATTAAAAGCAATTAAAGAAATAAGAAGCATAAAATCTTGAGTCATCATGCGTCCTCAATCCTCATGGACTACCTACAAATAAACCGTCCATGTATAAGCATTAAGTTCCACGATATTAAAATTATTTGTATCACAAGTTTAAAAAATACATACCGAGATGAATGGATAGAGTCATGCGATAGATACACCAATACAATCTTGAATTGTAGAAAATAAACCATATGGTCTTACCAAGTTTTCATCTTTTTTTATTTGTACATGAACGTTTACCTCACACCATTCTGGTCCAATCTCTGTACCACCAACTAAATAATTTAGGTCCAAGTTCTGGACCCTTCCTCTTGCTACAGTCTCGGTAGAGTTTAGAATGCTTTTGAGGAAAACTTCATCTCCGACCTAGATTTTAGTTTTCAACAGGAATTTATTAAACTCTAGTCATAATAGTACAAAAAATCATTTTACAAAAAAAATTAATAAAGTTTTACACTAGCAGACTAACATTTTTTTATAGAAAAACTAAGGAAAATAGTTTTTAATAATCCCACGTTCCAACCCATTTCTCTTCCCTTGGGCCTAGATTGCCAGGCATAATTTTACTAACTTAGTTTATTTATAAGACGGGTTAATAAACAAACTATGATATATTGTTGATATGGGTGGCAAAGTGGGTAAGTTAGGTGGGTTTGGGTAATGAGTCAAGATGGGTTTAGGTTAAGATTGGTTTGGGTCAAGATAGGTATATTAAAAAAAAGGTTAGGATGGGCTAGGGTCAGGATGAGTTTGAGTAAAGATGGGTTCGGGTTAGGATGGGATGACAAAAATATATATTAATAATAAAAACGGAAAAAATAATAAAATATATAAATAAAAAAAATAATTAAAAAGGAAAAAAAATCAAAAATCAAAAGAATAAAAGTTAAAAAAATTAAAAATATTAAAAACCATAAAAAACAAAAATAAGAAGAAATAAAAATAAAACAAGTAGACCATAAAGTCCATGTTCAAGGACAAGAATGGAGCTACATTAAGTTCAATTTTGACAAAGAATTAAAAGCTAACACTTTCAGCCATGAGACATGAGATAACCTCTGAATACCGTATATGCCAAACATACTCACAAGAGGCATATAGCCAGCATGGTTACTTTCACAATGAAGCTAATGAACTTGTTATAGGTTTGTCACTAAAATTTAAAAGCTGCTATCGGGGGCTATCACAAGAAATTTTTTGTGCAAGCTATATGGGTCTTCATAGTTGATAATGTCCATATAGTGGAAGCATTTTCACTACACATATTCTTTTTGTATGACATCATACATCTTTTTGTAAATGGTAGACATGTATATATCAGAGGGGTGACATAACATAATTTCAAAGGAAGAGCAGCAGGAATTCAGCAACGGTTAAAAATTAAGATGGGAGGCCAGGAGATGAGATGTTCACTAGGTCAAAACTCAGATTGGGAACTTAACGGTACAAAACTAACCCCAATAAATTTACATTAAGCTCAATCTTATGGTCGGTTTTCATCACAAACTAAACCACTTGTTATAGTTTCAAATAATATAAAAAACGGACTGCAAAACCACATTGGGGACGATTTCACGGTTGTAAACCAAACCATGAACTCCCCTAAATCAATTACTAATATAAACATGCTTTCGTTCCTCCGATACAAATATAAATCAACTATATACCAAACATGTAAATCACTACCAACACTGATTAAGTAATGCTTTGAAATGGGTTGTTAGATTTATAAGAAACATTTTGTCAAACAGTTTGGTGTGCAAACCCCATACTTCAAGAACTAACACATCTTCTCATGGAAATTTCAAAGTTATCAATCCCCATTCATGTTCAATAATTATTTTAGGAAAAATTACAAGTTTTGTCCTTTATCTTTATACCACTTTTCAGGCGGTGTCCTTTTTAACGAATGTTGACAGACGGTATCCTTTACTAGGTATTTTGTTGCAAGTTTAGTCCTTTACACCCAACCCAGTTAAAAAACCATGTTAATTGTTGGGTGTAAAGGACTAAACTTGCAACAAAATACCTAGATAAAGGACTAAACTTGCAACAAAATACCTAGTAAAGGACACCGCCTTTCAACAATTAACAGGGTTTTTTAACTGGGTTGGGTGTAAAGGACTAAACTTGCAACAAAATACCTAGTAAAGGACACCGTCTGTCAACATTCGTTAAAAAGGACACCGTCTGAAAAGTGGTATAAAGATAAAGGACAAAACTTGTAATTTTTCCATTATTTTATAATGGGGAAGAAGATTGGGGACTAGGGTTTCATAGATTAGTAACAGATGAAATTTATACGATTTAAACCCTAGGTTAACATAAACATTTCATATAAGATTGACCAGAAGCAGGATATCTAGATGCGCAATTACCTCATGGTGATTGAAGAGGATACGGTGGCGATGGACGGAGGAAGGTGGATCTTGCAAGATCGGATACGATTTTCCGGCAGATGATGAGATCGTGAATAGGTTTTCAGAAACTCTCCGCCATTCAATTGATGATGCAATTAGGAAACTGGACGAGACGATGTTTTGTACCGATTTACAAGTGTTTCAATTTGGTCCCTACTCTATAATATTATTCAGAATACTCCCCTGATTTATAACATCCATTGCTTGGAAACAACAATAACTTCAGCTACACCTAGGGCTGCAAACGAACTGAACGAACACGAACAAGACTTTGTTCTTGTTCGTTTGTTAAGAAATATATGTGTTCCCGAACACTTATCGAACAGGATTTTATGTTCGTGTTCGTTTGTTAAGGAAATGAACTTGTTCGCATTCGTTTGTTAATTTTAGGCAACGAACAAAAACGAACGTTGATGAACACAAATGAGCACAAACTAATGTTCATGAACATAGATGGAAACAAATGAACACAAACAATCGTTCATAAAAATAAATATAAAAACTAAAAGCATTAATGAAATATCGAACACTAACGAATACGTTTCTGAACGTTCACGAACATAAACGAACGAACACGACCTCTGTTCATGTTTGTTCATTTAACTAAACGAACGAAATTCCTTGTTCGTGTTCGTTTGTTTAATAAACAAACAAATACAAGCGAACTTCCCGTCGAACGGTTCACGAACTACTCGCCGAACGTTTGGTTCATTTGCAGCCCTAGCCGCACCTAGTAAATCGACACGTTATCCACACCACCACCACTAGCCGCACCTAGTTATGTTATAATAGAACTCTAGCGAATAAGCGTCCTATAAAACTGATGTTTTATGACTCAAATATCAGGTGTCATATTACAGTGTATTATAATAACACCACAATGATTAAGCGTCCTATAAAGGGTAAATTTATAAGACCCAAGTGTCAAGTGTGTTTTTAAGTTATATTATAATAAAACTCTAACGAATAAGCATCATATAAAACTAATGTTTTATGACTCAAATATCAAGTGTCATATTACGGTGTATTATAATAACACCACAATGATTAAGCGTCCTATAAAGTTTAAAGTTATAAGACCCAAGTGTCAAGTGTCCTATTAAGTTAAGTTCTAATATGACTTCGACCAGAAAGGGTCCTATAACACTGAACATGTATGACTTAACTACAACGTGTCCTATTAAGTTATGTTATAATAGGACCCCAAATGATCAACTGTCCTAATACAGTACCACATAACGGGACATTAACAATTAAATGTCTTATAAAGTACTTTATAAGGATCTACATTTTAAGTGTCCTATTAAATTATATGATAATAGGACCCCAAAAAATCATCCGTCCTATTAAATAGTTTTTTAGGACACCGGTTTAGTAGAGTATACTATAAAAGGACCCCAAAAGTTCATTAGTCCTATTAAATAGTTTTTTAGGACCCTCTTTAACAAACGTCCCACAGAAAAGGTCCTAAAAAGCCATTTTTGTTGTAGTGCGAGAACCTCGATCAGAGAGTAAAAAAAGGGGTAAGGTTCACAATGGTGTAAAATTAAAATGGGATATACCGGGCTAGGATTCGAGTTACAGGAACAAGTGCCAAACCAACCACCCAAGAATGGAATCGTCGAGCGAAAACACTTGACAACCTCCTAGAAGCAGCTTTTCTTGCCACCAGAGCTTTCTCCATCAATTAGGAATCTGATGCCGTCACTAAACATATTCCTTAAATTGTAGCCGTTTGTTGAGTGTTTTTTTTTGTGTCTAATCCGCATATATATCACCATTACCCTTGATTTTCTTGATTGTATATCTCTTAAATGTCAACATATACACGTGTGATTTAGTTTACGAAGATTTTTCAATGCCAAAAACCTCGATCAGAGAGTAAAAAAGGCGTAAGGTTCACAATGGTGTAAAATTAAAATGGGATATACCGGGCTAGGATTCAAGTTAGAGGAACAAGGGCCAAACCAACCACCCAAGAATGGAATCGTCGAGCGAAAACATTTGACAACCTCCTAGAAGCAGCTTTTCTTGCCACCAGACCTTTCTCCATCAATTAGGAATCTGATTCCGTCACTAAACAAATTCCTTAAATTGTAGCCATTTGTTGAGTGTTTTTTTTTTGTGTCTAATCCGCATATATATCACCATTGCCCTTGATTTTCTTGACTGTATATCTCTTAAATATCAAGATATACACGTGTGATTCAGTTTACGAAGATTTTTCAATGCCGAGAACCTCGATCAGAGAGTAAAAAAGGCGTAAGGTTCACAATGGTGTAAAATTAAAATGTGATATACCGGGCTAGGATTCGAGTTACAGGAACAAGTGCCAAACCAACCACCCAAGAATGGAATCGTCGAGCGAAAACACTTGACAACCTCCTAGAAGCAGCTTTTCTTTCCACCAGACCTTTCTCCATCAATTAGGAATCTGATGTCGTTACTAAACATATTCCATAAATTGTAGCCATTTGTTGAGTATTTTTTTTTTTGTGTCTAATCCGCATATATATCACCATTGCCCTTGATTTTCTTGACTGTATATCTCTTAAATGTCAACATATACACGTGTAATTTAGTTTACGAACATTTTTCAATGCCAAGAACCTCGATCAGAGAGTAAAAAAGGCGTAAGCTTCACAATGGTGTAAAATTAAAATGGGATATACCGGGCTAGGATTCGAGTTACAGGAACAAGTGCCAAACCAACCACCCAAGAATGGAATCGTCGAGCGAAAACACTTGACAACCTCCTAGAAGCAGCTTTTCTTGCCACCAGAGCTTTCTCCATCAATTAGGAATCGGATGCCGTCACTAAACATATTCCTTAAATTGTAGCCGTTTGTTGAGTGTTTTTTTTTGTGTCTAATCCGCATATATATCACCATTACCCTTGATTTTCTTGACTGTATATCTCTTAAATGTCAACATATACACGTGTAATTTAGTTTACGAAGATTTTTCAATGCCGAGAACCTCGATCAGAGAATAAAAAAAGGGTAAGGTTCACAATGGTGTAAAATTAAAATGAGATATACCAGGCTAGTATTCGAGTTACAGGAACAAGGGCCAAACAAACCACCCAAAAATGGAATCGTCGAACAAAAATACTTGACAACCTCCTAGAAACAGCTTTTCTTTCCACCAGACCTTTCTCCATCAATTAGGAATCTGATGCCGTTACTAAACATATTCCATAAATTGTAGCCATTTGTTGAGTTTTTTTTTTGTGTCTAATCCGCATATATATCACCATTGCCCTTGATTTTCTTGACTGTATATCTCTTAAATGTTAACATATACACGTGTGATTTAGTTGACGAAGATTTTTCAATGCCGAGAACCTCGATCAGAGAGTAAAAAAGGCGTAAGGTTCACAATGGTGTAAAAATAAAATGGGATATACCGGGCTAGGATTCAAGTTACAGGAACAAGGACCAAACCAACCATCCAAGAATGGAATCGTCGAGCGAAAACACTTCACAACCTCCTAGAAGCAGGTTTTCTTGCCACCAGACCTTTCTCCATCAATTAGGAATCTGATGCCGTCACTAAACACATTCCTTAAATTGTAGCCATTTGTTGAGTGTTTTTTTTTTGTGTCTAATCCGCATATATATCACCATTGCCCTTGATTTTCTTGACTGTATATCTCTTAAATGTCAACATATACACGTGTGATTTAGTTTACGAAAATGTTTCAACGCCGAGAACCTCGATCAGAGAGTAAAAAAGACGTAAGGTTCACATTTGTGTAAAATTAAAATGGGATATACCGGGCTAGGATTCGAGTTACAGGAACAAGGGCCAAACAAACCACCCAAAAATGGAATCGTCGAGCGAAAACACTTGACAACCTCCTAGAAGCAGCTTTTCTTGCCACCAGAACTTTCTCCATCAATTAAGAATCTGATGCCGTCACTAAACATATTCCTTAAATTGTAGCCGTTTGTTGAGTGTTTTTTTTTTTTGTGTCTAATCCGCATATATATCACAATTACCCTTGATTTTCTTGACTGTATATCTCTTAAATGTCAACATATACACGTGTAATTTAGTTTACGAAGATTTTTCAATGCCGAGAACCTCGATCAGAGAATAAAAAAAGGGTAAGGTTCACAATGGTGTAAAATTAAAATGAGATATACCAGGCTAGTATTCGAGTTACAGGAACAAGGGCCAAACAAACCACCCAAAAATGGAATCGTCGAACAAAAATACTTGACAACCTCCTAGAAACAGCTTTTCTTTCCACCAGACCTTTCTCCATCAATTAGGAATCTGATGCCGTTACTAAACATATTCCATAAATTGTAGCCATTTGTTGAGTTTTTTTTTTGTCTAATCCGCATGTATATCACCATTGCCCTTGATTTTCTTGACTGTATATCTCTTAAATGTTAACATATACACGTGTGATTTAGTTGACGAAGATTTTTCAATGCCGAGAACCTCGATCAGAGAGTAAAAAAGGCGTAAGGTTCACAATGGTGTAAAATTAAAATGGGATATACCGGGCTACGATTCGAGTTACAGGAACAAGGGGCAAACCAACAACCCAAGAATGGAATCGTCGAGCGAAAATACTTGACAACCTCCTAGAAGCAGCTTTTCTTGCCACCAGACCTTTCTCCATCAATTTGGAATCTGATGCCGTCACTAAACATAATCCTTAAATTGTAGCCGTTTGTTGAGTGTTTTTTGTTGGTGTCAAATCTACATATATATCGCCATTGCCCTTGATTTTCTTGACTGTATATCACTTAAATGTCAACATATAAACGTGTGATTTAGTTTAAGAAGATTTTTCAATTCCGTGAACCTCGATCAGAGAGTAAAAAAGGCGTAAGGTTCACAATGGTGTAAAATTAAAATGGGATATACCGGGCTAGGATTCGAGTTACAGGAACAAGGGCCAAACCAACCACCCAATAATGGAATCGTCGAGCGAAAATACTTGACAACCTCCTAGAAGCAGCTTTTCTTGCCACCAGACCTTTCTTCATCAACTAGGAATCTGATTCCGTCACTAAACACATTCCTTAAATTGTAGCCATTTGTTGAGTGTTTTTTTTTGTGTCAAATCCGCATATATATCACCATTACCCTTGATTTTCTTGACTGTATATCTCTTAAATGTCAACATATACACGTGTGATTTAGTTTACGAAGATTTTTCAATGCCAAGAACCTCGATCAGAGAGTAAAAAAGGCGTAAGGTTAACAATGGTGTAAAATTAAAATGGGATATACCGGGCTAGTATTCGAGTTACAGGAACAAGTGCCAAACCAACCACCCAAGAATGGAATCGTCGAGCGAAAACACTTAACAACCTCCTAGAAGCTGCTTTTCTTGCCACCAGATCTTTCTCCATCAATTTGGAATCTGATGCCGTCATTAAACACATTCCTTAAGTTGTAGCCATTTGTTGAGTGTTTTTTTTGTCTAATCCGCATGTATATCACCATTGCCCTTGATTTTCTTGACTGTATATCTCTTAAATGTTAACATATACACGTGTGATTTAGTTGACGAAGATTTTTCAATGCCGAGTACCTCGATCAGAGAGTAAAAAAGGCGTAAGGTTCACAATGGTGTAAAATTAAAATGGGATATACCGGGCTAGGATTCGAGTTACAGGAACAAGGGCCAAACCATCCACCCAAGAATAGAATCGTCGAGCGAAAACACTTCACAACCTCCTAGAAGCAGGTTTTCTTGCCACCAGACCTTTCTCCATCAATTAGGAATCTGATGCCGTCACTAAACACATTCCTTAAATTGTAGCCATTTGTTGAGTGTTTTTTTTTTGTCTAATCCGCATATATATCACCATTGCCCTTGATTTTCTTGACTGTATATCTCTTAAATGTCAACATATACACGTGTGATTTAGTTTACGAAATTTTTTCAATGCCGAGAACCTCGATCAGAGAGTAAAAAAGACGTAAGGTTCACATTTGTGTAAAATTAAAATGGGATATACCGGGCTAGGATTCGAGTTACAGGAACAAGGGCCAAACAAACCACCCAAAAATGGAATCGTCGAACAAAAATACTTGACAACCTCCTAGAAACAGCTTTTCTTTCCACCAGAACTTTCTCCATCAATTAAGAATCTGATGCCGTTACTAAACATATTCCATAAATTGTAGCCATTTGTTGAGTATTTTTTTTGTGTCTAATCCGCATATATATCACCATTGCCCATGATTTTCTTGACTGTATATCTCTTAAATGTCAACATATAAACATGTGATTTAGTTTAAGAAGATTTTTCAATGCCGAGAACCTCGATCAGAGAGTAAAAAAGGCGTAAGGTTCACAATGGTGTAAAAATAAAATGGGATATACCGGGCTAGGATTCGAGTTACAGGAACAAGGACCAAACCAACCATCCAAGAATGGAATCGTTGAGCGAAAATACTTGACAACCTCCTAGAAGCAACTTTTCTTGCCACCAGACCTTTCTCCATCAATTTGTAATCTGATGCCGTCACTAAACATATTCCTTAAATAGTAGCCGTTTGTTGAGTGTTTTTTTTGGTGTCTAATCTGCATATATATCACCATTGCTCTTGATTTTCTTGACTGTATATCTCTTAAATGTCAACATATACACGTGTAATTTAGTTTACGAAGATTTTTCAATGCCGAGAACCTCGATCAGAGAGTAAAAAAGGCGTAAGGTTCACAATGGTGTAAAATTAAAATGGGATATACCGGGCTAGGATTCAAGTTACAGGAACAAGGGCCAAACCAACAACCCAAGAATGGAATCGTCGAGCGAAAATACTTGACAACCTCCTAGAAGCAGCTTTTCTTGCCACCAGACCTTTCTCCATCAATTTGGAATCTGATGCCGTCACTAAACATAATCCTTAAATTGTAGCCGTTTGTTGAGTGTTTTTTGTTGGTGTCAAATCTACATATATATCGCCATTGCCCTTGATTTTCTTGACTGTATATCACTTAAATGTCAACATATAAACGTGTGATTTAGTTTAAGAAGATTTTTCAATTCCGTGAACCTCGATCAGAGAGTAAAAAAGGCGTAAGGTTCACAATGGTGTAAAATTAAAATGGGATATACCGGGCTAGGATTCGAGTTACAGGAACAAGGGCCAAACCAACCACCCAATAATGGAATCGTCGAGCGAAAATACTTGACAACCTCCTAGAAGCAGCTTTTCTTGCCACCAGACCTTTCTTCATCAACTAGGAATCTGATTCCGTCACTAAACACATTCCTTAAATTGTAGCCATTTGTTGAGTGTTTTTTTTTGTGTCAAATCCGCATATATATCACCATTACCCTTGATTTTCTTGACTGTATATCTCTTAAATGTCAACATATACACGTGTGATTTAGTTTACGAAGATTTTTCAATGCCAAGAACCTCGATCAGAGAGTAGAAAAGGCGTAAGGTTAACAATGGTGTAAAATTAAAATGGGATATACCGGGCTAGTATTCGAGTTACAGGAACAAGTGCCAAACCAACCACCCAAGAATGGAATCGTCGAGCGAAAACACTTAACAACCTCCTAGAAGCTGCTTTTCTTGCCACCAGATCTTTCTCCATCAATTTGGAATCTGATGCCGTCATTAAACACATTCCTTAAGTTGTAGCCATTTGTTGAGTGTTTTTTTTGTCTAATCCGCATGTATATCACCATTGCCCTTGATTTTCTTGACTGTATATCTCTTAAATGTTAACATATACACGTGTGATTTAGTTGACGAAGATTTTTCAATGCCGAGTACCTCGATCAGAGAGTAAAAAAGGCGTAAGGTTCACAATGGTGTAAAATTAAAATGGGATATACCGGGCTAGGATTCGAGTTACAGGAACAAGGGCCAAACCATCCACCCAAGAATAGAATCGTCGAGCGAAAACACTTCACAACCTCCTAGAAGCAGGTTTTCTTGCCACCAGACCTTTCTCCATCAATTAGGAATCTGATGCCGTCACTAAACACTTTCCTTAAATTGTAGCCATTTGTTGAGTGTTTTTTTTTTTGTGTCTAATCCGCATATATATCACCATTGCCCTTGATTTTCTTGACTGTATATCTCTTAAATGTCAACATATACACGTGTGATTTAGTTTACGAAAATGTTTCAACGCCGAGAACCTCGATCAGAGAGTAAAAAAGGCCTAAGGTTCACAATGGTGTAAAATTAAAATGGGATATACCGGGCTAGGATTCAAGTTACAGGAACAAGGGCCAAACCAACAACCCAAGAATGGAATCGTCGAGCGAAAATACTTGACAACCTCCTAGAAGCAGCTTTTCTTGCCACCAAAGCTTTCTCCATCAATTAAGAATCTGATGCCGTCACTAAACATATTCCTTAAATTGTAGCCGTTTGTTGAGTGTTTTTTTTTTGTGTCTAATCCGCATATATATCACCATTACCCTTGATTTTCTTGATTGTATATCTCTTAAATGTCAACATATACACGTGTGATTTAGTTTACGAAGATTTTTCAATGCCAAAAACCTCGATCAGAGAGTAAAATAGGCGTAAGGTTCACAATGGTGTAAAATTAAAATGGGATATACCGGGCTAGGATTCAAGTTAGAGGAACAAGGGCCAAACCAACCACCCAAGAATGGAATCTTCGAGCGAAAACATTTGACAACCTCCTAGAAGCAGCTTTTCTTGCCACCAGACCTTTCTCCATCAATTAGGAATCTGATTCCGTCACTAAACAAATTCCTTAAATTGTAGCCATTTGTTGAGTGTTCTTTTTTTGTGTCTAATCCGCATATATATCACCATTGCCCTTGATTTTCTTGACTGTATATCTCTTAAATATCAAGATATACACGTGTGATTTAGTTTACGAAGATTTTTCAATGCCGAGAACCTCGATCAGAGAGTAAAAAAGGCGTAAGGTTCACAATGGTGTAAAATTAAAATGTGATATACCGGGCTTGGATTCGAGTTACAGGAACAAGTGCCAAACCAACCACCCAAGAATGGAATCGTCGAGCGAAAACACTTGACAACCTCCTAGAAGCAGCTTTTCTTTCCACCAGACCTTTCTCCATCAATTAGGAATCTGATGTCGTTACTAAACATATTCCATAAATTGTAGCCATTTGTTGAGTATTTTTTTTTTTTGTGTCTAATCCGCATATATATCACCATTGCACTTGATTTTCTTGACTGTATATCTCTTAAATGTCAACATATACACGTGTGATTTAGTTTACGAAGATTTTTCAATGCCAAGAACCTCGATCAGAGAGTAAAAAAGGCGTAAGCTTCACAATGGTGTAAAATTAAAATGGGATATACCGGGCTAGGATTCGAGTTATAGGAACAAGTGCCAAACCAACCACCCAAGAATGGAATCGTCGAGCGAAAACACTTGACAACCTCCTAGAAGCAGCTTTTCTTGCCACCAGAGCTTTCTCCATCAATTAGGAATCTGATGCCGTCACTAAACATATTCCTAAAATTGTAGCCGTTTGTTGAGTGTTTTTTTTTTGTGTCTAATCCGCATATATATCACGATTACCCTTGATTTTCTTGACTGTATATCTCTTAAATGTCAACATATACACGAGTGATTTAGTTTACGAAGATTTTTCAATGCCAAGAACCTCGATCAGAGAGTAGAAAAGGCGTAAGGTTAACAATGGTGTAAAATTAAAATGGGATATACCGGGCTAGGATTCGAGTTACAGGAACAAGTGCCAAACCAACCACCCAAGAATGGAATCGTCGAGCGAAAACACTTGACAACCTCCTAGAAGCAGCTTTTCTTGCCACCAGAGCTTTCTCCATCAATTAGGAATCTGATGCCGTCACTAAACATATTCCTTAAATTGTAGCCGTTTGTTGAGTGTTTTTTTTTTGTGTCAAATCCGCATATATATCACCATTACCCTTGATTTTCTTGACTGTATATCTCTTAAATGTCAACATATACACGTGTGATTTAGTTTACGAAGATTTTTCAATGCCAAGAACCTCGATCAGAGAGTAGAAAAGGCGTAAGGTTAACAATGGTGTAAAATTAAAATGGGATATACCGGGCTAGTATTCGAGTTACAGGAACAAGTGCCAAACCAACCACCCAAGAATGGAATCGTCGAGCGAAAACACTTAACAACCTCCTAGAAGCTGCTTTTCTTGCCACCAGATCTTTCTCCATCAATTTGGAATCTGATGCCGTCATTAAACACATTCCTTAAGTTGTAGCCATTTGTTGAGTGTTTTTTTTTTGTGTCAAATCCGCATATATATCACCATTACCCTTGATTTTCTTGACTGTATATCTCTTAAATGTCAACATATACACGTGTGATTTAGTTTACGAAGATTTTTCAATGCCAAGAACCTCGATCAGAGAGTAGAAAAGGCGTAAGGTTAACAATGGTGTAAAATTAAAATGGGATATACCGGGCTAGTATTCGAGTTACAGGAACAAGTGCCAAACCAACCACCCAAGAATGGAATCGTCGAGCGAAAACACTTAACAACCTCCTAGAAGCTGCTTTTCTTGCCACCAGATCTTTCTCCATCAATTTGGAATCTGATGCCGTCATTAAACACATTCCTTAAGTTGTAGCCATTTGTTGAGTGTTTTTTTTGTCTAATCCGCATGTATATCACCATTGCCCTTGATTTTCTTGACTGTATATCTCTTAAATGTTAACATATACACGTGTGATTTAGTTGACGAAGATTTTTCAATGCCGAGTACCTCGATCAGAGAGTAAAAAAGGCGTAAGGTTCACAATGGTGTAAAATTAAAATGGGATATACCGGGCTAGGATTCGAGTTACAGGAACAAGGGCCAAACCATCCACCCAAGAATAGAATCGTCGAGCGAAAACACTTCACAACCTCCTAGAAGCAGGTTTTCTTGCCACCAGACCTTTCTCCATCAATTAGGAATCTGATGCCGTCACTAAACACATTCCTTAAATTGTAGCCATTTGTTGAGTGTTTTTTTTTTGTGTCTAATCCGCATATATATCACCATTGCCCTTGATTTTCTTGACTGTATATCTCTTAAATGTCAACATATACACGTGTGATTTAGTTTACGAAAATGTTTCAACGACGAGAACCTCGATCAGAGAGTAAAAAAGGCGTAAGGTTCACAATGGTGTAAAATTAAAATGGGATATACCGGGCTAGGATTCAAGTTACAGGAACAAGGGCCAAACCAACAACCCAAGAATGGAATCGTCGAGCGAAAATACTTGACAACCTCCTAGAAGCAGCTTTTCTTGCCACCAAAGCTTTCTCCATCAATTAGGAATCTGATGCCGTCACTAAACATATTCCTTAAATTGTAGCCGTTTGTTGAGTGTTTTTTTTTTTTGTGTCTAATCCGCATATATATCACCATTACCCTTGATTTTCTTGATTGTATATCTCTTAAATGTCAACATATACACGTGTGATTTAGTTTACGAAGATTTTTCAATGCCAAAAACCTCCATCAGAGAGTAAAATAGGCGTAAGGTTCACAATGGTGTAAAATTAAAATGGGATATACCGGGCTAGGATTCAAGTTAGAGGAACAAGGGCCAAACCAACCACCCAAGAATGGAATCTTCGAGCGAAAACATTTGACAACCTCCTAGAAGCAGCTTTTCTTGCCACCAGACCTTTCTCCATCAATTAGGAATCTGATTCCGTCACTAAACAAATTCCTTAAATTGTAGCCATTTGTTGAGTGTTCTTTTTTTGTGTCTAATCCGCATATATATCACCATTGCCCTTGATTTTCTTGACTGTATATCTCTTAAATATCAAGATATACACGTGTGATTTAGTTTACGAAGATTTTTCAATGCCGAGAACCTCGATCAGAGAGTAAAAAAGGCGTAAGGTTCACAATGGTGTAAAATTAAAATGTGATATACCGGGCTAGGATTCGAGTTACAGGAACAAGTGCCAAACCAACCACCCAAGAATGGAATCGTCGAGCGAAAACACTTGACAACCTCCTAGAAGCAGCTTTTCTTTCCACCAGACCTTTCTCCATCAATTAGGAATCTGATGTCGTTACTAAACATATTCCATAAATTGTAGCCATTTGTTGAGTATTTTTTTTTTGTGTCTAATCCGCATATATATCACCATTGCACTTGATTTTCTTGACTGTATATCTCTTAAATGTCAACATATACACGTGTGATTTAGTTTACGAAGATTTTTCAATGCCAAGAACCTCGATCAGAGAGTAAAAAAGGCGTAAGCTTCACAATGGTGTAAAATTAAAATGGGATATACCGGGTTAGGATTCGAGTTACAGGAACAAGTGCCAAACCAACCACCCAAGAATGGAATCGTCGAGCGAAAACACTTGACAACCTCCTAGAAGCAGCTTTTCTTGCCACCAGAGCTTTCTCCATCAATTAGGAATCTGATGCCGTCACTAAACATATTCCTTAAATTGTAGCCGTTTGTTGAGTGTTTTTTTTTGTGTCAAATCCGCATATATATCACGATTACCCTTGATTTTCTTGACTGTATATCTCTTAAATGTCAACATATACACGAGTGATTTAGTTTACGAAGATTTTTCAATGCCAAGAACCTATCAGAGAGTAAAAAAGGCGTAAGGTTCACAATGGTGTAAAATTAAAATGGGATATACCGGGCAAGGATTCAAGTTAGAGGAACAAGGGCCAAACCAACCACCCAAGAATGGAATCGTCGAACGAAAACATTTGACAACCTCCTAGAAGCAGCTTTTCTTGCCACCAGACCTTTCTCCATCAATTATGAATCTGATTCCGTCACTAAACAAATTCCTTAAATTGTAACCATTTGTTGAGTGTTTTTTTGTGTCTAATCCGCATATATATCACCATTGCCCTTGATTTTCTTGACTGTATATCTCTTAAATGTCAACATATACACGTGTGATTTAGTTTACGAAATTTTTTCAATGCCGAGAACCTCGATCAGAGAGTAAAAAAGACGTAAGGTTCACATTTCTGTAAAATTAAAATGGGATATACCGGGCTAGGATTCGAGTTACAGGAACAAGGGCCAAACAAACCACCCAAAAATGGAATCGTCGAACAAAAATACTTGACAACCTCCTAGAAACAGCTTTTCTTTCCACCAGAACTTTCTCCATCAATTAAGAATCTGATGCCGTTACTAAACATATTCCATAAATTGTAGCCATTTGTTGAGTATTTTTTTTGTGTCTAATCCGCATATATATCACCATTGCCCTTGATTTTCTTGACTGTATATCTCTTAAATGTCAACATATAAACATGTGATTTAGTTTAAGAAGATTTTTCAATGCCGAGAACCTCGATCAGAGAGTAAAAAAGGCGTAAGGTTCACAATGATGTAAAAATAAAATGGGATATACCGGGCTAGGATTCGAGTTACAGGAACAAGGACCAAACCAACCATCCAAGAATGGAATCGTTGAGCGAAAATACTTGACAACCTCCTAGAAGCAACTTTTCTTGCCACCAGACCTTTCTCCATCAATTTGTAATCTGATGCCGTCACTAAACATATTCCTTAAATAGTAGCCGTTTGTTGAGTGTTTTTTTTTTGTGTCTAATCTGCATATATATCACCATTGCTCTTGATTTTCTTGACTGTATATCTCTTAAATGTCAACATATACACGTGTAATTTAGTTTACGAAGATTTTTCAATGCCGAGAACCTCGATCAGAGAGTAAAAAAGGCGTAAGGTTCACAATGGTGTAAAATTAAAATGGGATATACCGGGCTAGGATTCAAGTTACAGGAACAAGGGCCAAACCAACAACCCAAGAATGGAATCGTCGAGCGAAAATACTTGACAACCTCCTAGAAGCAGCTTTTCTTGCCACCAGACCTTTCTCCATCAATTTGGAATCTGATGCCGTCACTAAACATAATCCTTAAATTGTAGCCGTTTGTTGAGTGTTTTTTGTTGGTGTCAAATCTACATATATATCGCCATTGCCCTTGATTTTCTTGACTGTATATCACTTAAATGTCAACATATAAACGTGTGATTTAGTTTAAGAAGATTTTTCAATTCCGTGAACCTCGATCAGAGAGTAAAAAAGGCGTAAGGTTCACAATGGTGTAAAATTAAAATGGGATATACCGGGCTAGGATACGAGTTACAGGAACAAGGGCCAAACCAACCACCCAATAATGGAATCGTCGAGCGAAAATACTTGACAAGCTCCTAGAAGCAGCTTTTCTTGCCACCAGACCTTTCTTCATCAACTAGGAATCTGATTCCGTCACTAAACACATTCCTTAAATTGTAGCCATTTGTTGAGTGTTTTTTTTTGTGTCAAATCCGCATATATATCACCATTACCCTTGATTTTCTTGACTGTATATCTCTTAAATGTCAACATATACACGTGTGATTTAGTTTACGAAGATTTTTCAATGCCAAGAACCTCGATCAGAGAGTAAAAAAGGCGTAAGGTTAACAATGGTGTAAAATTAAAATGGGATATACCGGGCTAGTATTCGAGTTACAGGAACAAGTGCCAAACCAACCACCCAAGAATGGAATCGTCGAGCGAAAACACTTAACAACCTCCTAGAAGCTGCTTTTCTTGCCACCAGATCTTTCTCCATCAATTTGGAATCTGATGCCGTCATTAAACACATTCCTTAAGTTGTAGCCATTTGTTGAGTGTTTTTTTTGTCTAATCCGCATGTATATCACCATTGCCCTTGATTTTCTTGACTGTATATCTCTTAAATGTTAACATATACACGTGTGATTTAGTTTACGAAAATGTTTCAACGCCGAGAACCTCGATCAGAGAGTAAAAAAGGCGTAAGGTTCACAATGGTGTAAAATTAAAATGGGATATACCGGGCTAGGATTCAAGTTACAGGAACAAGGACCAAACCAACCATCCAAGAATGGAATCGTCGAGCGAAAACACTTGACAACCTCCTAGAAGCAGCTTTTCTTGCCACCAGAGCTTTCTCCATCAACTAGGAATCGGATGCCGTCACTAAACATATTCCTTAAATTGTAGTCGTTTGTTGAGTGTTTTTTTTTTGTGTCTAATCCGCATATATATCACCATTACCCTTGATTTTCTTGACTGTATATCTCTTAAATGTCAACATATACACGTGTAATTTAGTTTACGAAGATTTTTCAATGCCGAGAACCTCGATCAGAGAATAAAAAAAGGGTAAGGTTCACAATGGTGTAAAATTAAAATGAGATATACCAGGCTAGTATTCGAGTTACAGGAACAAGGGCCAAACAAACCACCCAAAAATGGAATCGTCGAACAAAAATACTTGACAACCTCCTAGAAACAGCTTTTCTTTCCACCAGACCTTTCTCCATCAATTAGGAATCGGATGCCGTCACTAAACATATTCCTTAAATTGTAGCCGTTTGTTGAGTGTTTTTTTTTTGTGTCTAATCCGCATATATATCACCATTGCCCTTGATTTTCTTGACTGTATATCTCTTAAATGTCAACATATAAACATGTGATTTAGTTTAAGAAGATTTTTCAATGCCGAGAACCTCGATCAGAGAGTAAAAAAGGCGTAAGGTTCACAATGGTGTAAAAATAAAATGGGATATACCGGGCTAGGATTCAAGTTACAGGAACAAGGACCAAACCAACCATCCAAGAATGGAATCGTTGAGCGAAAATACTTGACATCCTCCTAGAAGCAACTTTTCTTGCCACCAGACCTTTCTCCATCAATT
Organism: Helianthus tuberosus; assembly: GCA_030545235.1. Taxonomy (NCBI): domain Eukaryota; kingdom Viridiplantae; phylum Streptophyta; class Magnoliopsida; order Asterales; family Asteraceae; genus Helianthus; species Helianthus tuberosus. The sequence continues at coordinate 50,441,371 of CM060452.1, read as the reverse complement.
TGGAATCTGATGCCGTCACTAAACATATTCCTTAAATAGTAGCCATTTGTTGAGTGTTTTTTTGGTGTCTAATCTGCATATATATCACCATTGCCCTTGATTTTCTTGATTGTATATCTCTTAAATGTCAAGATATACACGTGTAATTTAGTTTACGAAGATTTTTCAATGCCGAGAACCTCGATCAGAGAGTAAAAAAGGCGTAAGGTTCACAATGGTGTAAAATTAAAATGTGATATACCGGGCTAGCATTCGAGTTACAGGAACAAGTGCCAAACCAACCACCCAATAATGGAATCATCGAGCGAAAACACTTGACAACCTCCTAGAAGCAGCTTTTCTTTCAACCAGACCTTTCTCCATCAATTAGGAATCTGATGCCGTTACTAAACATATTCCATAAATTGTAGCCATTTGTTGAGTATTTTTTTTTGTGTCTAATGCGCATATATATCACCATTGCCCTTGATTTTCTTGACTGTATATCTCTTAAATGTCAACATATACACGTGTTATTTAGTTTACGAAGATTATTCAATGCCAAAAACCTCGATCAGAGAGTAAAAAAGGCGTAAGGTTCACAATTGTGTAAAATTAAAATGGGATATATCGGGCTAGGATTCGAGTTACAGGAACAATTGCCAAACCAACCACCCAAGAATGGAATCGTCGAGCGAAAACACTTGACAACCTCCTAGAAGCAGCTTTTCTTGCCACCAGAGCTTTCTCTATCAATTAGGAATATGATGCTGTCACTAAACATATTCCTGAAATTGTAGCCGTTTGTTGTGTGTGTTTTTTTTTGTGTCTAATCCGCATATATATCACCATTACCCTTGATTTTCTTGACTGTATATCTCTTAAATGTCAACATATACACGTGTGATTTAGTTTACGAAGAATTTTCAATGCCAAGAACCTCGATCAGAGAGTAAAAAAGGCGTAAGGTTCACAATGGTGTAAAATTAAAATGGGATATACCGGGCTAGGATTCAAGTTAGAGGAACAAGGGCCAAACCAACCACCCAAGAATGGAATCGTCGAGCGAAAACATTTGACAACCTCCTAGAAGCAGCTTTTCTTGCCACCAGACCTTTCTCTATCAATTAGGAATCTGATTCCGTCACCAAACAAATTCCTTAAATTGTAGCCATTTGTTGAGTGTTTTTTTTTGTGTCTAATCCGCATATATATCACCATTGCCCTTGATTTTCTTGACTGTATATCTCTTAAATGTCAACATATACACGTGTGATTTAGTTTACGAAAATTTGTCAATGCCGAGAACCTCGATCAGAGAGTAAAAAAGGCATAAGGTTCACATTGGTGTAAAATTAAAATGGGATATACCGGGCTAGGATTCGAGTTACAGGAACAAGGGCCAAACAAACCACCCAAGAATGGAATCGTCGAACAAAAACACTTGACAACCTCCTAGAAGCAGCTTTTCTTTCCACCAGACCTTTCTCTATCAATTAGGAATCTGATGCCGTTACTAAACATATTCCATAAATTGTAGCCATTTGTTGAGTCTTTTTTTTTTTTGTGTCTAATCCGCATATATATCACCATTGCCCTTGATTTTCTTGACTGTATATCTTTTAAATGTCAACATATAAACGTGTGATTTAGTTTAAGAAGATTTTTCAATGCCGAGAACCTCGATCAGAGAGTAAAAAAGGCGTAAGGTTCACAATGGTGTAAAATTAAAATGGGATATACCGGGCTAGGATTCGAGTTACAGGAACAAGGGCCAAACCAACCATCCAAGAATGGAATCGTTTAGCGAAAATACTTGACAACCTCCTAGAAGCAACTTTTCTTGCCACCAGACCTTTCTCCATCAATTTGGAATCTGATGCCGTCACTAAACATATTCCTTAAATAGTAGCCGTTTGTTGAGTGTTTTTTTTTTGTGTCTAATCTGCATATATATCACCATTGCCCTTGATTTTCTTGACTGTATATCTCTTAAATGTCAACATATACACGTGTAATTTTGTTTACGAAGATTTTTCAATGCCGAGAACCTCGATCAGAGAAATAAAAAAGGCGTAAGGTTCACAATGGTGTAAAATTAAAATGGGATATACCGGGCTAGGATTCGAGTTACAGGAACAAGGGCCAAACCAACCACCCAAGAATGGAATCGTCGAGCGAAAAAACTTGACAACCTCCTAGAAGCAGCTTTTCTTGCCACCAGACCTTTCTCCATCAATTTGGAATCTGATGCCGTCACTAAACATAATCCTTAAATTGTAGCCGTTTGTTGAGTGTTTTTTGTTGGTGTCAAATCTACATATATATCGCCATTGCCCTTGATTTTCTTGACTGTATATCACTTAAATGTCAACATATAAACGTGTGATTTAGTTTAAGAAGATTTTTCAATTCCGTGAACCTAGATCAGAGAGTAGAAAAGGCGTAAGGTTCACAATGGTGTAAAATTAAAATGGGATATACCGGGCTAGGTTCATCTAGAAGCAGCTTTTCTTGCCACCAGACCTTTCTCCATCAATTTGGAATCTGATGACGTTACTAAACACATTTCTTAAATTGTAGCCATTTGTTGAGTATTTTTTTTGTGTCTAATCCGCATGTATATCACCATTGCCTTTGATTTTCTTGACTGTATATCTCTTAAATGTCAACATATAAACGTGTGATTTAGTTTAAGAAGATTTTTCAATGCCGAGAACCTCGATCAGAGAGTAAAAAAGGCGTAAGGTTCACAATGGTGTAAAATTAAAATGGGATATACCGGGCTAGGATTCGAGTTACAGGAACAAGGGCCAAACCAACCATCCAAGAATGGAATCGTCGAGCGAAAATACTTGACAACCTTCTAGAAGCAGCTTTTCTTGCCACCAGACCTTTCTCCATCAATTTGGAATCTGATGCCGTCACTAAACATATTCCTTAAATAGTAGCCATTTGTTGAGTGTTTTTTTTTTTTTGGTGTCTAATACGCATATATATCACCATTGCCCTTGATTTTCTTGACTGTATATCTCTTAAATGTCAAGATATACACGTGTGATTTAGTTTACGAAGATTTTTCAACGCCGAGAACCTCGATCAGAGAGTAAAAAAGGCGTAAGGTTCACAATGGTGTAAAATTAAAATGGGATATACCGGGCTAGGATTCGAGTTACAGGAACAAGGGCCAAACCATCCACCCAAGAATGGAATCGTCAAGTGAAAACACTTGACAACCTCCAAGAAGCAGCTTTTCTTGCCACCAGATCTTTCTCCATCAATTAGGAATCTGATGCCGTCACTAAACACATTCCTTAAATTGTAGCCATTTGTTGAGTATTTTTTTTTGGTGTCTAATCAAAATATATATCACCATTACCATTGATTTTCTTGACTGTATATCTCTTAAATGTCAACATATACACGTGTGATTTAGTTTACGAAGATTTTTCAATGCCAAGAACCTCGATCAGAGAGTAAAAAAGGCGTAAGGTTAACAATGGTGTAAAATTAAAATGGGATACACCGGGCTAGGATTCGAGTTACATGAACAAGGGCCAAACCAACCACCCAAGAATGGAATCGTCGAGCGAAAACACTTGACAACCTCCTAGAAGCAGCTTTTTTTGCCACCAGACCTTTCTCCATCAAATAGGAATCTGATTCCGTCACTAAACACATTCCTTAAATTGTAGTCATTTGTTGAGTATTTTTTTTTTTGTGTCTAATCCGCATATATATCACCAATGCCCTTGATTTTCTTGACTGTATATCTCTTAAATGTCAACATATAAACGTGTGATTTAGTTTACAAAGATTTTTCAATGCCGAGAACCTCGATCAGAGAGTAAAAAAGGCGTAAGGTTCACAATGGTGTAAAATTAAAATGGGATATACCGGGCTAGGATTTGAGTTACAGGAACAAGGGCCAAACCAACCACCCAAGAATGGAATCGTAGAGCGAAAATACTTAACAACCTCCTAGAAACAGCTTTTCTTGCCACCAGACCTTTCTCCATCAATTTGGAATCTGATGCCGTCACTAAACATAATCCTTAAATTGTAGCCATTTGTTGAGTGTTTTTTTGGTGTCTAATCTACATATATATCGCCATTGCCCTTGATTTTCTTGATTGTATATCACTTAAATGTCGACATATAAACGTGTGATTTAGTTTAAGAAGATTTTTCAATTCCGAGAACCTCGATCAGAGAGTAAAAAAGCCGTAAGGTTCACAATGGTGTAAAATTAATATGGGATATACCGGGCTAGGATTCGAGTTACAGGAACAAGGGCCAAACCAACCACCCAAGAATGGAATCGTCGAGCGAAAATACTTGACAACCTCCTAGAAGCAGCTTTTCTTGCCACCAGACCTTTCTCCATCAATTAGGAATCTGATTCCGTCACTAAACACATTCCTTAAATTGTAGCCATTTGTTGAGTGTTTTTTTGTGTCAAATCCGCATATATATCACCATTGCCCTTGATTTTCTTGACTGTATATCTCTTAAATGTCAACATATACACGTGTGATTTAGTTTACGAAAAATTTTCAATGTCGAGAACCTCGATCATATAGTAAAAAAGGCGTAAGGTTCACATTGGTGTAAAATTAAAATGGGATATACCGGGCTAGGATTCGAGTTACAGGAAAAAGAGCCAAACAAACCACCCAAGAATGGAATCGTCGAACGAAAACACTTGACAACCTCCTAGAAGCAGCTTTTCTTTCCACCAGACCTTTCTCCATCAATTAGGAATCTGATGCCGTTACTAAACACATTCCTTAAATTGTAGCCATTTGTTGAGTATTTTTTTTGTGCCTAATCCGCATATATATCACCATTGCCCTTGATTTTCTTGACTGTATATCTCTTAAATGTCAACATCTAAACGTGTGATTTAGTTTAAGAAGATTTTTCAATGACGAGAACCTCGATCAGAGAGTAAAAAAGGCGTAAGGTTCACAATGGTGTAAAATTAAAATAGGATATACCGGGCTAGGATTCGAGTTACAGGAACAAGGGCCAAACCAACCATCCAAGAATGGAATCGTTGAGCGAAAATACTTGACAACCTTCTAGAAGCAGCTTTTCTTGCCACCAGACCTTTCTCCATCAATTTGGAATCTGATGCCGTCACTAAACATATTCCTTAAATAGTAGCTGTTTGTTGAGTGTTTTTTTTTGGTGTCTAATCTGCATATATATCACCATTGCCCTTGATTTTCTTGACTGTATATCTCTTAAATGTCAACATATGCACGTGTAATTTAGTTTACGAAGATTTTTCAATGCCGAGAACCTCGATCAGAGAATAAAAAAAGGGTAAGGTTCACAATGGTGTAAAATTAAAATGAGATATACCAGGCTAGTATTCGAGTTACAGGAACGAGTGCCAAACCAACCACCCAAGAATGGAATCGTCGAGCGAAAACACTTGACAACCTCCTAGAAGCAGCTTTTCTTGCCACCAGATCTTTCTCCATCAATTTGGAATCTGATGCCGTCACTAAACACATTCCTTAAGTTGTAGCCATTTGTTGAATGTTTTTTTTTTTGTGTCTAATCCGCATGTATATCACCATTGCCCTTGATTTTCTTGACTGTATATCTTTTAAATGTTAATATATACACTTGTGATATAGTTGACGAAGATTTTTCAAAGCCGAGTACCTCGATCAGAGGGTAAAAAAGGCGTAAGGTTCACAATGGTGTAAAATTAAAATGGGATATACCGGGCTAGGATTCGAGTTAAAGGAACAAGTGCCAAACCAACCACCAAGAATGGAAATCGTCGAGCGAAAACACTTAACAACCTCCTAGAAGCAGCTTTTCTTGCCACCAGACCTTTCTCCATCAATTAGGAATCTGATGCCGTTACTAAACACATTCCTTAAATTGTAGCCATTTGTTAAGTGTTTTTTTTGGTGTCTAATCCGCATATATATCACCATTTCCCTTGATTTTCTTGACTGTATATCTGTTAAATGTCAACATATAAACGTGTGATTTAGTTTAAGAAGATTTTTCAATGCCCAGAACCTTGATCAGAGACTAAAAAAGGCGTAAGGTTCACAATGGTGTAAAATTAAAATGGGATATACCGGGCTAGGATTCGAGTTACAGGAACAAGGGCCAAACCAACCACCCAAGAATGGAATCGTCGAGCTAAAAGACTTGACAACCTCCTAGAAGCAGCTTTTCTTGCCACCAGACCTTACTCCATCAATTTGGAATCTGATTCTGTCACTATACATATTCCTTAAATTATAGCCGTTTGTTGAGTGTTTTTTTTTTGCGTCTAATCTACAAATATATCACCATTGCCCTTGATTTTCTTGACTGTGTATCTCTTAAATGTCAACATATACACGTGTGATTTAGTTTACGAAGATTTTTCAATGCCGAGAACCTCGATCAGAGAGTAAAAAGGGGGTAAGGTTCACAATGGTGTAAAATTAAAATAGGATATATCGGGCTAGGATTCGAGTTACAGGAACAAGTGCCAAACCAACCACCCAAGAATGGAATCATCGAGCGAAAACACTTGACAACCTCCTAGAAGCAGCTTTTCTTGCCACCAGAGCTTTCTCCATCAATTAGGAATCTGATGCCGTCACTAAACATATTCCTTAAATTGTAGCCGTTTGTTGAGTGTGTTTTTTTTGTGTCTAATCCGCATATATATCACCATTACCCTTGATTTTCTTGACTGTATACCTCTTAAATGTCAACATATACACGTGTGATTTAGTTTACCAAGATTTTTCAATGCCAAGAACCTCGATCAGAGAGTAAAAAAGGCGTAAGGTTCACAATGGTGTAAAATTAAAATGGGATATACCGGGCTAGTATTCAAGTTACAGGAACAAGGGCCAAACCAACCACCCAAGAATGGAATCGTCAAGCGAAAACACTTGACAACCTCCTAGAAGTAGCTTTTCTTGCCACCAGACCTTTCTATATCAATTAGGAATCTGATTCCGTCACTAAACACATTCCTTAAATTGTAGCCATTTGTTGAGTGTTTTTTTTTTGTCTAATCCGCATATATATCACCATTGCCCTTGATTTTCTTGACTGTATATCTCTTAAATGTCAAGATATACACGTGTGATTTAGTTTACGAAGATTTTTCAATGCCGAGAACCTCGATCACAGAGTAAAAAAGGCGTAAGGTTCACAATGGTGTAAAATTAAAATGTGGTATACCGGGCTAGGATTCGAGTTACTGGAACAAGTGCCAAACCAACCACCCAAGAATGGACTCGTCGAGCGAAAACACTTGACAACCTCCTAGAAGCAGCTTTTCTTGCCACCAGACCTTTCTCCATCAATTAGGAATCTGATGCCGTTACTAAACACGTTCCTTAAATTGTAGCCATTTGTTAAGTGTTTTTTTGGTGTCTAATCCGCATATATATCACCATTGCCCTTGATTTTCTTGACTGTATATCACTTAAATGTCAACATATAAACGTGTGATTTAGTTTAAGAAGATTTTTAAATTCCGAGAACCTCGATCAGAGAGTAAAAAAGGCGTAAGGTTCACAATGGTGTAAAATTAAAATGGGATATACCGGGCTAGGATTCGAGTTACAGGAACAAGGGCCAAACCAACCACCCAAGAATGGAATCGTCGAGCGAAAATACTTGACAACCTCCTAGAAGCAGCTTTTCTTGCCACCAGACCTTTCTCCATCAATTAGGAATCTGATGCCGTCACTAAACACATTCCTTAAGTTGTAGCCATTTGTTGAGTGTTTTTTTTTTGTCTAATCCGCATCTATATATCACCATTGCCCTTGATTTCCTTGACTGTATATCTCTTAAATGTTAACATATACACTTGTGATTTAGCGGACGAAGATTTTTCAATGCCGAGTACCTCGATCAGAGAGTAAAAAAGGCGTAAGGTTCACAATGGTGTAAAATAAAAATGGGATGTACCGGGCTAGGATTCGAGTTACGGGAACAAGGTCCAAACCATCCACCCAAGAATGGAATCGTCGAGCGAAAACACTTGACAACCTCCTAGAAGCAGCTTTTCTTGGCACCAGACCTTTCTCCATCAATTAGGAATTTGATGCCGTCACTAAACACATTCCTTAAATTGTAGCCATTTGTTGAGTGTTTTTTTTTGTGTCTAATCCGCATATATATCACCATTGCCCTTGATTTTCTTGACTGTATATCTCTTAAATGTCAACATATACATGTGTGATTTAGTTTACGAAGATTTTTCAATGCCAAGAACCTCGATCAGAGAGTGAAAAAGGCGTAAGGTTCACAATGGTGTAAAATTAAAATGGGATATACCGGGCTAGGATTCGAGTTAGAGGAACAAGGGCCAAACCAACCACCCAAGAATGGAATCGTCGAGCGAAAACACTTGACAACCTCCTAGAAGCAGCTTTTCTTGCCACCAGACCTTTCTCCATCAATTAGGAATCTGATTCCGTCACTAAACACATTCCTTAAATTGTAGCCATTTGTTAAGTGTTTTTTTTGGTGTCTAATCCGCATATATATCACCATTTCCCTTGATTTTCTTGACTGTATATCTCTTAAATGTCAACATATAAACGTGTGATTTAGTTAACAAAGATTTTTCAATGCCGAGAACCTCGATCAGAGAGTAAAAAAGGCGTAAGGTTCACAATGGTGTAAAATTAAAATGTGATATACCGGGCTAGGATTCGAGTTAAAGGAACAAGTGCCAAACCAACCACCAAGAATGGAAATCGTCGAGCGAAAATACTTAACAACCTCCTAGAAGCAGCTTTTCTTGCCACCAGACCTTTCTCCATCAATTAGGAATCTTATGCCGTTACTAAACACATTGCTTAAATTGTAGCCATTTGTTAAGTGTTTTTTTTGGTGTCTAATCCGCATATATATCACCATTTCCCTTGATTTTCTTGACTGTATATCTGTTAAATGTCAACATATAAACGTGTGATTTAGTTTAAGAAGATTTTTCAATGCCGAGAACCTTGATCAGAGTGTAAAAAAGGCGTAAGGTTCACAATGGTGTAAAATTAAAATGGGATATACCGGGCTAGGATTCGAGTTACAGGAACAATGGCCAAACCAACCACCCAAGAATGGAATCGTCGAGCGAAAAGACTTGACAACCTCCTAGAAGCAGCTTTTCTTGCCACCAGACGTTTCTCCATCAATTTGGAATCTGATTCCGTCACTATACAAATTCCTTAAATTATAGCCGTTTGTTAAGTGTTTTTTTTTTGGTGGCTAATCTACATATATATCACCATTGCCCATGATTTTCTTGACTTTGTATCTCTCAAATGTCAACATATACACGTGTGATTTAGTTTACGAAGATTTTTCAATGCCGAGAACCTCGATCAGAGAGTAAAAAAGGGGTAAGGTTCACAATGGTGTAAAATTAAAATGAGATATATCGGGCTAGGATTCGAGTTACAGGAACCAGTGCCAAACCAACCACCCAAGAATGGAATCGTCGAGCGAAAACACTTGACAACCTCCTAGAAGCAGCTTTTCTTGCCACCAGAGCTTTCGCCATCAATTAGGAATCTGATGCCGTCACTAAACATATTCCTTAAATTGTAGCCGTTTGTTGAGTGTGTTTTTTTTGTGTCTAATCCGCATATATATCACCATTACCCTTGATTTTCTTGACTGTATATCTCTTAAATGTCAACATATACACGTGTGATTTAGTTTACGAAGATTTTTCAATGCCAAGAACCTCGATCAGAGAGTAAAAAAGGCGTAAGGTTCACAATGGTGTAAAATTAAAATGGGATATACCGGGCTAGGATTCAAGTTACAGGAACAAGGGCCAAACCAACCACCCAAGAATGGAATCGTCGAGCGAAAACACTTGACAACCTCCTAGACGTAGCTTTTCTTGCCACCAGACCTTTCTCCATCAATTAGGAATCTGATTCCGTCACTAAACACATTCCTTAAATTGTAGCCATTTGTTGAGTGTTTTTTTTTGTGTCTAATCCGCATATATATCACCATTGCCCTTGATTTTCTTGACTGTATATCTCTTAAATGTCAAGATATACACGTGTGATTTAGTTTACGAAGATTTTTCAATGCCGAGAACCTCGATCACAGAGTAAAAAAGGCGTAAGGTTCACAATGGTGTAAAATTAAATTGTGATATACCGGGCTAGGATTCGAGTTACTGGAACAAGTGCCAAACCAACCACCCAAGAATGGACTCGTCGAGCGAAAACACTTGACAACCTCCTAGAATCAGCTTTTCTTGCCACCAGACCTTTCTCCATCAATTAGGAATCTGATGCCGTTACTAAACACGTTCCTTAAATTGTAGCCATTTGTTAAGTGTTTTTTTGGTGTCTAATCCGCATATATATCACCATTGCCCTTGATTTTCTTGACTGTATATCACTAAAATGTCAACATATAAACGTGTGATTTAGTTTAAGAAGATTTTTAAATTCCGAGAACCTCGATCAGAGAGTAAAAAAGGCGTAAGGTTCACAATGGTGTAAAATTAAAATGGGATATACCGGGCTAGGATTCGAGTTACAGGAACAAGGGCCAAACCAACCACCCAAGAATGGAATCGTCGAGCGAAAATACTTGACAACCTCTTAGAAGCAGCTTTTCTTGCCACCAGACCTTTCTCCATCAATTAGGAATCTGATTCGGTCACTAAACACATTCCTTAAATTGTAGCCATTTGTTGAGTGTTTTTTTTTTGTGTCAAATTCGCATATATATCACCATTGCCCTTGATTTTCTTGACTGTATAACTCTTAAATGTCAACATATACACGTGTGATTTAGTTTACGAAGATTTTTCAATGCCGAGAACCTCGATCAGAGAGTAAAAAAGGCGTAAGGTTCACATTGGTATAAAATTAAAATGGGATATACCGGGCTGGGATTCGAGTTACAGGAACAAGGGCCAAACCAACCACCCAAGAATGGAATCGTCGAGCGAAAATACTTGACAACCTCCTAGAAGCAGCTTTTCTTGCCACCAGACCATTCTCCATCAATTTGGAATCTGATGCCGTCACTAAACATATTCCTTAAATTGTAGCCGTTTGTTGAGTGTTTTTTTTTTGGTGTCTAATCTGCATATATATCACCATTGCCCTTGATTTTCTTGACTGTATATCTCTTAAATGTCAACATATACACGTGTGATTTAGTTTACGAAGATTTTTCAATGCCAAGAACCTCTATCAGAGAGTGAAAAAGGCGTAAGGTTCACAATGGTGTAAAATTAAAATGGGATATACCGGGCTAGGATTCGAGTTAGAGGAACAAGGGCCAAACCAACCACCCAAGAATGGAATCGTCGAGCGAAAACACTTGACAACCTCCTAGAAGCAGCTTTTCTTGCCACCAGACCTTTTTCCATCAATTAGGAATCTGATTCCGTCACTAAACACATTCATTAAATTGTAGCCATTTGTTAAGTGCTTTTTTTGGTGTCTAATCCGCATATATATCACCATTTCCCTTGATTTTCTTGACTGTATATCTCTTAAATGTCAACATATAAACGTGTGATTTGGTTAACAAAGATTTTTCAATGCCGAGAACCTCGATCAGAGAGTAAAAAAGGGGTAAGGTTCACAATGGTGTAAAATTAAAATGTGATATACCGGGCTAGGATTCGAGTTAAAGGAACAAGTGCCAAACCAACCACCAAGAATGGAAATCGTTGAGCGAAAATACTTAACAACCTCCTAGAAGCAGCTTTTCTTGCCACCAGACCTTTCTCCATCAATTAGGAATCTGATGCCGTTACTAAACACATTCCTTAAATTGTAGCCATTTGTTAAGTGTTTTTTTTGGTGTCTAATCCGCATATATATCACCATTTCCCTTGATTTTCTTGACTGTATATCTGTTAAATGTCAACATATAAACGTGTGATTTAGTTTAAGAAGATTTTTCAATGCCCAGAACCTTGATCAGAGAGTAAAAAAGGCGTAAGGTTCACAATGGTGTAAAATTAAAATGGGATATACCGGGCTAGGATTCGAGTTACAGGAACAAGGGCCAAACCAACCACCCAAGAATAGAATCGTTGAGCGAAAAGACTTGACAACCTCCTAGAAGCAGCTTTTCTTGCCACCAGACGTTTCTCCATCAATTTGGAATCTGATTCCGTCACTATACAAATTCCTTAAATTATAGCCGTTTGTTGAGTGTTTTTTTTTGGTGTCTAATCTACATATATATCACCATTGCCCATGATTTTCTTGACTGTGTATCTCTTAAATGTCAACATATACACGTGTGATTTAGTTTACGAAGATTTTTCAATGCCGAGAACCACGATCAGGGAGTAAAAAAGGGGTAAGGTTCACAATGGTGTAAAATTAAAATGGGATATATCGGGCTAGGATTCGAGTTACAGGAACCAGTGCCAAACCAACCACCCAAGAATGGAATCGTCGAGCGAAAACACTTGACAACCTCCTAGAAGCAGCTTTTCTTGCCACCAGAGCTTTCGCCATCAATTAGGAATCTGATGCCGTCACTAAACATATTCCTTAAATTGTAGCCGTTTGTTGAGTATGTTTTTTTTTGTGTCTAATCCGCATATATATCACCATTACCCTTGATTTTCTTGACTGTATATCTCTTAAATGTCAACATATACACGTGTGATTTAGTTTACGAAGATTTTTCAATGCCAAGAACCTCGATCAGAGAGTAAAAAAGGCGTAAGGTTCACAATGGTGTAAAATTAAAATGGGATATACCGGGCTAGGATTCAAGTTACAGGAACAAGGGCCAAACCAACCACCCAAGAATGGAATCGTCGAGCGAAAACACTTGACAACCTCCTAGAAGTAGCTTTTCTTGCCACCAGACCTTTCTCCATCAATTAGGAATCTGATTCCGTCACTAAACACATTCCTTAAATTGTAGCCATTTGTTGAGTGTTTTTTTTTGTGTCTAATCCGCATATATATTACCATTGCCCTTGATTTTCTTGACTGTATATCTCTTAAATGTCAAGATATACACATGTGATTTAGTTTACGAAGATTTTTCAATGCCGAGAACCTCGATCACAGAGTAAAAAAGGCGTAAGTTTCACAATGGTGTAAAATTAAATTGTGATATACCGGGCTAAGATTCGAGTTACTGGAACAAGTGCCAAACCAACCACCCAAGAATGGACTCGTCGAGCGAAAACACTTGACAACCTCCTAGAAGCAGCTTTTCTTGCCACCAGACCTTTCTCCATCAATTAGGAATCTGATGCCGTTACTAAACACGTTCCTTAAATTGTAACCATTTGTTAAGTGTTTTTTTGGTGTCTAATCCGCATATATATCACCATTGCCCTTGATTTTCTTGACTGTATATCAGTTAAATGTCAACATATAAACGTGTGATTTAGTTTAAGAAGATTTTTAAATTCCGAGAACCTCGAACAGAGAGTAAAAAAGGCGTAAGTTTCACAATGGTGTAAAATTAAAATGGGATATACCGGGCAAGGATTCGAGTTACAGGAACAAGGGCCAAACCAACCACCCAAGAATGGAATCGTCGAGCGAAAATACTTGACAACCTCCTAGAAGCAGCTTTTCTTGCCAACAGACCTTTCTCCGTCAATTAGGAATCTGATTCCATCACTAAACACATTCCTTAAATTGTAGCCATTTGTTGAGTGTTTTTTTTTTGTGTCAAATCCGCATATATATCACCATTGCCCTTGATTTTCTTGACTGTATAACTCTTAAATGTCAACATATACACGTGTGATTTAGTTTACGAAGATTTTTCAATGCCGAGAACCTCGATCAGAGAGTAAAAAAGGCGTAAGGTTCACATTGGTGTAAAATTAAAATGGGATATACCGGGCTGGGATTCGAGTTACAGGAACAAGGGCCAAACCAACCACCCAAGAATGGAATCGTCGAGCGAAAATACTTGACAACCTCCTAGAAGCAGCTTTTCTTGCCACCAGACCATTCTCCATCAATTTGGAATCTGATGCCGTCACTAAACAGATTCCTTAAATTGTAGCCGTTTGTTGAGTGTTTTTTTTTTTGGTGTCTAATCTCCATATATATCACCATTGCCCTTGATTTTCTTGACTGTATATCTCTTAAATGTCAACATATACACGTGTGATTTAGTTTACGAAGATTTTTCAATGCCAAGAACCTCGATCAGAGAGTGAAAAAGGCGTAAGGTTCACAATGGTGTAAATTTAAAATGGGATATACCGGGCTAGGATTCGAGTTAGAGGAACTAGGGCCAAACCAACCACCCAAGAATGGAATCGTCGAGCGAAAACACTTGACAACCTCCTAGAAGCAGCTTTTCTTGCCACCAGACCTTTCTCCATCAATTAGGAATCTGATTCCGTCACTAAACACATTCCTTAAATTGTAGCCATTTGTTAAGTGTTTTTTTTGGTGTCTAATCCGCATATATATCACCATTTCCCTTGATTTTCTTGACTGTATATCTCTTAAATGTCAACATATAAACGTGTGATTTAGTTAACAAAGATTTTTCAATGCCGAGAACCTCGATCAGAGAGTAAAAAAGGCGTAAGGTTCACAATGGTGTAAAATTAAAATGTGATATACCGGGCTAGGATTCGAGTTAAAGGAACAAGTGCCAAACCAACCACCAAGAATGGAAATCGTTGAGCGAAAATACTTAACAACTTCCTAGAAGCAGCTTTTCTTGCCACCAGACCTTTCTCCATCAATTAGGAATCTGATGCCGTTACTAAACACATTCCTTAAATTGTAGCCATTTGTTAAGTGTTTTTTTTGGTGTCTAATCCGCATATATATCACCATTTCCCTTGATTTTCTTGACTGTATATCTTTTAAATGTCAACATATAAACGTGAGATTTAGTTTAAGAAGATTTTTCAATGCCGAGAACCTTGATCAGAGAGTAAAAAAGGCGTAAGGTTCACAATGGTGTAAAATTAAAATGGGATATACCGGGCTAGGATTCGAGTTACAGGAACAAGGGCCAAACCAACCACCCAAGAATGGAATCGTCGAGCGAAAAGACTTGACAACCTCCTAGAAGCAGCTTTTCTTGCCACCAGACGTTTCTCCATCAATTTGGAATCTGATTCCGTCACTATACAAATTCCTTAAATTATAGCCATTTGTTGAGTGTTTTTTTTGGTGTCTAATCTATATATATATCACCATTGCCCATGATTTTCTTGACTGTGTATCTCTTAAATGTCAACATATACACGTGTGATTTAGTTTACGAAGATTTTTCAATGCCGAGAACCTCGATCAGAGAGTAAGAAAGGGGTAAGGTTCACAATGGTGTAAAATTAAAATGGGATATATCGGGCTAGGATTCGAGTTACAGGAACCAGTGCCAAACCAACCACCCAAGAATGGAATCGTCGAGCAAAAACACTTGACAACCTCCTAGAAGTAGCTTTTCTTGCCACCAGACCTTTCTCCATCAATTAGGAATCTGATTCCGTAACTAAACACATTCCTTAAATTGTAGCCATTTGTTGAGTGTTTTTTTTTGTGTCTAATCCGCATATATATCACCATTGCCCTTGATTTTCTTGACTGTATATCTCTTAAATGCCAAGATATACACGTGTGATTTAGTTTACGAAGATTTTTCAATGCCGAGAACCTCGATCACAGAGTAAAAAAGGCGTAAGGTTCACAATGGTGTAAAATGAAATTGTGATATACCGGGCTAGGATTCGAGTTACTGGAACAAGTGCCAAACCAACCACCCAAGAATGGACTCGTCGAGCGAAAACACTTGACAACCTCCTAGAAGCAGCTTTTCTTGCCACCAGACCTTTCTCCATCAATTAGGAATCAGATGCCGTTACTAAACACGTTCCTTAAATTGTAGCCATTTGTTAAGTGTTTTTTTGGTGTCTAATCCGCATATATATCACCATTGCCCTTGATTTTCTTGACTGTATATCACTTAAATGTCAACATATAAACGTGTGATTTAGTTTAAGAAGATTTTTCAATGCCAAGAACCTCGATCAGAGAGTAAAAAAGGCGTAAGGTTCACAATGGTGTAAAATTAAAATGGGATATACCGGGCTAGGATTCAAGTTACAGGAACAAGGGCCAAACCAACCACCCAAGAATGGAATCGTCGAGCGAAAACACTTGACAACCTCCTAGAAGTAGCTTTTCTTGCCACCAGACCTTTCTCCATCAATTAGGAATCTGATTCCGTCACTAAACACATTCCTTAAATTGTAGCCATTTGTTGAGTGTTTTTTTTTTGTGTCTAATCCGCATATATATCACCATTGCCCTTGATTTTCTTGACTGTATATCTCTTAAATGCCAAGATATACACGTGTGATTTAGTTTACGAAGATTTTTCAATGCCGAGAACCTCGATCACAGAGTAAAAAAGGCGTAAGGTTCACAATGGTGTAAAATGAAATTGTGATATACCGGGCTAGGATTCGAGTTACTGGAACAAGTGCCAAACCAACCACCCAAGAATGGACTCGTCGAGCGAAAACACTTGACAACCTCCTAGAAGCAGCTTTTCTTGCCACCAGACCTTTCTCCATCAATTAGGAATCAGATGCCGTTACTAAACACGTTCCTTAAATTGTAGCCATTTGTTAAGTGTTTTTTTGGTGTCTAATCCGCATATATATCACCATTGCCCTTGATTTTCTTGACTGTATATCACTTAAATGTCAACATATAAACGTGTGATTTAGTTTAAGAAGATTTTTAAATTCCGAGAACCTCGAACAGAGAGTAAAAAAGGGGTAAGGTTCACAATGGTGTAAAATTAAAATGAGATATACCGGGCTAGGATTCGAGTTACAGGAACAAGTGCCAAACCAACCACCCAAGAATAGAATCGTCGAGTGAAAACACTTGACAACCTCATAGAAGCAGCTTTTCTTGCCACCAGACCTTTCTCCATCAATTAGGAATCTGATGCCGTCACTAAACACATTCCTTAAATTATAGCCATTTGTTGAGTGTTTTTTTTTGTGTCTAATCCGCATATATATCACCATTTCCCTAGATTTTCTTGACTGTATATCACTTAAATGTTAACATATACACGTGTGATTTATTTTACGAAGATTTTTCAATGCTGAGAGCCTCGATCAGAGAGTAAAAAAGGCGTAAGGTTCACAATGGTGTAAAATTAAAATGGGATATACCGGGCTACGATTCGAGTTACAGGAACAAGTGCCAAACCAACCACCCAATAATGGAATCGTCGAGCGAAAACACTTGACAACCTCCTAGAAGCAGCTTTTCTTGCCACCAGACCTTTCTCCATCAATTAGGAATCTGATGCCGTTACTAAATACATTCCTTAAATTGTAGCCATTTGTTAAGTGTTTTTTTTGGTGTCTAATCCAAATATATATCACCATTGCCCTTGATTTTCTTGACTGTATATCTCTTAAATGTCAACATATAAACGTGTGATTTAGTTTAAGAAGATTTTTCAATTCCAAGAACCTCGATCAGAGAGTAAAAAAGGCGTAAGGTTCACAATGGTGTAAAATTAAAATGGGATATACCGGGCTAGGATTCGAGTTACAGGAACAAGGGCCAAACCAACCACCCAAGAATGGAATCGTCGAGCGAAAATACTTGACAACCTCCTAGAAGCAGCTTTTCTTGCCACCAGACCTTTCTCCATCGATTTGGAATCTGATGCCGTCACTAAACATAATCCTTAAATTGTAGCCGTTTGTTGAGTGTTTTTTTTTTGTGTCTAATCCGCATATATATCACCATTGCCCTTGATTTTCTTGACTGTATATCTCTTAAATGTCAACATATAAACGTGTGATTTAGTTTAAGAAGATTTTTCAATGCCGAGAGCCTCGATCAGAGAGTAAAAAAGGCGTAAGGTTCATAATGGTGTAAAATTAAAATGAGATATACCGGGCTAGGATTCGAGTTACAGGAACAAGGGCCAAACAAACCACCCAAGAATGGAATCGTCGAGCGAAAACACTTGACAACCTCCTAGAAGCAGCTTTTCTTGCCACCAGATCTTACTACATCAATTAGGAATCTCATGCCGTCACCAAACACATTCCTTAAATTGTTGCCATTTGTTGAGTGTTTTTTTTTTGGTGTCTAATCCACATATATATCACCATTGCCCTTGATTTTCTTTACTTTTCATCTCTTAAATGTCAACATATACACGTGTGATTAAGTTTATGAAGATTTTTTAATGCCAAGAACCTCGATCAGAGAGTAAAAAAGGTGTAAGGTTCACAATGGTGTAAAATTAAAATGGGATATACCGGGCTAGGATTCGAGTTACAGGAACAAGTGCCAAACCAACCACCCAAGAATGGAATCGTCGAGCGAAAACACTTGACAACCTCCTTGAAGCAGCTTTTCTTGCCACCAGACCTTTCTCCATCAATTAGGAATCTGATGCCGTTACTAAACACATTCCTTAAATTGTAGCCATTTGTTAAGTGTTTTTTTTTTGTGTCTAATCCAAATATATATCAACATTGCCCTTGATTTTCTTGACTGTATATCTCTTAAATGTCAACATATAAACGTGTGATTTAGTTTAAGAAGTTTTTTCAATTCCAAGAACCTCGATCAGAGAGTAACAAAGGCGTAAGGTTCACAATGGTGTAAAATTAAAATGGGATATACCGGGCTAGGATTCGAGTTATAGGAACAAGGGCCAAACTAACCACCCAAGAATGGAATCGTCGAGCGAAAATACTTGACAACCTCCTAGAAGCAGCTTTTCTTGCCACCAGACCTTTCTCCATCAATTTGGAATCTGATGCCGTCACTAAACATAATCCTTAAATTGTAGTCGTTTGTTGAGTGTTTTTTTTTTGTCTAACCTGCATATATATCACCATTGTCCTTGATTTTCTTGACTGTATATCTCTTAAATGTCAACATATACACGTCTGATTTAGTTTACGAAGATTTTTCAATGTCAAGAACCTCGATCAGAGAGTTAAAAAAGCGTATGGTTCACAATGGTGTAAAATTAAAATGGGATATACCGGGCTAGGATTCGAGTTATAGGAACAAGTGCCAAACCAACCACCCAAGAATGGAATCGTCGAGCGAAAATACTTGACAACCTCCTAGAAGCAGCTTTTCTGGCCACCAGACCTTTCTCCATCAATTTGGAATCTGATGCCGTCACTAAACATATTCCTTAAATTGTAGCCGTTTGGTGAGTATTTTTTTTGGTGTCTAATCTGCATATATATCACCATTGCCCTTGATTTTCTTTACTGTATATCTCTTAAATGTCAACGTAAACACGTGTGATTTAGTTTACGAAGATTTTTCAATTCCGAGAACCACGATCAGAGAGTAAAAAAGGGGTAAGGTTCACAATGGTGTAAAATTAAAATGAGATATACCGGGCTAGGATTCGAGTTACAGGAACAAGTTCCAAACCAACCACCAAAGAATAGAATCGTCGAGCGAAAACACTTGACAACCTCATAGAAGCAGCTTTTCTTGCCACCAGACCTTTATCCATCAATTAGGAATCTGAAGCCGTCACTAAACACATTCCTTAAATTATAGCCATTTGTTGAGTGTTTTTTTTTTTGTGTCTAATCCGCTTATATATCACCATTTCCCTAGATTTTCTTGACTGTATATCTCTTAAATGTTAACATATACACGTGTGATTTAGTTTACGAAGATTTTTCAATGCCGAGAGCCTCGATCAGAGAGTAAAAAAAGGCGTAAGGTTCACAATGGTGTAAAATTAAAATGGGATATACCGGGCTAAGATTCGAGTTACAGGAACAAGAGCAAAACCAACCACCCAAGAATGGAATCGTCGAGCGAAAACACTTGACAACCTCCTAGAAGCAGCTTTTCTTGCCACCAGACATTTCTCCATCAATTAGGAATCTGATTCCGTCACTAAACACATTCCTTAAATTGTAGCCATTTGTTGAGTGTTTTTTTGTGTCAAATCCGCATATATATCACCATTGCCCTTGATTTTCTTGACTGTGTATCTCTTAAATGTCAACATATACACGTGTGATTTAGTTTACGAAGATTTTTCAATGCCGAGAACCTCGATCAGAGAGTAAAAAAGGCGTAAGGTTCACATTGGTGTAAAATTAAAATGGGATATACCGGGCTAGGATTCGAGTTACAGAAACAAGGGCCAAACCAACCACCCAAGAATGGAATCGTTGAGCGAAAATACTTGACAACCTCCTAGAAGCAGCTTTTCTTGCCACCAGACCTCTCTCCATCAATTTGGAATCTGATGCCGTCACTAAACATATTCCTTAAATTGTAGCCGTTTGTTGAGTGTTTTTTTTTTGTGTCTAATCTGCATATATATCACCATTGCCCTTGATTTTTTTGACTGTATATCTCTTAAATGTCAACATAAACACGTGTGATTTAGTTTACGAAGATTTTTCAATGCCCAGAACCTCGATCAGAGAGTAAAAAAGAGGTAAGGTTCACAATGGTGTAAAATTAAAATGAGATATACCGGGCTAGGATTCGAGCTACAGGAACAAGTGCCAAACCAACCACCCAAGAATGGAATCGTCGAGCGAAAACACTTGACAACCTCCTAGAAGCAGCTTTTCTTGCTACGAGACCTTTCTCCATCAATTAGGAATCTAAAGCCATCACTAAACACATTCCTTAAATTGTAGCCATTTGTTGAGTGTTTTTTTTTGGTGTCTAATCCACATATATATCACCATTGCCCTAGATTTTCTTGACTGTATATCGCTTAAATGTTAACATATACACGTGTGATTTAGTTTACGAAGAATTTTCAAGGCCGAGAACCTCGATCAGAGAATAAAAAAGGCGTAAGGTTCACAATGGTGTAAAATTAAAATGGGATATATCGTGCTTGGATTCGAGTTACAGGAACTAGGGCCAAACCATCCACCCAAGAATGGAATCGTCGAGCGAAAACACTTGACAACCTCCTAGAAGCAGCTTTTCTTGCCACCAGACCTTTCTCCATCAATTAAGAATCTGATGTCGTCACTAAACACATTTCTTAAATTGTAGCCATTTGTTTAGTGTTTTTTTTTTGTGTCTACTCCGCATATATATCACCATTGCCCCTGATTTTCTTGATTGTATATGTCTTAAATGTCAACATATACACGTGTGATTTAGTTTACGAAGATTTTTCAATGCCGAGAACCTCGATCAGAGAGTAAAAAAGGCGTAAGGTTCACAATGGTGTAAAATTAAAATGGGATATACCGAGCTAGGATTCGAGTTACAAGAACAAGGGCCAAACCAACCACCCAAGAATGGAATCGTCGAGCGAAAATACTTGACACCCTCCTAGAAGCAGCTTTTCTTGCCACCAGACCTTTCTCCATCAATTTGAAATCTGATGCCGTCACTAAACATAATCCTTAAATTGTAGTCGTTTGTTGAGTGTTTTTTTTTTTTGTCTAACCTGCATATATATCACCATTGTCCTTGATTTTCTTGACTGTATATCTCTTAAATGTCAACATATACACGTGTGATTTAGTTTACGAAGATTTTTCAATGTCAAGAACCTCGATCAGAGAGTAAAAAAAGCGTAAGGTTCACAATGGTGTAAAATTAAAATGGGATATACCGGGCTAGGATTCGAGTTACAGGAACAAGTGCCAAACCAACCACCCAAGAATGGAATCCTCGAGCGAAAATACTTGACAACCTCCTAGAAGCAGCTTTTCTGGCCACCAGACCTTTCTCCATCAATTTGGAATCTGATGCCGTCACTAAACATATTCCTTAAATTGTAGCCGTTTGTTGAGTGTTTTTTTTTTGTTGTCTAATCTGCATATATATCACCTTTGCCCTTGATTTTCTTTACTGTATATCTCTTAAATGTCAACATAAACACGTGTGATTTAGTTTACGAAGATTTTTCAATTCCGAGAACCACGATCAGAGAGTAAAAAAGGGGTAAGGTTCACAATAGTGTAAAATTAAAATGAGATATACCGGGCTAGGATTCGAGTTACAGGAACAAGTGCCAAACCAACCACCCAAGAATAGAATCGTCGAGCGAAAACACTTGACAACCTCATAGAAGAAGCTTTTCTTGCCACCAGACCTTTCTCCATCAATTAGGAATCTGATGCCGTCACTAAACACATTCCTTAAATTATAGCCATTTGTTGAGTGTTTTTTTTGTGTCTAATCCGCATATATATCACCATTTCCCTAGATTTTCTTGACTGTATATCTCTTAAATGTTAACATATACACGTGTGATTCAGTTTACGAAGATTTTTCAATGCCGAGAGCCTCGATCAGAGAGTAAAAAAGGCGTAAGGTTCACAATGGTGTAAAATTAAAATGGGATAACCCGGGCTAGGATTCGAGTTACAGGAACAAGAGCAAAACCAACCACCCAAGAATGGAATCGTCGAGCGAAAATACTTGACAACCTCCTAGAAGCAGCTTTTCTTGCCACCAGACCTTTCTCCATCAATTAGGAATCTGTTTCCGTCACTAAACACATTCCTTAAATTGTAGCCATTTGTTGAGTGTTTTTTTGTGTCAAATCCGCATATATATCACCATTGCCCTTGATTTTCTTGACTGTGTATCTCTTAAATGTCAACATATACACGTGTGATTTAGTTTACGAAGATTTTTCAATGCCGAGAACCTCGATCAGAGAGTAAAAAAGGCGTAAGGTTCACATTGGTGTAAAAATAAAATGGGATATACCGGGCTAGGATTCGAGTTACAGAAACAAGGGCCAAACCAACCACCCAAGAATGGAATCGTCGAGCGAAAATACTTGACTACCTCCTAGAAGCAGCTTTTCTTGCCATCAGACCTTTCTCCATCAATTTGGAATCTGATGCCGTCACTAAACATATTCCTTAAATTGTAGCCGTTTGTTGAGTGTTTTTTTTTTGTGTCTAATCTGCATATATATCACTATTGCCCTTGATATTCTTGACTGTATATCTCTTAAATGTCAACATAAACACGTGTGATTTAGTTTACGAAGATTTTTCAATGCCGAGAACCTCGATCAGAGAGTAAAAAAGGCGTAAGATTCACAATGGTGTAAAATTAAAATGGGATATATCGTGCTTGGATTCGAGTTACAGGAACTAGGGCCAAACCATCCACCCAAGAATGGAATCGTCGAGCGAAAACACTTGACAACCTCCTAGAAGCAGCTTTTCTTGCCACCAGACCTTTCTCCATCAATTAAGAATCTGATGTCGTCACTAAACACATTTCTTAAATTGTAGCCATTTGTTGAGTGTTTTTTTTTGTGTCTACTCCGCATATATATCACCATTGCCCTTGATTTTCTTGACTGTATATCTCTTAAATGTCAACATATACACGTGTGATTTAGTTTACGAAAATTTTTCAATGCCGAGAACCTCGATCAGAGAGTAAAAAAGGCGTAAGGTTCACAATGGTGTAAAATTAAAATGGGATATACCGGGCTAGGATTCGAGTTACAGGAACAAGGGCCAAACAAACCACCCAAGAATGGAATCGTCGAGCGAAAACACTTGACAACCTCCTAGAAGCAGCTTTTCTTACCACCAGATTTTTCTCCATCAATTAGGAATCTAATGCCGTCACTAAACACATTCCTTAAATTGTAGCCATTTGTTGAGCGTTTTTTTTTTTTTTGGTGTCTAATCCGCATATATATCACCATTGCCCTTGATTTTCTTGACTGTATATCTCTTAAATGTCAACATATACACGTGTGATTTAGTTTACGAAGATTTTTCAATGCCATGAACGAGTCTGTCACACCCCAACCGATGGCGGAATCATCGGGGCGCGGCACTGAGCGAAACAGATTGTCCAGAAGTTTCCATAACAACTATCATTACCATTTACTTAAACATTACGTCCCATACCGTAACATAAATAGTCAAACAAGTTATTACAGACAACATCAAAACAAATAATCTGTTCCGACAACTCAGATTTAAATAAGTAGCAATTGTTTATCTGCTTCTAGAGACCCCTAAAAAGTTATCTACAGACAACTATTTGTTGGGCTCTAAAACTTTATTCTAGCTTCCAATTCCTACCACATATGCGTCCTAAGCACCTGTCACATACGTTAAAATAATGTCAATACATAAAATGTAAAGGTGAGCATACAAGTTTGATAAAAGCATATAGAGTTCGAATTCGTTTACGCATAACCAGCACGTACACATAGTGAAATGAAGCACGTTAGTTATCGACATAGATCCATCGATACCAATGACTGCGGGTTGACTGCCCGAGGCAGTTCGCAATACACGATTACCACTGTAATCCATGCAAGTAAAAGATCCTTAACAACCCCCGTGTGAACGGGTGCTGAGTCCAAACTATAGTACTATCGTTGCTAAGGCAGGTAGACAGCATTCCATGTGTAAAGATAACAAACAAGCATTCATAAGCCACGTATAACATGCATTAATGGTTAAGCGTTAAAATAGCTTGAGTAGTGTGATAGTTGTAGTTTGAATAGTTGTAACGTATGTAACACCCAAAAGTGCTAAAAGCAAAAAGGGCTCAAGTATACTCACAGTGATATGGATTGAAGGGAGCGCTTTTACAGCGAGTACAGTTAGCCTGAATAGATTCGATAACTTTACGATAAGTGACACGTAAAACAGTACAAGTGAGAGTGGGTAGGATGACTGATCGTGCGGATCAGTTATCCGTGAGTAGAAGTCATCCGTGTGCATGACCCTTCCGTGCGGATGGTGATGCGTGCGGATGGTGATTCATCCGGGTAAGTCATACGTGCGTGCGACTGTCCGTGCGGGTGGTAACCCGTGCGGATTAGTTGTACGTGTGGGTGACTTATCCGTATGGACTAGTAGTTTGTGAGAATAAATGTTCAAGTGGATTGTTTCTTCCTAAGATGTGTTTGTGTATGATGGCTTGTGCTTCGGAGTTTTCGTTGTAGCATTTAGAAACCACGTAAGTGTTTCTACCTTTCAAGCCGGTCGCGCGGACGGCAGTCCGTGCGTATGGTAGTCCGTGCGGGCAGCCTGTGCACGCGGGCAGAGACAATCCGTCCGGATAGCCTGTCCGTGCGTACGGCTTGGCCGTGCGGATGAAGATTGTTTGATTTTTCATTTTTAAGGCCTTAGTATCTCATGATCCGAAGAGTAATCCATTCAGAGGTCGTCCGTCCGGATTGCTCGTTCGTCGATACTCAAACCTCGTTTGGAAAGTGGGTCCCAAGGGTAGTCCGTGCGGGTGACAACCCGTGCGGGTGACTTGTACGTGCGGACAGCTAGTCCGTGCGCACAGCTTGTCCGTGCGCACAGCCTGGGCGTGCGGACAACTGGTCCGTGCGGACAGCCTCCGGTTGTTCCGTGAGTCTACACTTGGTTTCTGTTGTCGTTTATCGAGACGTTCTGATTACGTGGCAACCACTTAGAATTGTATTCTCACCCGCATGACTAGACCGGTCAGGAACCACCCTAACTCGGCCTGTCGGCGACTCAGAACGGTCATCCCGGTTAACCCCGAAATCAGTTGTCTATGGGTAGGTTTCCAGATCTAGAACTAGTGCATCACTATTGACGAGTAGAACACTAAAACTGATCGGATTCGTACCGGTTTTAAGGGTAAAAGAATGAGAGAACTTAGGTTTATTCCTTTCAACTCTTTTATCCTTAGAAAAGTTTAGATCTAGGTGAAGTTATTGTAAAAACTTGTAGAAATCGTTTAGATCTGAGATATTCTTGTTGGAATGAGGTCAAGCTTGAAGTTCTTATGAACTTCGTGATGACGTCACCCGAGAACACCTCAAATCCGGATGATTTCATGGTTAAAAGTGAAGATTTGAAAGATAGAAATGTGTAGAATCGTGTAGTGATCAAAGATGTACAAGAATTAGTGCAAGATCTTACCTGGATTGAGAGAAATTTGGGAAAAGGTGAAGAATGCTTGTGGTTCGGACGTCACTTGCCAAAAGTGGAAAAAGTGGAGAGTGACTCGTGTATTTATAGGATGCCAAAAAGGGAAAGGGTGAGCCGTGCGCATGGCACGCACCCGGGTAGGCTATCCGCGCAGACTGGTCATCCGTGCGGACTGGCAATCCGTGCGGACTGGCAATCCGTGCGGACTGGCAATCCATGCGGACTGGCAATCCGTGCGGACTGGCCATCCGTGCGGATGCCGCCTGCTTTGGTGAGTTCGGTGCGATGTTGATTCGGTTTCGATTTGCGAGCGATTCGATAGGGTTTCCTAGTCAAATTACTTTCAGTCCCAACTACTTCTTATAGGGTTCGACTCGGAATTCGGGTTCGGGTTCGTTTACATTCGAGTTAGACTTCGAGTTCGATTGATTATCACGACATAAAATAACATAAAGTAAACATGCACTGGTAACACGTAAGGCACACACACACGTATAGCTGGCAAGTAAAGTACATATCTCGGGTTACGATTTGATGTCGATTTGATTAGCATAGCTTGATTAACTTTATCGCATTGTTACTTCCTATCGTTCACAGTCGTAGGTCGATTGAAATACGGTTAGCATGAGTCGATTATTGCAATGTACGACATTTACTCCACATAATCTAAATATAATAGAAACAATTCTACGAGTCACGTTGCGCGAAATCGGTCGTTGACTTTGACCTTGACTTTGACTTTCACTCGTGAAAACACGGGGTGTTACAGCCTCCCCTTGTTTAGGAAATTTCGTCCCGAAATTAAGCTGAGGGCCGTAACTAGTTCATGAATCACGTGTGAGAGTTCTTCGTTTGGACCATTGAAAGGTGTCGAATTAAACAGGATTTTACGGTTAAAAAAAATGGCTGATTTTAGAGTATGATGTGCGAAAATGTTGAAAGTTGCTGTTGATGTTCACCGTGTGGATAACCATCCGTGTTGACTATTGTTGACTCTGAATCGTGCGGAATCCGTGAATGATCGTGACCAAACACCATCGTAACGGAGTCGAAACCGATCCTACAAGTGATATCTGAGCAGGAGTTCGATTGCTCAGATCATTCACATTCAGGTTCGATCAATTTCTTCATATATCGACTCTGTCACGTGTTTCTCGTTAAATTAATCGTATACCATAATCCGTGATTCTATTGATTTGATGTCGTGTACAATGCCAAGAATCACACGAGAGACCTTCTCTCTCTAACTTTCTTTCTCTAAGATTATCTATCTAATTAAACAACTGCGGGTACTTTGCCTTCATGTCGCTTTCGAGTTCCCAAGTAAACTCCGCGCCTCGTTTGCCTTCCCATCTGACCTTCACGATAGGAATGTTTGAGCGCCTGAGTTCTTTGGTTTTGCGATCCATGATTTCAACAGGCTTTTCCACGAAGTGTAATGTTTCGTTCATTTGTAAATCATCTAGAGGAACATGTAAGTCGGGGTCGTAGACGCATTTTCGGAGGTTCGACACATGGAAAGTCGGATGGACATTGCTAAGTTCCTCCGGTAACTCGAGTCTGTAGGTGACTTTTCCGATCCTTTCCAGAATCTTAAAAGGTCCAACATATCGAGGCGCGAGTTTCCCCTTTTTGCCGAATCGGACTACACCCTTCCAAGGTGATACCTTTAGGAGTACGTAGTCACTAACGCCATACTCACGGTGCTTGCGCTTTTTATCGGCGAGGACTTTCTGTCTATCCCGAGCTTTCGCTAGATTGTCCCGAATTTGGAAAATTTTGTCTGTCGTTTCTTGTAGCAGCTCCGGACCGGTTAGTTGCGAATGACCGATCTCGTGCCACACAATAGGCGATCGACATCTTCTTCCGTATAAGGCCTCGAAAGGTGCCATCTGGATGCTAGCCTGGTAGCTGTTGTTATACGAGAATTCGACTAACGGAAGGTGTCTATCCCAATTACCACCAAAGTCTAAAACACACGAACGGAGCATGTCTTCAAGCGTACGAATCATTCTTTCAGTCTGACCGTCGGTTTGTGGGTGGAACGCAGTACTTAGATTAAGCGTTGTACCGAGCGCCATTTGAAACGTTTCCCACAATCATGAAGTGAACCGAGCATCACGATCAGAGATGATGTCACGAGGCGTCCCATGTCGACAAATGATCTCGTCGGTGTAGATACGGGCTAATCGTTCTACCTTGTAGTCTTCTCGTATTGGCAGGAAGTGAGCTGATTTGGTCAAACGGTCAATGACAACCCAAATGCTGTCGTGACCTGATGACGTGGTTGGAAGCTTGGTTACGAAATCCATAGCTATGCTCTCCCACTTCCACATGGGGATTGGAGGTTGTTCGAGCAAGCCAGAGGGTCTTTGATGTTCAGCCTTGATTCTAGCACAGGTTAGGCATTTTCCGACGTAGAGAGCGATATCCCGTTTCATACCCGGCCACCAGTACCTATATCGAAGGTCATGGTACATTTTGTCAGCACCGGGATGGATGGAGTATCGGGATTTGTGGGCTTCATCCATGATAATCTGTCGCAGGTTGGTTCGCTTGGGAATCCAGATTTTGTCTAAGAAGTGGAATATCCCGTTTGATTTGCTCACAAGCTGGGCTACATCGTGGTAGATTCTTTCTTTCTTCAAGGTGCGTTCGTTGAAACATGCATGCTGGGCGTCGCAAATAAGAGCTTCGAGATTGTGCTGGGCTTGAATATTTCGAGTGCTAAGCAGATAACTCCGTCTGCTAAGTGCGTCGGCAACAACATTTGCTTTGCCTGGGTGATAACGAATCTCACAGTCGTAGTCGTTGAGAAGCTCTACCCATCGGCGTTGACGCATATTCAGTTCCCTCTGATTAAAGATGTGCTGTAGGCTCTTATGATTGGTGAAGATCGTACACTTGGTACCATACAGGTAGTGTCGCCAAATCTTTAATGCAAAAACAACTGCGCCTAGCTCGAGATCGTGGGTTGTATAGTTCTTCTCGTGGATTTTGAGCTGACGAGATGCGTAAGCTATGACCTTGTTTCGTTGCATTAAGACACAACCGAGACCAAGGTTGGAAGCATCACAGTAGACAATGAAATTATCGTTTCCGTCGGGTAGTGTGAGAACAGGAGCATTGCAAAGCATGTATTTGAGGGTTCGAAAGGCAGACTCTTGTTTGGTTCCCCAAACAAAAGGCTGATCCTTATGAGTGAGAGAGGTAAGTGGTACAGCAATCTTCGAGAATCCTTCGATGAATCGTCGGTAATATCCCGCTAGTCCGAGGAAAGAGCGGACTTCAGTCGGGTTCTTAGGCATAACCCAGCTCTTAACAGCTTCAATCTTCGCAGGATCGACGTGAATACCCTGACTATTTACGATGTGACCCAGAAACTGAACCTCCCCCAACCAAAACTCGCACTTGGAGAATTTGGCGTAGAGTTGGTTCCCCTGAAGTAACTCGAGAACCAAACGTAGATGTTGCGCGTGTTCGGCTCTCGTTTTGGAATAGATCAAGACATCGTCGATGAATACGATGATGAAACGGTCGAGGTAGGGTTTACACACTCGATTCATCAGATCCAGGAAAACTGCTGGTGCATTGGTTAGGCCAAAAGGCATGACAACGAATTCGTAATGGCCGTAACGAGTGCGAAACGCGGTTTTGGGTATATCCTCCTCTTGTATACGCAGCTGATGGTATCCTGAACGTAGATCGATCTTCGAGAAACACGTAGCGCCTTGTAGTTGATCAAACAAATCATCGATTCGTGGCAGAGGATAGCGGTTCTTGATAGTCAACTTATTCAATTCCCGGTAGTCGATGCACATCCGGAACGACCCGTCCTTCTTTTTGACGAAAAGGACTGGTGCGCCCCAAGGAGAGGTGCTCGGGCGAATAAAGCCTTTTTCAAGCAATTCCTGGAGTTGGGTTGAGAGTTTGCGCATTTCGGACGGCGCGAGTCGATAAGGAGCTCTGGCGATAGGATTGGCTCCAGGAACGAGATCAATGCGAAAATCGATATCACGCTTCGGAGGTAGTCCGGGAAGATCCTCTGGAAAGACTTGAGGAAATTCTCGAACCACTGGAACGTCTTTCACTTTCTTCTTCTCTTTCTTTTCCTTCTCCGCTGCTACAACATGAGCCAAGAAAGCTCTGTATTCCTTACGGAGATACTTGCTAGCTTGTAGGCATGACATAAGCTTGAGACCCTTCGAAGTAGTATCACCGTATACGCACAATAAATCACCGTTTGCGAGCGAAAAACGAATCATTTTATCGAAGCACACAACTTCGGCATGGTTTTCGCGAAGAAAGTCCATGCCTACTATGACATCAAAGCTTCCTAGTTGCATTGGAATGAGATCGATTGAGAAGATGTGATTGTTGAGCTCGAGAGTGCAATCACGAATAACAGAGTTTACAGCGACGGTTCTTCCGGTAGCGACTTCAACATCGAATGCAGAGGAGAGTCGGGAACGTTTACGACTAAGGAGTTTCTCAAATTCGAGTGACACAAAGCAATTATCGGCTCCAGTATCAAACAAACATGAAGCATAAATACCATTCACAAGGAACGTACCATTGACCACGTTGTTGTCGGCCTGGGCTTGACGCACATTGAGATTGAAAGTTCTGGCTCGTGCGGCCTGTTGCTGATGTTGTTGTTGATGCTGTGGTTGCTGTTGTTGCTGCTGGGGTTCTTGTTTCACCACCCTGTTTGGGCACATGTTGGCGAAATGGTTCGGGTCGCCACATGTGAAGCATGCTCTGGCTTTGATTGCGGGTGCCGGAGGAGCTTGTTGACCCTGTGGGGCAGCGAGTAGAGCTTGATTGGCAGGAGCTTGACGAATACGGCAGTTGGCAGTAAAATGGTCGTAGACGTTGCAATGAGCACAGAAGCGGCATTGAATAGCAGTCGGGTGATGATAGGTGCAAATAGGGCAGAGTGGGTGTGGTCCAGTATATGCACGCTTTGCAGGCGGTGCATTGGCCACAGGCGCCACTACTTGACGCTGTTGGGCAGGTGCAGCTTGGATCGGTGCAGCAGTAATCGCACAGTTCTTGTTGGTGGAGCTGTTCTTTCTCTTGTTCTTTCGCTTGTTGCTTGACGAGGTAGGTTCAGCGGTTGGTGCAGTAGTGGTAGCTTGATGCAGATGCTTGGTGGTCTTATCCCACACCCCAGCCTTGACCCTTTTGTCATTGATTTCAGCGGCCAGCAGATAGGTTTCTTCGATCGTGGCAGTCTTGGCCGCTTGCACGAAATCAGCGACGCAGTCGGGCAGGGCTCGGATGTACTTCTTGATGGTCATCTCAGGGGTCTTGACTTGGTCAGGACAGATAATGTTGAGCTGTTTGAAGCGAGCAGTAAGGCCAGCATTGTCTCCATCCTTCTGATGTATGTGCCAGAATTCATCTTCAAGCTTTCGATGCTCGTGAGGAGGGCAGAATTCCTCCAGCATGACTTCTTTGAGCTCATCCCACGACAAACCATAAGCTGCATCATTCCCTCTCTTGTTCCTCTCGGCCGTCCACCAGTCCAAAGCACGGGATTGAAAGACGCCGGTAGCGTTCAGAGTTCGAAGGTCATCAGGGCAACCACTTTGTCGCAGAGTAACCTCGATAGAGTCAAACCAGTGGAATAGAGCAGTAGGACCTCCTTCGCCTGTGAATTCTTTCGGCCCACATGACTTGAATTGCTTGAAACTGAAAGGTCTGGCGACAGCTCTAGGACCTTCAGTCCTCGATTCTTCGGATGATTTACTGGCGTTCTCATAGGCATCGCTCACTGCCTTTGCTACACCTTTCGCGACGATGGAAGCAAGACGTCTGTCTTTCTTTTCCTGCGAGAGAGTGGATGATGACGGGATCCAGACGACATTGTCTGCAATAGACATCGTCATGGAACTCAACACATGTATTCGAATCTCACCTCACACGTCTACTACTACTAAAGCTCAGTAACACGTACCATGTAAACACATATAGTCA
Source organism: Helianthus tuberosus (assembly GCA_030545235.1). Taxonomy (NCBI): domain Eukaryota; kingdom Viridiplantae; phylum Streptophyta; class Magnoliopsida; order Asterales; family Asteraceae; genus Helianthus; species Helianthus tuberosus. The sequence goes on along the minus strand of CM060452.1, from coordinate 50,409,489 downwards.
CAAAATCACAGAATTGCACAAAATCACATAAACACATAGAGCACATAATCACAATATTCCTAAACTCGTAAGCATAACATGAACACATATAACTTAATTACTAAAGGCATCTACTAGCATACAACTATTCTGACTGGCTCTATTGTCGATTCGCTAGCGATGAGTTGTGTGGGTTTTGTGTTTCAGCGGGAGTAATAGTGTTGGGTTGAAATCAATAGTGTCTCAAAACGTTACCAAATAACAGAAAATGCATAAAACTTTCATAAAGATCGATAAATCGAAGGTAGATTGTCTGCGGCTAGTAGACTGCGACTAACCAAAGTAGCTCGACTATTCTCAAGGATCCTGCACAATGACCTCCAGGACTATGCCTTCGCCTCGATTCTCGGGCGTTGGCGCAATTCCCTTTGGTTAGATTGTGCCTTTAGATCATTGGAGTCCATCGAACTTTGGTGGAAGTTCTTGTATAAAAGCGGGACGAGTCATCAAGGTTAGGGTTTCACCCCTAGCTTGCAACTTCCGTCCTCGTTTTTGATAAAATTTTGAGGAGATTATTCATCAAAATATGGATTTCACTCCTGATTTGGTATGATTCTCCTCGTTTGTAGCTAAAACGCAAGCTGATTAGGCGATTTTAGTCGAGAGTTATACGGTTTTCACACCTATTCTCGGCCTTATTGCCTGTTCACAACTTGAAAATTCGAGTGTAATGATAGAAAAGAGTGAGTGATAGTGACGAGTTTACGCATATGCGTGAGTTGGTCTGTTGGTTCTTAACTATAGTCTAGGTCTCTAAGACTTCGACCCGGACTAGGTCGAGTCTTGTCTAATTCCCTATAGTTATGGCTCTGATACCAATCTGTCACACCCCAACCGATGGCGGAATCATCGGGGCGCGGCACTGAGCGAAACAGATTGTCCAGAAGTTTCCATAACAACTATCATTACCATTTACTTAAACATTACGTCCCATACCGTAACATAAATAGTCAAACAAGTTATTACAGACAACATCAAAACAAATAATCTGTTCCGACAACTCAGATTTAAATAAGTAGCAATTGTTTATCTGCTTCTAGAGACCCCTAAAAAGTTATTTACAGACAACTATTTGTTGGGCTCTAAAACTTTATTCTAGCTTCCAATTCCTACCACATATGCATCCTAAGCACCTGTCACATACGTTAAAATAATGTCAATACATAAAATGTAAAGGTGAGCATACAAGTTTGATAATAGCATATAGAGTTCGAATTCGTTTACGCATAACCAGCACGTACACATAGTGAAATGAAGCACGTTAGTTATCGACATAGATCCATCGATACCAATGACTGCGGGTTGACTGCCCGAGGCAGTTCGCAATACACGATTACCACTGTAATCCATGCAAGTAAAAGATCCTTAACAACCCCCGTGTGAACGGGTGCTGAGTCCAAACTATAGTACTATCGTTGCTAAGGCAGGTAGACAGCATTCCATGTGTAAACATAACAAACAAGCATTCATAAGCCACGTATAACATGCATTAATGGTTAAGCGTTAAAATAGCTTGAGTAGTGTGATAGTTGTAGTTTCAATAGTTGTAACGTATGTAACACCCAAAAGTGCTAAAAGCAAAAAGGGCTCAAGTATACTCACAGTGATATGGATTGAAGGGAGCGCTTTTACAACGAGTACGGTTAGCCTGAATAGATTCGATAACGTTACGATAAGTGACACGTAAAACAGTATAAGTGAGAGTGGGTAGGATGACTGATCGTGCGGATCAGTTATCCGTGAGTAGAAGTCATCCGTGCGCATGACCCTTCCGTGCGGATGGTGATGCGTGCGGATGGTGATTCATCCGGGTAAGTCATACGTGCGTGCGACTGTCCGTGCGGGTGGTAACCCGTGCGGATTAGTTGTACGTGCGGTGACTTATCCGTATGGACAAGTAGTTTGTGAGAATAAATGTTCAAGTGGATTGTTTCTTCCTAAGATGTGTTTGTGTATGATGGCTTGTGCTTCGGAGTTTTCGTTGTAGCATTTAGAAACCACGTAAGTGTTTCTACCTTTCAAGCCGGTCGCGCGGACGGCAGTCCGTGCGTATGGTAGTCCGTGCGGGCAGCCTGTGCGCGCGGGCAGAGACAATCCGTCCGGATAGCCTGTCCGTGCGTACGGCTTGGCCGTGCGGATGAAGATTGTTTGATTTTTCTTTTTTAAGGCCTTAGTATCTCATGATCCGAAGAGTAATCCATTCAGAGGTCGTCCGTCCGGATTGCTCGTTCGTCGATACTCAAACCTCGTTTGGAAAGTGGGTCCCAAGGGTAGTCCGTGCGGGTGACAACCCGTGCGGGTGACTTGTACGTGCGGACAGCTAGTCCGTGCGCACAGCTTGTCCGTGCGCACAGCCTGGGCGTGCGGACAACTGGTCCGTGCGGACAGCCTCCGGTTGTTCCGTGAGTCTACACTTGGTTTCTGTTGTCGTTTATCGAGACGTTCTGATTACGTGGCAACCACTTAGAATTGTATTCTCACCCGCATGACTAGACCGGTCAGGAACCACCCTAACTTGGCCTGTCGGCGACTCAGAACGGTCATCCCGGTTAACCCCGAAATCAGTTGTCTATGGGTAGGTTTCCAGATCTAGAACTAGTGCATCACTATTGACGAGTAGAACACTAAAACTGATCGGATTCGTACCGGTTTTAAGGGTAAAAGAATGAGAGAACTTAGGTTTATTCCTTTCAACTCTTTTATCCTTAGAAAAGTTTAGATCTAGGTGAAGTTATTGTAAAAACTTGTAGAAATCGTTTAGATCTGAGATATTCTTGTTGGAATGAGGTCAAGCTTGAAGTTCTTATGAACTTCGTGATGACGTCACCCGAGAACACCTCAAATCCGGATGATTTCATGGTTAAAAGTGAAGATTTGAAAGATAGAAATGTGTAGAATCGTGTAGTGATCAAAGATGTACAAGAATTAGTGCAAGATCTTACCTGGATTGAGAGAAATCTGGGAAAAGGTGAAGAATGTGTGTGGTTCGGACGTCACTTACCAAAAGTGGAAAAAGTGGAGAGTGACCCGTGTATTTATAGGATGCCAAAAAGGGAAAGGGTGAGCCGTGCGCATGGCACGCACCCGGGTAGGCTATCCGCGCGGACTGGTCATCCGTGCGGACTGGCAATCCGTGCGGACTGGCAATCCGTGCGGACTGGCAATCCGTGCGGACTGGCCATCCGTGCGGATGCCGCCTGCTTTGGTGAGTTCGGTGCGATGTTGATTCGGTTTCGATTTGCGAGCGATTCGATAGGGTTTCCTAGTCAAATTACTTTCAGTCCCAACTACTTCTTATAGGGTTCGACTCGGAATTTGGGTTCGGGTTCGTTTACATTCGAGTTAGACTTCGAGTTCGATTGAGTTCGATTGATTATCACGACATAAAATAACATAAAGTAAACATGCACAGGTAACACGTAAGGCACACACACACGTATAGCTGGCAAGTAAAGTACATATCTCGGGTTACGATTTGATGTCGATTTGATTAGCATAGCTTGATTAACTTTATCGCATTGTTACTTCCTATCGTTCACAGTCGTAGGTCGATTGAAATACGGTTAGCATGAGTCGATTATTGCAATGTACGACATTTACTCCACATAATCTAAATATAATAGAAACAATTCTACGAGTCACGTTGCACGAAATCAGTCGTTGACTTTGACCTTGACTTTGACTTTCACTCGTGAAAACACGGGGTGTTACACCTCGATCAGAGAGTAAAAAAGGCGTAAGTTTCACAATGCTGTAAAATTAAAATGGGATATACCGGGCTAGGATTCGAGTTACAGGAACAAGAGCAAAACCAACCACCCAAGAATGGAATGGTCGAGCGAAAACACTTGACAACCTCCTAGAAGAAGCTTTTCTTGCCACCAGACCTTTCTCCATCAATTAGTAATCTGATTGCGTCACTTAACACATTCCTTAAATTGTAGCCATTTGTTGAGTGTTTTTTTTTTTGTGTCTAATCCGCATATATATCAACATTACCCTTGATTTTCTTGACTGTATATCTCTTAAATGTCAACATATACACGTGTGATTTAGTTTACGAATATTTTTCAATTCCGAGAACCTCGATCAGAGAGTAAAAAAGGCGTAAGGTTCACAATGGTGTAAAATTAAAATGGGATATACCGGGCTAGGATTCGAGTTAAAGAAACAAGTGCCAAACCAACCACCCAAGAATGGAATCGTCGAGCGAAAACACTTGACAACCTCCTATAAGCAGCTTTTCTTTCCACCAGACCTTTCTCCATCAATTAGGAATCTGATGCCGTTACCAAACACATTCCTTAAATTGTAGCCATTTGTTAAGTGTTTTTTTTTGTGTGTCTAATCCGCATATATATCACCATTACCCTAGATTTTCTCGACTGTATATATCTCTTAAATGTCAACATATACACGTGTGATTTAGTTTAAGAAGATTTTTCAATGCCGATAACCTCGATCAGAGAGTAAAAAAGGCGTAAGGTTCACAATGGTGTAAAATTAAAATGGGATATACCGGGCTATGATTCGAGTTACAGGAACAAGGGCCAAACCAACCACCCAAGAATGGAATCGTCGAGCGAAAACACTTGACAATCTCCTAGAAGCAGCTTTTCTTGCCACCAGGCGTTTTTCCATCAATTTGGAATCTGATCCCATAACTAAATACATTACTTAAATTGTAGCCGTTTGTTGAGTGTTTTTTTTTGTGTCTAATTCGCATATATATCACCATTGCCCTTGATTTTCTTGACTGTATATCTCTTAAATATCAACATATACACCTGTGATTTAGTTTACGAAGATTTTTCAATGCCGAGAACCTCGATCAGAGAGTAAAAAAGGTGTAAGGTTACGATGGTGTAAAATTAAAATGGGATACACCGGGCTAGGATTCGAGTTACAGGAACAAGGGCCAAACCAACCACCCAAGAATGGAATCGTCGAGCGAAAACACTTGACAACCTCCTAGAAGCAGCTTTTCTTGCCACCAAACTTTTCTCCATCAATTAGGAATCTGATGCCATCACTAAACACATTCCTTAAATTGTTGCCATTTGTTTAGTGTGTTTTTTTTTGGTATCTAATCCGCATATATATAACCATTGCCCTTGATTTTCTTGACTGTATATCTCTTAAATATCAACATATACACGTGTGATTTAGTTTACGAAGATTTTTCAATGCCGAGAACCTCGATCAGGGAGTAAAAAAGGCGTAAGGTTCACAATGGTGTAAAATTAAAATGGGATATACCGGGTTATAATTCGAGTTACAGGAACAAGGGCCAAACCAACCACCCAAGAATGGAATCGTCGATCGAAAACACTTGACAACCTCCAGAAGCAACTTTTCTTGCCACCTGACCTTTCTCCATCAATTAGGAATCTGATGCCGTCACTAAACACATTCCTTAAATTGTAGCCATTTGTTGAGTGTTTTTTTTTTGTGTCTAATCCGCATATATATCACCATTGCCCTTGATTTTCTTGACTGTTTATCTCTTAAATGTCAACATATACACCTGTGATTTAGTTTACGAAGATTTTTCTTTGCCGAGAACCTCGATCAGAGAGTAAAAAAGGCGTAAGGTTCACAATGGTGTAAAATTAAAATGGCATATACCGGGCTAGGATTCGAGTTACATGAACAAGGGCCAAACCAACCACCCAAGAATGGAATCGTCGAGCGAAAACACTTGACAACCTCCTAGAAGCAGCTTTTCTTGCCACGAGACCTTTCTCCATCAATTAGGAATCTAATGCCATCACTAAACACATTCCTTAAATTGTAGCCATTTGTTGAGTGTTTTTTTTTTTTTTGGTGTCTAATCCACATATATATCACCATTACCCTAGATTTTCTTGACTGTATATCGCTTAAATGTTAACATATACACGTGTGATTTAGTTTACGAATATTTTTCAATGCCGAGAACCTCGATCGGAGAGTAAAAAAGGCGTAAGGTTCACAATGGTGTAAAATTAAAATGGGATATACCGTGCTTGGATTCGAGTTACAGGAACTAGGGCCAAACCATCCACCCAAGAATGGAATCGTCGAGCGAAAACACTTGACAACCTCCTAGAAGCAGCTTTTCTTGCCACCAGACCTTTCTCCATCAATTAAGAAAATGATTTCGTCACTAAACACATTTCTTAAATTGTAGCCATTTGTTGAGTGTTTTTTTTTTTGTCTACTCCGCATGTATATCACCATTGCCCTTGATTTTCTTGACTGTATATCTCTTAAATGTCAACATATACACGTGTGATTTAGTTTACGAAGATTTTTCAATGCCGAGAACCTCGATCAGAGAGTAAAAAAGGCGTAAGGTTCACAATGGTGTAAAATTAAAATGTGATATACCGGGCTAGGATTCGAGTTACAGGAAAAGGGCCAAACAACCCACCCAAGAATGGAATCGTCGAGTGAAAACACTTGACAACCTCCTAGAAGCAGCTTTTCTTACAACCAGATCTTTCTCCATCAATTAGGAATCTGATGTCGTCACTAAACACATTCCTTAAATTGTAGCCATTTGTTGAGCGTTTGTTTTTTTTTTGGTGTCTAATCCGCATATATATCACCGTTGCCCTTGATTTTCTTGACTATATATCTCTTAAATGTCAACATATACACGTGTGATTTAGTTTACGAAGATTTTTCAATGCCATGAACCTCGATCAGAGAGTAAAAAAGGCGTAAGTTTCACAATGGTGTAAAATTAAAATGGGATATACCGGGCTAGGATTCGAGTTACAGGAACAAGAGCAAAACCAACCACCCAAGAATGGAATGGTCGAGCGAAAACACTTGACAACCTCCTAGAAGCAGCTTTTCTTGCCACCAGACCTTTCTCCATCAATTAGTAATCTGATTCCGTCACTTAACACATTCCTTAAATTGTAGCCATTTGTTGAGTGTTTTTTTTTTTTTGTGTCTAATCCGCATATATATCAACATTACCCTTGATTTTCTTGACTGTATATCTCTTAAATGTCAACATATACACGTGTGATTTAGTTTACGAATATTTTTCAATTCCGAGAACCTCGATCAGAGAGTAAAAAAGGCGTAAGGTTCACAATGGTGTAAAATTAAAATGGGATATACCGGGCTAGGATTCGAGTTAAAGAAACAAGTGCCAAACCAACCACCCAAGAATGGAATCGTCGAGCGAAAACACTTAACAACCTCCTATAAGCAGCTTTTCTTGCCACCAGACCTTTCTCCATCAATTAGGAATCTGATGCCGTTACCAAACACATTCCTTAAATTGTACCATTTGTTAAGTGTTTTTTTTTTGTGTGTCTAATCCGCATATATATCACCATTACCCTTGATTTTCTCGACTGTATATATCTCTTAAATGTCAACATATACACGTGTGATTTAGTTTAAGAAGATTTTTCAATGCCGATAACCTCGATCAGAGAGTAAAAAAGGCGTAAGGTTCACAATGGTGTAAAATTAAAATGGGATATACCGGGCTATGATTCGAGTTACAGGAACATGGGCCAAACCAACCACCCAAGAATGGAATCGTCGAGCGAAAACACTTGACAATCTCCTAGAAGCAGCTTTTCTTGCGACCAGGCGTTTTTCCATCAATTTGGAATCTGATCCCATTACTAAATACATTCCTTAAATTGTAGCCGTTTGTTGAGTGTTTTTTTTTGTGTCTAATTCGCATATATATCACCATTGCCCTTGATTTTCTTGACTGTATATCTCTTAAATATCAACATATACACCTGTGATTTAGTTTACGAAGATTTTTCAATGCCGAGAACCTCGATCAGAGAGTAAAAAAGGTGTAAGGTTACGATGGTGTAAAATTAAAATGGGATACACCGAGCTAGGATTCGAGTTACAGGAACAAGGGCCAAACCAACCACCCAAGAATGGAATCGTCGAGCGAAAACACTTGACAACCTCCTAGAAGCAGCTTTTCTTGCCACCAAACTTTTCTCCATCAATTAGGAATCTGATGCCATCACTAAACACATTCCTTAAATTGTTGCCATTTGTTTAGTGTGTTTTTTTTTTGGTGTCTAATCCGCATATATATAACCATTGCCCTTGATTTTCTTGACTGTATATCTCTTAAATATCAACATATACACGTGTGATTTAGTTTACGAAGATTTTTCAATGCCGAGAACCTCGATCAGGGAGTAAAAAAGGCGTAAGGTTCACAATGGTGTAAAATTAAAATGGGATATACCGGGTTATAATTCGAGTTACAGGAACAAGGGCTAAACCAACCACCCAAGAATGGAATCGTCGATCGAAAACACTTGACAACCTCCAGAAGCAACTTTTCTTGCCACCTGACCTTTCTCCATCAATTAGGAATCTGATGCCGTCACTAAACACATTCCTTAAATTGTAGCCATTTGTTGAGTGTTTTTTTTGTGTCTAATCCGCATATATATCACCATTGCCCTTGATTTTCTTGACTGTTTATCTCTTAAATGTCAACATATACACCTGTGATTTAGTTTACGAAGATTTTTCTTTGCCGAGAACCTCGATCAGAGAGTAAAAAAGGCGTAAGGTTCACAATGGTGTAAAATTAAAATGGCATATACCGGGCTAGGATTCGAGTTACAGGAACAAGGGCCAAACCAACCACCCAAGAATGGAATCGTTGAGCGAAAACACTTGACAACCTCCTAGAAGCAGCTTTTCTTGCCACGAGACCTCTCTCCATCAATTAGGAATCTAATGCCATCACTAAACACATTCCTTAAATTGTAGCCATTTGTTGAGTGTTTTTTTTTTTGTGTCTAATCCACATATATATCACCATTACCCTAGATTTTCTTGACTGTATATCGCTTAAATGTTAACATATACACGTGTGATTTAGTTTACGAAGATTTTTCAATGCCGAGAACCTCGATCAGAGAGTAAAAAAGGCGTAAGGTTCACAATGATGTAAAATTAAAATGGGATATACCGTGCTTGGATTCGAGTTACAGGAACTAGGGCCAAACCATCCACCCAAGAATGGAATCGTCGAGCGAAAACACTTGACAACCTCCTAGAAGCAGCTTTTCTTGCCACCAGACCTTTCTCCATCAATTAAGAATCTGATTTCATCACTAAACACATTTCTTAAATTGTAGCCATTTGTTGAGTGTTTTTTTTTTTGTCTACTCCGCATATATATCACCATTGCCTTTGATTTTCTTGACTGTATATCTCTTAAATGTCAACATATACACGTGTGATTTAGTTTACGAAGATTTTTCAATGCCGAGAACCTCGATCAGAGAGTAAAAAAGGCGTAAGGTTCACAATGGTGTAAAATTAAAATGGGATATACCGGGCTAGGATTCGAGTTACAGGAAAAAGGGCCAAACAACCCACCCAAGAATGGAATCGTCGAGTGAAAACACTTGAAAACCTCCTAGAAGCAGCTTTTCTTACAACCAGATCTTTCTCCATCAATTAGGAATCTGATGCCGTCACTAAACACATTCCTTAAATTGTAGCCATTTGTTGAGCGTTTTTTTTTTTGTGTCTAATCCGCATATATATCACCATTGCCCTTGATTTTCTTGACTATATATCTCTTAAATGTCAACATATACACGTGTGACTTAGTTTACGAAGTTTTTTCAATGCCATGAACCTCGATCAGAGAGTAAAAAAGGCGTAAGTTTCACAATGGTGTAAAATTAAAATGGGATATACCGGGCTAGGATTCGAGTTACAGGAACAAGAGCAAAACCAACCACCCAAGAATGGAATGGTCGAGCGAAAACACTTGACAACCACCTAGAAGCAACTTTTCTTGCCACCAGACCTTTCTCCATCAATTAGAAATCTGATTCCGTTACTTAACACATTCCTTAAATTGTAGCCATTTGTTGAGTGTTTTTTTTTTTTTTTGTATCTAATCCGCATATATATCACCATTACCCTTGATTTTCTTGACTGTATATCTCTTAAATGTCAACATATACACGTGTGATTTAGTTTAAGAAGATTTTTCAATGCCGAGAACCTCGATCAGAGAGTAAAAAAGGCGTAAGGTTCCCAATGGTGTAAAATTAAAATGGGATATACCGGGCTATGATTTGAGTTACAGGAACAAGGGTCAAACCAACCACCCAAGAATGGAATCGTCGAGCGAAAACACTTGACAATCTCCTAGAAGCAGCTTTTCTTGCCACCAGGCGTTTTTCCATCAATTTGGAATCTGATCCCGTCACTAAATACATTCCTTAAATTGTAGCCGTTTGTTGAGTGTTTTTTTTTGTGTCTATTGCGCATATATATCACCATTGCCCTTGATTTTCTTGACTGTATATCTCTTAAATCTCAACATATACACCTGTGATTTAGTTTACGAAGATTTTTCAATGCCGAGAACCTCGATCAAAGAGTAAAAAAGGTGTAAGGTTACGATGGTGTAAAATTAAAATGGGATACACCGGGCTAGGATTCGAGGTACAGGAACAAGGGCCAAACCAACCACCCAAGAATGGAATCGTCGAGCGAAAACACTTGACAACCTCCTAGAAGCAGCTTTTCTTGCCACCAAACCTTTCTCCATCAATTAGGAATCTGAAGCCATCACTAAACACATTCCTTAAATTGTTGCCATTTGTTTAGTGTGTGTTTTTTTTTTTGGTGTCTAATCCGCATATATATAACCATTGCCCTTGATTTTCTTGACTGTATATCTCTTAAATATCAACATATACACGTGTGATTTAGTTTACGAAGATTTTTCAATGCCGAGAACCTCGATCAGGGAGTAAAAAAGGCGTAAGGTTCACAATGGTGTAAAATTAAAATGAGATATAACGGGCTATGATTCGAGTTACAGGAACAAGGGCCAAACCAACCACCCAAGAATGGAATCGTCGATCGAAAACACTTGAGAACCTCCAGAAGCGGCTTTTCTTGCCACCTGACCTTTCTCCATCAATTAGGAATCTGATGCCGTCACTAAACACATTCCTTAAATTGTAGCCATTTGTTGAGTGTTTTTTTTTTGTCTAATCCGCATATATATCACCATTGCCCTTGATTTTCTTGACTGTTTATCTCTTAAATGTCAACATATACACCTGTGATTTAGTTTACGAAGATTTTTCTATGCCGAGAACCTCGATCAGAGAGTAAAAAAGGCGTAAGGTTCACAATGGTGTAAAATTAAAATGGCATATACCGGGCTAGGATTCGAGTTACAGGAACAAGGGCCAAACCAACCACCCAAGAATCGAATCGTCGAGCGAAAACACTTAAAAACCTCCTAGAAGCAGCTTTTCTTGCCACGAGACCTTTCTCCATCAATTAGGAATCTAATGCCATCACTAAACACATTCCATAAATTGTAGCCATTTGTTGAGTGTTTTTTTTTTGTGTCTAATCCACATATATATCACCATTACCCTAGATTTTCTTGACTGTATATCGCTTAAATGTTAACATATACACATGTGATTTAGTTTACGAAGATTTTTCAATGCCGAGAACCTCGATCAGAGAGTAAAAAAGGCGTAAGGTTCACAATGGTGTAAAATTAAAATGGGATATACCGTGCTTGGATTCAAGTTACAGGAATTAGTGCCAAACCATCCACCCAAGAATGGAATCGTCGAGCGAAAACACTTGACAACCTCCTAGAAGAAGCTTTTCTTGCCACCAGACATTTCTCCATCAATTAAGAATCTGATGTCGTCACTAAACACATTTCTTAAATTGTAGCCATTTGTTGTGTGTTTTTTTTTTGGTGTCTACTCCGCATATATATCACCATTGCCCTTCATTTTCTTGACTGTATATCTCTTAAATGTCAACATATACACGTGTGATTTAGTTTACGAAGATTTTTCAATGCCGAGAACCTCGATCAGAGAGTAAAAAAGGCGCAAGGTTCACAATGGTGTAAAATTAAAATGGGATATACCGGGCTAGGATTCGAGTTACAGGAAAAAGGGCCAAACAAACCACCCAAGAATGGAATCGTCGAGCGAAAACACTTGACGACCTCCTAGAAGCAGCTTTTCTTACCACCAGATCTTTCACCATCAATTAGGAATCTGATGCCGGCACTAAACACATTCCTTAAATTGTAGCCATTTGTTGGGCGTTTTTTTTTTTTTTTTGGTGTCTCATCCGCATATATATCACCATTGCCCTTGATTTTCTTGACTATATATCTCTTAAATGTCAACATATACACGTGTGATTTAGTTTACGAAGATTTTTCAATGCCATGAACCTCGATCAGAGAGTAAAAAAGGCGTAAGTTTCACAGTGGTGTAAAATTAAAATGGAATATACCAGGCTAGGATTCGAGTTACAGGAACAAGAGCAAAACCAACCACCCAAGAATGGAATGGTCGATCGAAAACACTTGACAACCTCCTAGAAGCAGCTTTTCTTGCCACCAGACCTTTCTCCATCAATTAGTAATCAGATTCCGTCACTTAACACATTCCATAAATTGTAGCCATTTGTTGAGTTTTTTTTTTTTTGTGTCTAATCCGCATATATATCAACATTACCCTTGATTTTCTTGACTGTATATCTCTTAAATGTCAACATATACACGTGTGATTTAGTTTACGAAGATTTTTCAATTCCGAGAACCTCGATCAGAGAGTAAAAAAGTCGTAAGGTTCACAATGGTGTAAAATTAAAATGAGATATACCGGGCTAGGATTCGAGTTATAGGAACAAGTGCCAAACCAACCACCCAAGAATGGAATCGTTGAGCGAAAACACTTGACAACCACCTATAAGCAGCCTTTCTTGGCACCAGACCTTTCTCCATCAATTAGGAATCTGATGCCGTTACCAAACACATTCCTTAAATTGTAGCCATTTGTTAAGTGTTTTTTTTTTTGTGTCTAATCCGCATATATATCACCATTGCCCTTGATTTTCTTGACTGTATATCTCTTAAATGTCAACATATACACCTGTGATTTAGTTTACGAAGATTTTTCTATGCCGCGAACCTCGATCAGATAGTAAAAAAGGCGTAAGGTTCACAATGGTATAAAATTAAAATGGGATATACCGGGATAGGATTCGAGTAACTGGAACAAGGGCCAAACCAACCACCCAAGAATGGAATCGTCGAACGAAAACACTTGACAACCTCCTAGAAGCAGCTTTTCTTGCCACGAGTCCTTTCTCCATCAATTAGGAATCTGATGCCGTCACTAAACACATTCCTTAAATTGTTGCCATTTGTTGAGCGTTTTTTTTTTTTTTTTTTGGTGTCTCATCCGCATATATATCACCATTGCCCTTGATTTTCTTGACTATATATCTCTTAAATGTCAACATATACACGTGTGATTTAGTTTACGAAGATTTTTCAATGCCATGAACCTCGATCAGAGAGTAAAAAAGGCGTAAGTTTCACAGTGGTGTAAAATTAAAATGGGATATACCGGGCTAGGATTCGAGTTACAGGAACAAGAGCAAAACCAACCACCCAAGAATGGAATGGTCGAGCGAAAACACTTGACAACCTCCTAGAAGCAGCTTTTCTTGCCACCAGACCTTTCTCCATCAGTTAGTAATCTGATTCCGTCACTTAACACATTCCTTAAATTGTAGCCATTTGTTGAGTGTTTTTTTTTTTTTGTGTCTAATCCGCATATATATCAACATTACCCTTCGTTTTCTTGACTGTATATCTCTTAAATGTCAACATATACACGTGTGATTTAGTTTACGAAGATTTTTCAATTCCGAGAACCTCGATCAGAGAGTAAAAAAGGCGTAAGGTTCACAATGGTGTAAAATTAAAATGGGATATACCGGGCTAGGATTCGAGTTATAGGAACAAGTGCCAAACCAACCACCCAAGAATGGAATCGTCGAGCTAAAACACTTGACAACCTCCTATAAGCAGCTTTTCTTGCCACCAGACCTTTCTCCATCAATTAGGAATCTGATGCCGTTACCAAACACATTCCTTAAATTGTAGCCATTTGTTAAGTGTTTTTTTTTTGTGTCTAATCCGCATATATATCACCATTAGCCTTGATTTTCTTGACTGTATATCTCTTAAATGTCAACATATACACGTGTGACTTAGTTTAAGAAAGATTTTTCAATGCCGAGAACCTCGATCAGAGAGTAAAAAGGCGTAAGGTTCACAATGGTGTAAAATTAAAATGGGATATACCGGGCTATGATTCGAGTTACAGGAACAAGGGCCAAACCAACCACCCAAGAATGGAATCGTCGAGCGAAAACACTTGACAATCTCCTAGAAGCAGCTTTTCTTGCCAACACGCCTTTTTCCATCAATTTGGAATCTGATCCCGTCACCAAATACATTCCTTAAAGTGTAGCCGTTTGTTGAATGTTTTTTTTGTGTCTAATCCGCATATATATCACCATTGCCCTTGATTTTCTTGACTGTATATCTCTTAAATGTCAACATATACACCTGTGATTTAGTTTACGAAGATTTTTCAATGCCGAGAACCTCGATCAGAGAGTAAAAAAGGCGTAAGGTTCACGATGGTGTAAAATTAAAATGGGATACACCGGGCTAGGATTCGAGTTACAGGAACAAGGGCCAAATCAACCACCCAAGAATGGAATCGTCGAGCGAAAACACTTGACAACCTCCTAGAAGCAGCTTTTCTTGCCACCAAACCTTTCTCCATCAATTAGGAATCTGATGCCATCACTAAACACATTCCTTAAATTGTTGCCGTTTGTTTAGTGTGTTTTTTTTGGTGTCTAATCCGCATATATATAACCATTGCCCTTGATTTTCTTGACTGTATATCTCTTAAATATCAACATATACACGTGTGATTTAGTTTACGAAGATTTTTCAATGCCGAGAACTTCGATCAGGGTGTAAAAAAGGCGTAAGGTTCACAATGGTGTAAAATTAAAATGGGATATACCGGGCTATGATTCGAGTTACAGGAACAAGGGCCAAACCAACCACCCAAGAATGGAATCGTCGAACGAAAACACTTGACAACCTCCAGAAGCAGCTTTTCTTGCCACCAGACCTTTCTCCATCAATTAGGAATCTGATGCCGTCACTAAACACATTCCTTAAATTGTAGCCATTTGTTGAGTGTTTTTTTTTTTGTGTTTAATCCGGATATATATCACCATTGCCCTTGATTTTCTTGACTGTATATCTCTTAAATGTCAACATATACACCTGTGATTTAGTTTACGAAGATTTTTCTATGCCGCGAACCTCGATCAGAGAGTAAAAAAGGCGTAAGGTTCACAATGGTATAAAATTAAAATGGGATATACCGGGATAGGATTCGAGTTACTGGAACAATGGCCAAACCAACCACCCAAGAATGGAATCGTCGAGCGAAAACACTTGACAACCTCCTAGAAGCAGCTTTTCTTGCCACCAGACCTTTCTCCATCAATTAGGAATCTGATGCCGTCACTAAACACATTCCTTAAATTGTAGCCATTTGTTTCGTGTTTTTTTTGTGTCTAATCCGCATATATATCACCATTGCCCTTGATTTTCTTGACTGTATATCTCTTAAATGTCAACATATACACCTGTGATTTAGTTTACGAAGATTTTTCTATGCCGCGAACCTCGATCAGAGAGTAAAAAAGGCGTAAGGTTCATAATGGTATAAAATTAAAATGGGATATACCGGGATAGGATTCGAGTAACTGGAACAAGGGCCAAACCAACCACCCAAGAATGGAATCGTCGAACGAAAACACTTGACAACCTCCTAGAAGCAGCTTTTCTTGCCACGAGACCTTTCTCCATCAATTAGGAATCTGATGCTGTCACTAAACACATTCCTTAAATTGTTGCCATTTGTTGAGCGTTTTTTTTTTTTTTTTTGGTGTCTCATCCGCATATATATCACCATTGCCCTTGATTTTCTTGACTATATATCTCTTAAATGTCAACATATACACATGTGATTTAGTTTACGAAGATTTTTCAATGCCATGAACCTCGATCAGAGAGTAAAAAAGACGTAAGTTTCACAGTGGTGTAAAATTAAAATGGGATATACCGGGCTAGGATTCGAGTTACAGGAACAAGAGCAAAACCAACCACCCAAGAATGGAATGGTCGAGCGAAAACACTTGACAACCTCCTAGAAGCAGCTTTTCTTGCCACCAGACCTTTCTCCATCAGTTAGTAATCTGATTCCGTCACTTAACACATTCCTTAAATTGTAGCCATTTGTTGAGTGTTTTTTTTTTTTGTGTCTAATCCGCATATATATCAACATTACCCTTCGTTTTCTTGACTGTATATCTCTTAAATGTCAACATATACACGTGTGATTTAGTTTACGAAGATTTTTCAATTCCGAGAACCTCGATCAGAGAGTAAAAAAGGCGTAAGGTTCACAATGGTGTAAAATTAAAATGGGATATACCGGGCTAGGATTCGAGTTATAGGAACAAGTGCCAAACCAACCACCCAAGAATGGAATCGTCGAGCTAAAACACTTGACAACCTCCTATAAGCAGCTTTTCTTGCCACCAGACCTTTCTCCATCAATTAGGAATCTGATGCCGTTACCAAACACATTCCTTAAATTGTAGCCATTTGTTAAGTGTTTTTTTTTTGTGTCTAATCCGCATATATATCACCATTAGCCTTGATTTTCTTGACTGCATATCTCTTAAATGTCAACATATACACGTGTGATTTAGTTTAAGAAGATTTTTCAATGCCGAGAACCTCGATCAGAGAGAAAAAAGGCGTAAGGTTCACAATTGTGTAAAATTAAAATGGGATATATACCGGGCTATGATTCGAGTTACAGGAACAAGGGCCAAACCAACCACCCAAGAATGGAATCGTCGAGCAAAAACACTTGACAATCTCCTAGAAGCAGCTTTTCTTGCCAACAGGCCTTTTTCCATCAATTTGGAATCTGATCCCGTCACCAAATACATTCCTTAAATTGTAGCCGTTTGTTGAGTGTTTTTTTTGTGTCTAATCCGCATATATATCACCATTGCCCTTGATTTTCTTGACTGTATATCTCTTAAATGTCAACATATACACCTGTGATTTAGTTTACGGAGATTTTTTAATGCCGAGAACCTCGATCAGAGAGTAAAAAAGGCGTAAGGTTCACGATGGTGTAAAATTAAAATGGGATACACCGGGCTAGGATTCGAGTTACAGGAACAAGGGCCAAACCAACCACCCAAGAATGGAATCGTCGAGCGAAAACACTTGACAACCTCCTAGAAGCAGCTTTTCTTGCCACCAAACCTTTCTCCATCAATTAGGAATCTGATGCCATCACTAAACACATTCCTTAAATTGTTGCCGTTTGTTTAGTGTGTTTTTTTTGTGTCTAATCCGCATATATATAACCATTGCCCTTGATTTTCTTGACTGTATATCTCTTAAATATCAACATATACACGTGTGATTTAGTTTACGAAGATTTTTCAATGCCGAGAACTTCGATCAGGGTGTAAAAAAGGCGTAAGGTTCACAATGGTGTAAAATTAAAATGGGATATACCGGGCTATGATTCGAGTTACAGGAACAAGGGCCAAACCAACCACCCAAGAATGGAATCGTCGAACGAAAACACTTGACAACCTCCAGAAGCAGCTTTTCTTGCCACCAGACCTTTCTCCATCAATTAGGAATCTGATGCCGTCACTAAACACATTCCTTAAATTGTAGCCATTTGTTGAGTGTTTTTTTTTTTGTGTTTAATCCGCATATATATCACCATTGCCCTTGATTTTCTTGACTGTATATCTCTTAAATGTCAACATATGCACCTGTGATTTAGTTTACGAAGATTTTTCTCTGCCGCGAACCTCGATCAGAGAGTAAAAAAGGCGTAAGGTTCACAATGGTATAAAATTAAAATGGGATATACCGGGATAGGATTCGAGTTACTGGAACAAGGGCCAAACCAACCACCCAAGAATGGAATCGTCGAACGAAAACACTTGACAACCTCCTAGAAGCAGCTTTTCTTGCCACCAGTCCTTTCTCCATCAATTAGGAATCTGATGTCGTCACTAAGCATATTCCTTAAATTGTAGCCATTTGTTGAGTGTTTTGTTTTTTTTTGTGTCTAATCTGCATATATATCACCATTGCCCTTGATTTTCTTGACTGTATATCTCTTAAATATCAACATATACACGTGTGATTTAGTTTACGAAGATTTTTCAACGCCGAGAACCTCGATCAGAGAGTAAAAAATGCGTAAGGTTCACAATGGTGTAAAATTAAAATGGGATATATCGGGCTAGGTTTCGAGTTAAAGGAACAAGGGCCAAACTACCCCCCAAGAATGGAATAATCGAGCGAAAACACTTGACAACCTCCTAGAAGCAGCTTTCCTTGCCACCAGACCTTTCTCCATCAATTAGGAATTTGATGCCGTCACTAAACACATTCCTTAAATTGTAGCCATTTGTTGAGTGTTTTTTTTTTTTGTGTCTAATCCGCATATATATCACCATTACCCTTGATTTTCTTGACTGTATATATCTTAAATGTTAACAAATACACGTGTGATTTAGTTTACAAAGATTTTTCAATGTCGAGAACCTCGATCAGAGAGTAAAAAAGGCATAAGGTTCACGATGGTGTAAAATTAAAATGGGATACACCGGGCTTGGATTCGAGTTACAGGAACAAGGGCCAAACCAACCACCCAAGAATGGAATCGTCGAGCGAAAACACTTGACAACCTCCTAGAAGCAGCTTTTCTTGCCACCAGACCTTTCTCCATCAATTAGGAATCTAATGCCATCACTAAACACATTCCTTAAATTGTTGCCATTTGTTTAGTGTGTTTTTTTTTTGTGTCTAATCCGCATATATATCACCATTGCCCTTTATTTTCTTGACTGTATATCTCTTAAATGTCAACATATACACGTTTGATTTAGTTTACGAAGATTTTTCAATGCCGAGAACCTAGATCAGAGAGTAAAAAAAGCGTAAGGTTCACAATGGTGTAAAATTAAAATGGGATATACCGGGCTACGATTCGAGTTACGGGAACAAGGGCCAAACAAACCACCCAAGAATAGAATCGTCGAGCGAAAACATTTGACAACCTCCTAGAAGCAGCTTTTCTTGCCACCAGACCTTTCTCCATCAATTAGGAATTTGATGCCGTCATTAAACACATTCCTTAAATTGTAGCCATTTTTTGAGTGTTTTTTTTTTTTGTGTCTAATCAGCATATATATCACCATTGCCCTTTATTTTCTTGACTGTATATCTCTTAAATGTCAACATATACACGTGTGATTTAGTTTACGATGATTTTTCAAAGCCGAGAACCTCGATCCGAGAGTAAAAAAGGCGTAAGGTTCACAATGGTGTAAAATTAAAATGGGATATACCGGGCTAGGATTCGAGTTACAGGAACAAGGGCCAAACCAACCACCCAAGAATGTAATCATCGAGCGAAATTACTTGACAACCTCCTAGAAGCAGCTTTTCTTGCCACCAGACCTTTCTCCATCAGTTAGTAATCTGATTCCGTCACTTAACACATTCCTTAAATTGTAGCCATTTGTTGAGTGTTTTTTTTTTGTGTCTAATCCGCATATATATCACCATTGGCCTTGATTTTCTTGACTGTATATCTCTTAAATATCAACATATACACGTGTGATTTCGTTTACGAAGATTTTTAAATGCCCAGAAGCTCGATCAGAGAGTAAAAAAGGCGTAAGGTTCACAATGGTGTAAAATTAAAATGGGATATACCGGGCTAGGATTCGAGTTACATGAACAATGGGCAAACCAACCACCCAAGAATGGAATCGTCGAGCGAAAACACTTGACAACCTCCTAGAAGCAGCTTTTCTTGCCACCAGACATTTCTCCATCAATTAGGAATCTGATGCCGTCACTAAACATATTCCTTAAATTGTAGCCATTTGTTGAGTGTTTTTTTTTGTCTAATCCGCATATATATCACCATTGCCCTTGATTTTCTTGACTGTATATCTCTTAAATTGCAACATATACATGTGCGATATAGTTTACGAAGATTTTTCAATGCCGAGAACCTCGATCAGAGAGTAAAAATGGCGTAAGGTTCACAATGGTGTAAAATTAAAATGGGATATACCTGGGCTAGGATTCGAGTTACAGGAACAAGGGCCAAACCAACCACCCAAGAATGGAATCGTCGAGCAAAAACACTTGACAACCTCCTAGAGGCAGCTTTTCTTGCCACCAGACCATTCTCCATCAATTAGGAATCTGATGCCGTCACTAAACACCTTCCTTAAATTGTAGCCATTTGTTGAGGGTTTTTTTTTTTTTTGGTTTCTAATCCGTATATATATCACCATTGCCCTTGATTTTCTTAACTGTATATCTCTTAAATGTCAACATATACACATGTGATTTAGTTTACGAAGATTTTTCAATGCCGAGAACCTCGATCAGCGAGTAAAAAAGGCGTAAGGTTCACAATGGTGTAAATTTAAAATGGGATAAACCGGGCTAGGATTCGAGTTACAGGAACAAGGGCCAAACCAACCACCCAAGAATGGAATCGTCGAGCGAAAACACTTGACAACCTCCTAGAAGCAGCTTTTCTTGCCACCAGACATTTCTCCATCAATTAGGAATCTGATGCCTTCACTAAACACATTTCTTAAATTGTAGCCATTTGTTGAGTGTTTTTTTTGGTGTCTAATCCGCATATATATCACCATTGCCCTTGATTTTCTTGACTGTATATCTATTAAATGTCAACATATACACGTGTGATTTAGTTTACGAAGATTTTTCAATGCCGAGAACCTCGATCAGAGAGTAAAAAAGGCGTAAGGTTCACAATGGTGTAAAATTAAAATGGGATATACCGGGCTAGTGTCACACCCTGATATTCCACGTATTACCGGTAGGCCTGGTGGGGAGTATCGTGACGTAGTTGATATCATCATAGTCAAATAATCACTGTTCAATGCACAGCGGAAGTCTAAAGTAATAATAATACAAACCGATTCGAAAGTATAATAAAATATTACACAACGGTTGTATATGGATCCACAGGCAGATCTTAAAACAGAAATATAAACACTGTTCAACAGACTTCAGACGTTTAGAACTTGCAAGATTTCTTATTAACGCCCCGAGCTCCCAGCCAATTTACGTACAGTACCTGTCACTTAATCTTTTTGGAAAATACGCCAGTTTACACTGGTAAATACAATTAAATGACTCTTTTGAAAATATTTATGAAAATTTGATTTAAATGCACAAGGCACAAATATTCTTTTATAACTTGGGACAATTATATTAATAACAATCTTGTATCAGATTTACATGTTTGTCCAAAATTTAGGGTCGGAGTTAAATAAACCAAACAAGATTAATCGACACACCACAAATATAAACTCACAAGAAGTTTCCTCACGAGTGAGTATATCTTTTACATACGCAACAGGAAGGTGTATGCCTACACCCCGTACTTAAGTTGTGGCCATTTACGCTTTTTAAATGAGCCAAGGATATCCAGGACACGGTCGTTAACCCCCAATGTTATATGTTATCAAGCAATACTGATTAAAACGGGATTATGCAATTTAACCATCTCCGATTAAAAGGTTTCTACACCCGACCAAGCAGTAATAATTTACCGTATCCCAAGCCCCTATAAGGGAAAATAAGTTAAAAGTATTTACCTTAGCTTAAAATGTAATTTATACTCAGCCGTATATTCTAATCAGCAAGTGCAAGTACTTCTACCAGGGCTCTCAATCTGAAACGAAGGTTTTTATTAACCTATTAGATTCCTGACGGGTCTTATTTAAGTTGTAACTTAGACCGGTTACTTTTAAGGAAAGGTTTACGGTTCAAAACGCAAGATTAAGCGAAGACCGGATTAGAATGTGATTTAGACCCGAAAAGTATGAAGATTTGTATAATATGGTTAAACTAAATACATTCTGGATTTTGAAATAAAAATGATAAGGTTTGACCCGTTTCAGTTAGTTTATGCAAACTAGTTACATAAACCGTACCGAGTGCGAAAATGCATAACGGGTAACCAAATGAGTCATAAACAAGTGCCACAAGTTAATATGCTCTTAATGTGTTGTGATATCAGTAGGATATCTTCCATTTTTCCCAAAACGAATTTAAAACCAATTTAAGCCCCGTAAGGGTATTTTGGTCATTTTAAAGTTTATAAAATGGGTTAAATAGTAAACTGAGGTTCTGGTCTAAATTATATAGTAAAAATATTAATTTTATCAAGTTACATCAACAAGATATAATACATATGTGTGTTTAATCATTTATGGCCAAACTATGTACCGTAGGGGCATTTTGGTCATTTCACATATGGTTTAAGGTCAAATTTGGAAATCTGAGTTTAAGACTTATACTTACTGTTAAAGTATAAAAATTTATTTTTAAAATCAGTAGGTAACAAGTCTTAAGCGTTAAATATGGTTTTAAACCATACTATGCGCTTAATAAGCGTAAAAGTCGGTATTTGATGATATTCGGGTTGGTTAAGGAATTCTGAGGTTTTGATCAGTCTCAACTTGTTTAAAATAATTTATTTAATGTATTAAATCAGTAGAAAAAAGTTTGGTATCAACATGATGTGTAAAACTCATTTTATTAACAAAAAGGGCTTTATCGTCAATTATCGAATTTATGCTAGAACTCTATGTTATGGTCGGTATAAAATTTGACAAAAATTTCTAAAAATCACAAAATATTATATTACAACAGTGGGTAGAAAGTTTGGTGCAAAAAAATGGGTTTAAATAGGATTTATGTCAAAATGCCATTTAATTAATAAAAAGCCTTCATTTTACGATATCGAGCATAACTCTCATTTCAGACCATAAACTGATGTCAAATTTTTAGGACATGCTTAAATATCAGTAATAAAGGTTTTTTTCCACTCACATTTTCAAAAATCTCGTTTTAATAGTAAAAGGGCATAACGGTCAACTTTTAAGCATTTAACGGAAACATGTAATGAACTAGGATTTCCATGGAACCATGTTGTATAACCTCGGAGGGTTATACTAACATATAATATGGTCCTAAAGGAACCCTAAGGAATAACTAAACTAAGCTAAATCGGGTCGGAACTGAAAGTCAAAGCAAAAGTCAACTTTTGCGACTTTCGGTTGTGAACCGAGCCTAAACTCAGAATTGTCGGGTTGAACATGCTTAGACATGTTCAATTAATATTTACCAAGTTATTAAAGTGACAAAACTGATTTTATAGCTTTTATATTATTAGTTATGAATTTTATTTAAAAACTGACCCGTTTGACTTTTGTTTTAATTAGTTTGACCCGACATTTAACTAAGTAAACGTGATAATTAGGAGGTGCCCTTTTGAGGGTTTAACACCTACCTAATTACGATCACGTAGCCATGTTCGTTGCGAACCATGGCTCGACCTTACTAAAAGTCAAAGCGTTTATCGCAAACGCTTGACTTTTCGGCTTTAAGAGCCAAACAAAATATCTAAGCACGAAAAGAACACTTACAAGTCGTCATTAGGACTGAAAAGAACTCAAAAGGAGGCTCCAACTAATCAGGATCCTCAGATTTGAGATAGAGAGCAAGAACCCAAGAAAATGGTGTGAATTTCAAATAAATTCAAGGCCCTTTATATAGTTTTTGGGATTGCATAGGATCATGAAAAGTGTTGGAAAGGATTATGAGATTGTTACAGGTGTAAAACCATGTTTTAATACCATCAAAGAGCACCTAGATTCGAATTATGTGAGAATGGGTTTTATATAAGTGGTTTTCAGCAAGGAAAATAAAAAAAAAATGAACAGAACTGCAGATGGGCTCGCTTGTGGCCCGCGTAGGCAATGGGCCTAGCGGTCGCGGCCCGCGACCTAAACCGGCCCAGCTCTTATGTTTGCTGCTTTGGCAGCTTTGGTCCCTGTTGAGTTTTAAACTTTCATAAATGACATGAATGGTCCCTTGAACTTTTATATCAGATGTAACCAAGTTCAAAAATAACTTTTGGAGGTTGACAAGAACAGTCCCTCACATTTTTACTTGTTATATAACTTTCAAACTTTACATAAATGACACAATATTTTTCTAATTTATTATGTCGTGTTAATACAAGGTACCAAGACCTCTAGTAATCATTCTTAGGCATCCGGGAGTTTGACCGAGCATAGCGAAGTCTTTGGTTTGATTAAAAAGATCCTCTAAAGCGTAGTTTTGCGCGTTGCCGCTTTTAACCCTTAATTAACGAACTTGCGCGCATTATCGCGAAATGGTATAATGGACTCACGCGGCCAGTGCTAGACACTCTCGAGGGTATAACAGAATATTGCGGAGTTTCTTGTTCGCTTAAAAGGCCTCTCAAAGGTGTAGTTTCACATATTGACACTTTTAGTCCTTTTAACGCACAAAGTTGTGCGTAACCTTGTTTAATGATATCAAAGCCTTTCGTGGCCCAAATTGAGTATTCCCAAGCATTTTTTTAAATATTATACGCTCCCGTTCGCTTAAATGGTCACCAAAAGGCGTAGATTCAAAAGTTGATGCTTTTGGTCCCTCTAATGCGCAAACGTGCGCATATCATCGATTAATAGCATCAAAGCCCTATCCAATCCATCTTAGGAATTCTTGTGAGTATTATTAAACATCACGATGCTTCGGATTTGTTAAAAGGTCATTCAGAGGTATATTTAAACATTTTGACGCTTTTAACCCCTTAAATTTGCAAAGTTGCGCGTAACGTCACTTAAAGGCATAAAAGCCTTAGATGGACAATATTTGGCATTCCCGAGAGTATAATCAACCATCATGAAGCTCTTGGTTTGTTAAAAGGTCACTCAGAGGTAAGAATTAACATGTTGACGCTTTTAACCCTCCGTCGTGCAAACTTTCAAACTATTACGCAAACGGCTACTCTTGATCAACAAGTGGCTCATATGTGAATATGAATACCGTGTAATGTCATTCAGAGGCTTAGTTTAAGCATGTTGACACTTTTAGACCTTCCATAATCAAAGTTTTTTATTTTTCGCAAAAACAGTCCTTCAAATTCAACGTTTGACTTTTCTAGGGTTTATTACACGTGTCAACATGTCACTGGACGTGATTTTACGAGGTGTTACATCCTCACCCCCTTAAAAGAAATCTCGACCTCAAGATTTACTAAAATAATGGATGTACTTTCTGTCGGATAACGGATTTAACCTCCACAACATATTTGGGCCTCTAAGGGCATCCCATATGTTCTTTATAATAGGTTCATGTTTTCTTTCGTAGCTTCTAATCCTGTCGATCCTTATTCGATACTGGTTTCTCATCAAACCATAAATTTTCATTAATCTGTATATCATTATGTGACAATGCTCTTGACTTATCGGCGAAACATATCCTTAAATCACTAGTGTGGGACACATTGATTTCCATCAAGCTCCTCAGGTAAGTTTTAGCTTATAGGTTACCAATCTTGATATATTCGATTTCCTCGAATGATCCTATATATCCAGGGTTTAACTAGTCCGTTGTATTAAAATTCCAGCACACTCTTCAAGGGTGATACTTTTTGTGGAATCTTATTCCTTAACAAGAACTTAAGAGGTTTGTGACTTTCATCAATTATTGATTTTCCGCCGATTACTGCCAATTTCCAGAGGATCATAATTTATATGGTCTTATTCGTCGTCTCCAGGGTGACTTTCAGATCCTGATAATTGGAATTACCACTATTCTGTCCATCAAATGGACGTTCGACATTCTATCTATACAAGGTCTCCAAAGGAGCAGCCTTGATACTTATATAACAACTATTATAGAAAAGCTTATTTAAGGTGAGATGGTTATTCCAACTACTGCTTAAACCAATCTTAAGGAATAGCTAATCCTTACAGTTAGTTGAACAAATCGACGATCCTGGGCAGCTGATGCCGATTCTTAATTGTTGCCTAAATAGGGTTGCGGTAATCAATGCATAAGCAAAATGAACCGTCTTTCTTAATTAATAATACCGAAGCTTTCAGAATTTTGATTTTTAGGCTTTATGAATTCTTCTCTAAAAGCTTTTCTGATTGACTCTTAGTTATTCCAATCCGTTGGTACTAACCGGTATGGGGCTTTACAATCGATGCAACTTTAGGTGGGATATAAATCCTAACCCTACTAGCCTCTCAGGAAATAAACAGAGTGGTTCCTTGGAGAAGAAAATCAAGCCACATCGAGATTTCAGAGATATTCTAAATCTCAAACTTCGGTTCATCTATCATTGCCTGTGTCAGATAAGTGACACATTTACTTGGACATTTCTATTCTGGATATCTTCTTTGAATACCATTTGCTGACTTTGGTACAATATGACCATTGGGATATCTCGGTGGTTCCATGCATTAAACCTCCATACTGATCAGGCATGGAAGCAATCTATGGAACACATTAAGATACACCAATCCTCATATGGCGCTTTTATCATACAGTCTGGTATTCGCAGTTAATAGAAATCAATGAAATAACAAACTAACATATATTGACGTACTCCATCGGGAGAGAGAGTACTCTAGAAATTTACGAATGAAGGTTTCTGACAGGAAAAGAAGAAATGGTTCCTATGATTTCGTCTGTAAGTTTTACCTTACTCTTAATATCTGGGGTTCTTATGGAAGATTTAAAAGTTTGCTATGCTTACAATTTATGAAGGATTTATTGGTATCCGAATTAAAATAGAACTCTTAGCATTTATATTACTGATAAATGATAAGGAATGTACCTGATGTCATTATTGATATGAACTACCTCTGGCATTCATCGGGAGAGTTTACCAAATAAACCTACTTACCGTTCCAACCCACAAGAACCAACTGAAATTCGTAGGCAAGTTGATGATCTGCTTTGTGAAGGATTACTTGGGGAATCTATAAGTCCTTGTGACGTTCCCACTTTACTTGTCCCAAAGAAGAAAGGCGAGATGTAGATGTGCATGGACAGTCGTGCCATTAATCAAATCACTATCAAATATCCCTTTCCCATTCTTTGTTTAACCGATCTCTTAGATGATCTATATGGGTCAACAGTCTTCTCTAAGATTGACCTCCACACCGGGTACCATCAAATCCGGATTTACGAGGGTGATGAATGGAAAACTGCCTTCAAAATGAAAAAAAGGTTGTATGAATGGTTCGTAATGCCCTTCAGTCTCTCTAACACACCCAACACATTCATGCGCTTAATGAATCAGACCTTAAATCCTTTTCTTAGTAAATTCGTTGTCATTTATTTCAATGATATACTGATTTATAGTAGAAGTGCACAGGAGCATCTCTGCTATTTACAACAGGTTTTCGATGTTCTCTCTAGAGATAAAGTGTTTGGTAACTTGGAAAAATGTACGTTTCTTACAGATCAGGTGTCTTTCTTAGGTTATGTTGTCTCTCGTGAGGGCATTTCTATCAATGACAAGAAGGTACAAGCAATCCAAAACTGGCCAACACCGACGTATATTCAAGAAATACGAAGTTTTCATGGGCTGGCTTCGTTCTTTCGCTGGTTTGTGAAACATTTCAGTTCTATCGTCACCCCAATGACTGAACTCACAAAATTAAAACATCTTGAATGGAATGACCAGGCCTAAGCCGCCTTTGATGAACTCAAAGACAAACTCACTTCTGACCCTGTACTTGCTTTTCCTTGTTTTGATGATGTTTTTGAGGTTGAATGTGATGCTTCGGGTGTCGAAATTGGAGCCATACTTTCACATCAGGGCAGGCCAATTGCTTATTTCAGCGAAAAGTTTAACGACGCAAAGAAACGATATTCAATTTATTGTAAGTAGTTTTATGCTTTGATTCGGGCCTTGACTCACTGGCGACACTATTTGATTGCTAAGGAGTCTATATTACATTCTGATTATGAGGCTTTAAAGTATATCCAGGGGCAAAACAATCTGCAACCACGACATGCCAAATGGGTCAAATTTTTACAAGCTTTCACGTTCACAATCAAGCATAAGTTTGGTTCTTTCAACAAAGGCATTAATGCTCTCTCCAGAAAACATATTCTTCTCACCTCTCTGTCTCCTAAGGTTATCGGTTTGGAGACCATTAAAGGTGAACAATCTGTTGTTCACCCGGTTGATCTTTTTCACAGTGTGGATGGCTTCTTATTCAAAGCAACTCGTTTGTGTATTCCAAAGACCAGACTACGCAAGGCTTTCGTGAACTTCACGAAGGTGGTCTTGCGGGTCATTTTGGTATTGAAAGGACCTCTTATCTTGTCAGTGGTTACTTCTATTGGCATTGCCTAACTCGAGATGTTGATCATCTGGTTAAACGGTGTCTGCCTTGCCAATAGGCTAAGCATCATTCGCTTCCCCAAGGTTTGCACCTCCCACTTCCTATACTGCAGGCCCCTTGGGATGATATTAGCCTTGATTTCATCCTTGGTTTACCTCGTACACCGCGAAACAAGGACTCCATCATGTTAGCGACCATACTGACCATAGCAATTTCAATTCAAACGGTCTACAATGGTTTAACTTTGTCAGCTACCCAACACCGAACCCGTGACCTGTTGTCTCCTACGTGGAAGAGTTGAAGATTAGTAGCTAATTTATTTTCAACTTGTTTTTATCTTAATTTTTAAGTCTGCACTCTTTTCCTGCTATTATTTTAATTTTATTTTCTTTCAATTAGGAAGTAGCGGTTGGCAGTTTCTTCCCATGTTTTTAGCTGTTAACAATTTGTAATTCCTTTATGTATGGATCGATGAAATGAGAATGGACTGGGAGAAATTGCAACCAACTTAGTTGCAGTTATGTGAACTATTTCCATTGTTATTTTACCTTTGGCAGGGTAGAAGGTGTTCTTTGGAGTCCTAGAATAATGCTAGTGGTGTCCTCTGTATCTGGCAGTCATTCTAGGTTAGCCCTGCGTCTCTATCTCGTGTGGTGTTCTCTGTATCACGAAATGGCCGTAGTTTTCAAAATTTCTTGATTGATCCTGGAGTTGTGGCTGAGTCATAAGTCAGTCTACAAGACAAAGTTAAAGAATCACGTTTATTAAATTCTCAATAAATGCACCTTTATGCTTCCAAATATCTTTGGAATTCTCTTGAGCTTCACGTTTTAAGGCTCAGATGGTGGACAAAGAAGATGTAGAAAGCAAAGAGGGTGGAGATGCCACAATGGTGGTGGAGTATTTATGCTGGGTTAGTGTGATGAGAGCATTTACAAC
Organism: Helianthus tuberosus; assembly: GCA_030545235.1. Classification (NCBI taxonomy): domain Eukaryota; kingdom Viridiplantae; phylum Streptophyta; class Magnoliopsida; order Asterales; family Asteraceae; genus Helianthus; species Helianthus tuberosus. The sequence continues at coordinate 50,380,242 of CM060452.1, read as the reverse complement.
AAATGGACCAACTCCATTCAACAGACTGTATAGTCAGCATGCCACATCATTTTAAACCACCACCACCCTAAACCTTCATTTTTCCGTCCAACAATAAACCATTCTAAAGCTACACCTTATTATCCACCTCATCACTTTTACTTTACATTTTATTTAAACTATACCTAATTTATATAATCTATTTTTATTTTATTTAATTAATATGTATAAATATTTTTATTATTAAATAAATTAAAATAAAAACTAGTTTATTTAATAAAAATTCAAATAAAATGGTAAAAAAGAATATTTAATTCTTAATTATCTGATATGTTTAGGTTTAATTATTTCGTCTTGTTTAGGCTTAATTATCTGGTGTGTTTAGGTTTAATTATCTCATTTTGTTTATGTTTTTTTGTATGATGTGTTTAGGTTTAATTGTGTGGTTTGTTTAGGTTTAATATGTGGTTTGTGTAATATTTTTAATTATAATAAATTTGTTTTTCCAGTTTATATTAATTTTATTTTTTATATTAGGGTTTTTCAAAAAAAATAAGAATTCTTTTTTATTTATTTAATCAAAACCCCACTCTAAGGGGCCTAACTTTCTCCTTCAGACCAGTCCACTTCAGCGGACTTCATCTCCTCCAATTACTTTGTACCAACCACATGTATTAACTATGTAAGTAACTCTTTTTTTATTTGAGAATATGCTAGATATTCTATAATATAAGAATAAGGCTCTTAAAAATAGTAGACTCATTGAACAACAGTATGATACTATTTAAGAATTTACCATCATTGTAACTTTGTTGTACACATATTAAATAAGTACAAGCTTTTAGTGCACTACTTAATATTTTACTACCCCTAAAGCATGCTCACGAATCTGCCATCATAGTAACTTTGCTACTCACATATTATTGGAGGTTTATTAGCAAAGACAAAAACTTTAAACACCTAGGTTGGGAAGAGATGTCTTTGGTTCAAGTCCCATAGACGACAATAGAATAAAAGAAATTAGGCATTCAAAAAAAAGTCGAGGAGAGTAAGCCCTATTTAGGTACCGGTATTATCGGAAGAGGTACCAATATTCGTTTTTAGGTCTTTGATCGATGCAAAACAACCTATCAATATTCTTTTAAGCATATCATGACTTTAATCTTTGGGTTTCTCTATTTCGGTTGATATAGCAGGTGCTCATACCGTTATGAACCGAACTGATACCGACAGATATCCCGCCGCATCGCGCGGAGTATGCCACTAGTTTAATTTAAACAAATACAAATGAGGATAAGGATAAGATATATATTATTCTATTAAGAACATTTAAATATCATTAATTTTTACCAAAGAAACACTGCAAATAAGTTAATTGAAAAATTGTTTTTAGAACCAGATTAGTCGATAATGTTATCACCCACTGGATTATGTACAAGTCATTTAACAACATACCACATACAATTCAGGAAATAAATCAAACAACAAGTAAGTTTAATCAAGCACCAAGTTATATATCAAACATTTTACCACCAATCTAAATACCATAATCCCATCTCCAGAATCCTATTCACCGTTATAATATGACTGAATCAAGCAGCAAGGTACCATTCGGGTCATCGTGTCAATCCCGGCAATACTACTGTTCCAACTGTTGTACCCTAGGAAACAAAACGAGTTCTCTTGAGAGACTCGGAATTTGTTCTAAGGGTCTTGTATCAAACACAATCCTTAGCCAAAGTCGCTTCTGCTCTTCAAATTTTCTTGCATTTCATTTATTTTCGGTTGGGAAACTATTGTAATTTACTACTTTCTTTTATTCTTGTATTGTAATTCGTAATAAAATTGTTTTTCGTTATTTTATACGCGAACTATTGCCGCAATAAATTGGTGTTAGGTGAGAGAACCAACACTGGATCAGGACGTCGCCTTTTAATAAAATCCGCAGTTCAAAAAAAAAAAAAAGAACAGTACTAGTACTAGTACATAGATATTTCACATACTAAATCGGACTATTAAGCTCATTAACTAGTTACACTTTCTCAAAAAGTCCAGTAAAACAACATCAATCAATATACTTAAGAGTATGTACAAAGACAGCCTTCATACAGCAAACAACTACTAGATTATGTACAAGTCATTTTAGTGGACACAATGGGTGAGTTGGATTGTTGCACTACTAGAAAATTGGGTTTTTGCGATCGCATTTATGGTCGCAAAAAAGTCGCAATTGACCTGTTGTGACCATTTTGCGACCGAACATGCAATCGGAAAAACACCCGTCGCAATTGCCCTATTGCGACCAATTTGCAACCGCTACTAAATTTTTGCGACTAGTTTTTGCGAGCAAAAAAACAGCCGCAAATTTTGCGACTGCTTCTGGTTTTTGTAGTTTTGTTGCGACTGTTTTGCAACCGCTTACGTTTTACAATTGATGATGATGACACCCGAGTTTCTGAATCCAGTGACGAAGCCCCTTTTTATGATCTAAACATGTCGGGTGTTGTAAAAGATTCAAATTTCCTTCGCAAGCGACGAATACCTCAAACTCCTCTAACACCTTCACCACCTGCCAGAATTCGGGCCTTTTTTCGGGATGTGATGACCAACATTGCTCGATTAATGCTCTCATTGCCGGAGGACAGTTAGCTGGAATAGATGGCCGTAGATTCTGAAAACCGAATATATATATATATATATATAGATGAGTATATAATATAAAGCTATAATAGATCATTGGAGATGTTGCTTAGATCTGCTTAAGTTGTTTGCATTTAGGGGAACCCAACACTACATTTCAAGGTTCGAGTTGAATTTTGTCTAAACAAGTTGGGGCTAACTAAAGTGGTCGGGTTTGGTTGACTCGTTTAACCCGTTTATATTTTGAAAATGTTTTTTTATGTAATAACTTAAAATGTTGGGCTATTTTGGGTCAATATTTATAAACTAAAAGAAAATTTATGATTTTAGAGCATTAACATGCAAAACATTAAAAACAACAAGTTCAATTGTTTGTGTGTCAAAATTTTTTAGTATGTGCCGGATTCGCCTTGCCAACTCACGAACACGACCCGTTTAGCACCCCTATATATATCTGACAAAGGAAGGAGATGTACCTTATGAGCTACAGCAAATGCAGCTTGAACTGGAGTCATATCTTTATACGGGGTAGTCCCAGCCACCATCTCCCATAAAATGAGCCCAAACGCGTACACATCAACTTTCCGACCGTAGGATTTCCGTTTAATCACCTCGGGAGCCATCCATCGGTAAGTTCCAAGACCATCTACCAAAAGATCACAATACGCCTCCTCACAACTAATGCCAAAATCGGCAATCTTAAGCTGGAAATCCTCGTCTATTAGTATATTTTCGGGCTTCAGATCCCTGTGAACAACGCCTTGTGAATGAACGTATTCCATTCCACGAGCAACGTCTAACGCCATCTTGATAAGCTTATTTATTGGAAGATATTCTTTCTCTTTTCTTGTATCATCCTCTAGCTTATTCAAGTATGCCCTTAATGAACCTTTTGAAAGGTACTCGGTAATAATACAGAAAACCTGAGGTTGCCTACAAGCAGCTTCAAACTGCAACATATAAAAAAAATAAATGAGATGTGTTACTAAGATTCATATATCTACCTTTTGCTTGTTTATTATAACTTTAAACATACATAATATAAATAATTTAGTTATTTTATTATAATTATTATATACAGTTATATTTATCATGTATTTCATATTTTTATTATATATTAAATAAAAGTTATTGAATAACTATGATTAGATAATCTTGAACTCACAACCTGATGTCGATAAACATTTTTTGATTACCACGACCAGAAGTCACAACAACACTTTTTTAATATTTTGATAAAACAATTTTTGCACATGATTATTTGGTTGTCAAGCAAAGTGTACAAATGACCACATGCATTCGGTTCTCCCATAATAAACGTGATATATGTATGTATATATATATATATAGAGAGAGAGAAAGTATAATGTACAAAACGCCTTAACCTACATTAACGTACGCGACAAAAAACATAACGTGTTTGATTATTTTTTTTACCATCATAACGTGCGTGATTATACTTTCTATGCGTGATTATCACCCCCCATGCGTGATTATCACAAAAAAATGGATCCCATGCGTTATTTTGTGTCTTATGCGTGATTAGTGCCCTGATCCGACGGTTACTGGTGTCGCGTACGTGAAGTACGATAAGACTTAATGTATGTTAACCTCACTCTATATATATATATATAGAGAGAGAGAGAGAGAGGCCGATTAATGTAAATACGCTGTGAAATTACGCACGCTGTAAAACTCAAAACCCTAATCACACATGTTGTGAAACCATAATCACGCATGTTGAAAAGACATAATCACGTTGTATATATTATGGTTTTTCAACATGCGTGATTAGGGTTTTGAGTTTTACAATGTGCGTACCGTTAAGCAATATTGTATTTTACACTTTCACTATATATAAGTGTACATACTACATACCTTAATGACATTTTGATGGTGGAGACGAGACAAAAGATTTACTTCACTTGCAAACTGATTTTCGAGTCGAATTGCTAGTTTTTTATCTTCGTTATCACCGGAAACCCGAATTATCTTAACCGCTACAGGTTCATCCTTATATAATCCATGGTAAAGTTGACTGTTTGCACCATGAGCAAATTTATGACCAAGAAAAAGCTTTGAAAGATCAACCATATAGTCATCAACCATCTCCACCGAAAGAACTTTCCCTCCACCATGATTAAACAACTTTGACCAAGAATAATAATCCCTTTTCATCTTTCTTTACTGCTAATCTTTGTGGAATTTAAATGTTTTAAAGGACTCGTAGTACCTATATATATTCAATCACCGTCATGTTCCTATATATTCGAAATAATTTTATGTTTATCAGTTATAAGATAAGATTATTAACTTAAGCTTATTATCTATATGTTTAAAATTATCTATATCTATATATTTGAAATTTAAAAACTAATAAATTAAAATAAAAATACATATAATGTAGATTTAGATATGAATTATTTAATATTATTGTATTACACGATGAAGTTTGGTTTATATACGTTTACTGTCCTATTTTGAATTTTCAAAATCTTTATTTATAAACTTTGACCCTAAATAATTTTGTTTATGTTAGATAATACTTGATGAAAGTTATATGATTTGAGTGTGTTTTACAAATGTTTTTATCGGGTTAATTTTCATCAAGTTTTATATAACACAAAAAATATATAATTAAAGTCAAAGTTTATAAATAAAGACTTTGAAAATTCAAAACAGGACACTTTTAATGGGACGGAGGTAGTATTTGGAAAAAGAAAATGTGTGAAGTATTTATATTTTCACAACAATAAAACCCAATTATACACATAGCTTAGGGCTTAATTTCAAAACATATATTAACCGGGGATCTTGGGCATGCATTAAAAAAGGAAATTTAAATATTAAACCTATTATTTTAGTTATGTTTTGTATTATTTACCGTTTATAATATATTTCCTCTATATTAATTAACAAAATTTCGAAGTGATGAATTTTACTATTCAGTTTTAGAGAATTTTATTTTTCCACATGGCACTCTATTATCTTTTCGCCATATCCAGGGGCGAAGCATCATGGGTGCTCGGGGGTGCACCCGCCCACCCCAATGTTTCGGTTAGAAGTGTATATAGTCCGATTTTTCGTCCGAAAATTTTAAAATTATATAGAATCGCCACCCCGATTATTTTTCCTAAATGATGGGTAATTTGGTAAATATATTTTAACTCTTATTTTTATTTGTTTAACCCTAGATTACCCACCATACAATAAACTTAATACCCAAATTATTAACTATCAAATATAATAATCTTATTTAGCCGACATATGTGTTCTGCACTCTTCTGCCGTCTGCGATTCTGCTCCTGCCACTGCCAAAGACTTTTGGGGAAATTGGTGAGTGTTACAATTCATTCCCTTATCCTTTTTATTTTTTTTGTTTTCCAATTCATTCCCAATTCACAATTTCCTAACAATCCTTTATTTTTTTTATTGTTATTATGAATGCATTGAGTAACAATTAGGAATGCATTAATGTTTATATCTTTATTCATGAATAAGAATCATATTTACATAAATGATAGATCTTCAATTTACATTTGAACATTATTACCGAGTAGATCTCTTTACATCCACATTGGATAAACGGATACATGAGTTAAATAGTAGATTCAATGAGCGCACGATTGAGTTGTTATCTCTTAGTTCTAGTCTAGTTTCAAAAGTGATTAACGTTGATCAGATTTGTCTTCTAGTTGAGAAGTTTTATCATGAAGATTTTACGGACAAAGAGATCACTGGGTTACGAAGACAGTTAGAGCTTTTTAATGTTGAATTGTCAAAGAATATCAGGCTAAGTAGTGTATCAACTCTTTCTGATCTATGCAAAACTCTTGTGAAAACTAACAAACGAGAGGAGTACGCTTTGGTTGATAGAGTTGTTCGGCTAATCTTGACACTTCCAGTTTCAACTGCAACAACAGAGCGGGGATTTTCAGCAATGAAAATATTCAAGAATCGCCTTCGCAATAAAATGACTGATGAATATCTCACAAATAGCTTGGTGATTTACATAGAAAAAGAAATTGCTGATAAGTTTGATTCGGAAGACATAATTGATGAATTCAAAAATCTTAAAGGTCGTCGGGCTGAGTTGTAATTCTTCGTCCAGGTTCCATTTATCTCATATCTTTATATATATATATAAGTCTTTTGTTTGTTATACAATATTTTGTTTTTCTATGTGCAAGAACGGGTCCTTTAAATAAGTGATTTTTTTTAGTTTTATTTGGAACTATTATTATTTGACCCGACTTGAATCGAATAGCCGATCTGACCTGACCCGAAACATAACTATAGGAAAAAAAAATTGAGTCCCATCACTTTACGCCCACTCGAAACTTTTGGTCAAGCTCCGCCACTGGCCCTATCTATCTATATCTATATCTATATTTATATAATAAAAGAAACCTGTTTTGGGACACTTGTCGTTCTCTCATTTAATTGATTAAAATTATTAATAATACTAATAATAATAATAATATTTAATCTAAATTAATACAAATTTTTATTATTAATTTATTTTATCAAAATTTTAAATATAATAGCATTAGTTACCTAATTATATAAATAATAGTTTCGATTACACTCAAAAACCCAATCAACTTCACAATAAAATTTAGTTGTCCACTTTCTGAAGCTCAATTTATTTCTTAACAAATCGATCCGGCTCTGACTTTTATTCGTACCACTAGCAAGTCACAAGGGACAAAATAAAATTTAGTTGTCCCCTTTCTGAAGCTCAATTTATTTCTTAACAAATCGATCCGACTCTGACTTTTATTCGTACCACTAGCAAGTCACAAGGGACAAAACTTTTGAACCATACAATATCATATCATATCTTTACTTGACAAATGAATAAGAAATTTGGACTTTTATATTATCAATTCTTTTCCCTTCCAAATTTATCCATGATATTAACTAAAGAAATGTTTTATTATTATTATTATTATTATTATTATTTATTGTTATTTATTATTATTTATTTATTATTATTAGTATTTATTATTAGATACGGATTGGTTTTGTATCCATGATCTCAACGAAGTTATGAGGATGTTAGGGTTTTCACAATGTGAGGTTGTTCCATATTTTTATTATTTGGTTCCTTGTAATGAGATGTGTGATGGTCTTAGGCCTTTAAAAACCATGTGTATTACACATATTAAATAAATGTAATTTTGTATACTAAATACTAAAAACGTCGTATCTTTAAAAACCCCTGTATAGTCGGGTTGAATAAATCTACCAAATAATAAAAAATTACATCCTTAAAACCCCGTATATTACACGTGTTGATTAGATCTTAAAAAGAGTTATATCTTTAAAAGCCATGCGTATTACACATATTAAATAAATGGAATTTATATATTAAATACTAAAAACGTCGTATCTTTAAAAACCCGTGTATAGTCGGGTTGAAAAATCTACCAAATAATAAAAAAAAATTATATCCTTAAAAAACCCCATGTATTACACGTGTTGAATAAATCTAATTTTACATAGCAAATGAAATTTTTATTATTAATAATATTTAATCAAATCTAAAATCTAATCTAAAATCTAATCTAATACAAATTTTTATTATCAATAATATTTAATCAAATCTAATAAGAATTCATACGAATTCCAAAGTTGATATTAACTTTCAAATAATTAAAAAAAATCCACCTAACATCACAAATGTTTCCGTTAAATTTGATTAATTAATTTGTTCAACAATCACTATTATCTTTATCATTAAGTACGGTTAACCGATTTATCATCATACAACCTCACACCTATTCAATCATATGATTTTTCAATCTTATATTAACTAAATAAATAAAGATTAATATTCAATATTATCCTACTTTAAATATAAAAAAAATCCGTTAGTTCAGATTAATATTCAATATTATCCTACTTTAAATATAAAAAAATCCGTTAGTTTTTTTAAATATATTTTTTTATTATTTGGTATATAAAATCATATTTATTCAACCCATGTAAAACACAGGGGTTTTTAAAAAATATAACTTTTTTTATTATTTGGTAAACAATATTACATTTATTCAACCCGTGTAATACAATGGTTTTAAAGATATAATTTTTTTATTGTTTGATATATAATATTACATTTATTCAACCCGTACAATACATATGGTTCTTATAGATATAACTTATTTTATTATTTAATATATAAAATTAAATTTCTTCAACCCGTGCAATAAAGGAGACTTTTAAAAAGATAATGTTTTATTATTTGGTATATAAAATTCATTTATTCAACCCGTGTAATACACGGGGTTATAACCTAGTAGTATAATAAAACAATTACCACAAGAAGAATTTATGTAGTTTATGCTTTATTGCTTTTCAAACTAAGTGACGATTTTTTGGTTGTATATTGTGCTTTATGATTAGTGTCATGTCTCATAATTTTTATACTTCTAAAAGCTTTAGTATTTATTTAATTTCTTTACTTAGAGTATTAATAAGTTTTCCTTTATTTCACATAAAATATTACTAAATGAGCTAAGCAGTGGCGGAGCTTGACCAAAAGTTTCGAGTGGGCGTAAAGTGATGGGACTCAATTTTTTTTTCCTATAGTTATGTTTCGGGTCAGGTCAGATCGGCTATTCGATTCAAGTCGGGTCAAATAATAATAGTTCCAAATAAAACTAAAAAAAATCACTTATTTAAAGGACCCGTTCTTGCACATAGAAAAAACAAAATATTGTATAACAAACAAAAGACTTATATATATATATAAAGATATGAGATAAATGGAACCTGGACGAAGAATTACAACTCAGCCCGACGACCTTTAAGATTTTTGAATTCATCAATTATGTCTTCCGAATCAAACTTATCAGCAATTTCTTTTTCTATGTAAATCACCAAGCTATTTGTGAGATATTCATCAGTCATTTTATTGCGAAGGCGATTCTTGAATATTTTCATTGCTGAAAATCCCCGCTCTGTTGTTGCAGTTGAAACTGGAAGTGTCAAGATTAGCCGAACAACTCTATCAACCAAAGCGTACTCCTCTCGTTTGTTAGTTTTCACAAGAGTTTTGCATAGATCAGAAAGAGTTGATACACTACTTAGCCTGATATTCTTTGACAATTCAACATTAAAAAGCTCTAACTGTCTTCGTAACCCAGTGATCTCTTTGTCCGTAAAATCTTCATGATAAAACTTCTCAACTAGAAGACAAATCTGATCAACGTTAATCACTTTTGAAACTAGACTAGAACTAAGAGATAACAACTCAATCGTGCGCTCATTGAATCTACTATTTAACTCATGTATCCGTTTATCCAATGTGGATGTAAAGAGATCTACTCGGTAATAATGTTCAAATGTAAATTGAAGATCTATCATTTATGTAAATATGATTCTTATTCATGAATAAAGATATAAACATTAATGCATTCCTAATTGTTACTCAATGCATTCATAATAACAATAAAAAAAAATAAAGGATTGTTAGGAAATTGTGAAGTGGGAATGAATTGGAAAACAAAAAAAATAAAAAGGATAAGGGAATGAATTGTAACACTCACCCAATTTCCCCAAAAGTCTTTGGCAGTGGCAGGAGCAGAATCGCAGACGGCAGAAGAGTGCAGAACACATATGTCGGCTAAATAAGATTATTATATTTGATAGTTAATAATTTGGGTATTAAGTTTATTGTATGGTGGGTAATCTAGGGTTAAACAAATAAAAATAAGAGTTAAAATATATTTACCAAATTACCCATCATTTAGGAAAAATAATCGGGGTGGCGATTCTATATAATTTTAAATTTTCGGACGAAAAATCGGACTATATACACTTCTAACCGAAACATTGGGGTGGGCGGGTGCACCCCCCGAGCACCCATGATGCTTCGCCCCTGGAGCTAAGGTTTCTTTTTTCTATTTTCCATTTTACATGAGTAATTTATCATTTCGACTTAATTTTTATGAGTCTAGTTCAATATTTTTTAAGTCTACTTTATGTTTGGTTTAACAATCTCGCAGCAACACACGGGACTTAAATACTAGTTATTTAATAATGAAATCGGTAAGGAGAGTTCTTAGAATTATTTATGTCTTAAAACTTTTAATATTATAGTAGACATGAGCAATTTGGTACTATTACTGAAAAAACTGGTATTGAAAACGGAACTGGTATCGTACCGATCAAATTTTAGTACCCTTATTTAGCGTTTTCCGGGATTAGTACTTTTGGTTCGGTACCAGTTCGCTATGATATTGTATTCTTAACTGACTTTTTATCTTCGAATACCATACCGTACCGAACACTTTCGATACCGGTACCCATTTTTGACGAATTTCCAAAATCGGTACTTTCAATTCGATACCAGTACGTTACCGATCTAATCCATAAATTGTAGGTAATTTGAACGTCATTAGAGATGGTTTTAGGCCATGCGTAATAGGGCATTATACGGGTGTGAAGGGCTTGACAAGGCTCCTAACACCGCCTCGTGGGCGTTATAGGGGCATGATGAAAAGGGCGAGCCATTTCTAGTATAATGTCCAATTGAGAGAAAACTAAATGAAAGTAATGATTGAAAGGGCATTGTCATTAACCACTACACATTTTTTAAAAGGGGTGGTATGATGTTGATGTAGCAGAAAATGTCTCTTAGAGGTCATTAACAATTACGGATAGTCCTTATATGGGAACATTTAGACTACGCGTTGTGAAGTAATTAAAAAAGTGTTAGTTACCACGCTACGTCAACGTCACATAGGTAGAACGCCATTAACTAACCGACTCTTTAAACTAATGCATTGTGGAGCAACTAAAAATTAGATTAAAGGAAAAAAAAAAAGTTTGGGTTGGTGTGTTGTGTTGGACCCCCACCTGATTTAGCCCTCTTGGTTGTGCCCCAAAAGAACTGGACGTTATAAAGAAATGCTAATAAGCTATAAACTCAATCCTTTTAAATTATAAACAGTATAATTACACAATACATCAGAAACAGAAAATCCCCCCATCCCCCCCCCCCCCCCCCCCCCCCCCCCCCCCCGAACTGACGTTATAAATGTGTTTGTGCTATCGCGTTTTGATGGAATCACAATCAGACACTGGCTTTAAATCTATCCGATCACGCATTAGCAACATACCATGCATTACAATTCAAGAAACAAATCAAAACAAGCAGCAAGTTATATATCAAACATTTTACCACC